>JH598659.1:177856-202052 GCA_000173235.2 Hyaloperonospora arabidopsidis Emoy2 | reverse complement strand
TGTGTCTGTTACCCTTCTGGTAATATTCACGAACATTATCAACCTTTATGATAATATTTTAATTAACAAGTATCAAGGGTCAATTACATGTAACAGGCTCACCCCGTTACATCCAGGGGATAGTCGCAACGATAGCAGCAGCGAAACAAGCTGCACAGCATCAGTATTTTTTGGCGAGAGTGGTTCAGCAAGTGAGGAAGCTAAGGATGCAGCATTGCCTGTACTTCGGGCTGTGAGCCCAAAGACGTTCTCAATATGGACGAAGCGAATGTTGAAAATTAAGAAATCATCATAATGACTGATGTTGTACAATACTGAAAATAATTTAGGTCAATTTAAAACATGAATTAGAAAAGACTGTTGCGTAGAAAGAGATTGAGGATCTCAAGTAATAGAAGGTCAGGGTTGATTTATTTCCTTGAAAAAGTTTTTAAGTTTGGATATTTTTAGTCCAATAAGAGTTTACTTCCCTATTTTATTTAGGTAGATATTTCTAGTGCCATCACGGCCAATGCGGATAATACTATAGGTGTCCATCCGTATGGCTGCTACCACTCAGACACTTAGTCCCCCTCAATTGTGCATTTTTTCGACAGGAATATTATTTCCAATGCTCAGGAGTATTCTCCTACGAATAATTGTCCCTCGGGAAACTCATAAATTTCCAATAGGAATGAGTTAGGCGTTATGAGTTAGCGACCATAGAACGAGCATGGTGTAACGCAATTTGTATGAGCTATATGAGTTATGAGGATATGACTTATCCGAGAAATGACTGTATCTGTTTTTTGATCAGAATGTGAAGGCCTACGACCAACCCCAATGTCAAAACTTCTTCCTTGAAGCGTACATGATCAGCATGTATTTAGATTCTATATCGACAAATGGTTATCGCTGCTTTGTTGGCTTCAGTCAAATTTCTGAGCTGCGATTTACTGGATCAAATATCAGTAGATGTAGTATTTGTGTCGGTGGCTTTAGCGGCACGCTGAAGATAAAGTCATGCCCTGTAAAACCTTTGATTCATAAGACTCAGGTACGTGAATGGATTGCACAGCCGCTGGACGCGTCTGACCACTGTATTGCAGGAAATGTGGCGCTGTTCAGAATTAGATCGGTCAATCGTTCACGCTTAATTATCCCCAATGACGAACAGGCTCTTAGCTGTGGTTAGGGTGCTCGTTTAAAGCACATATTGTGCAAATTTATAACTGTGCCAAATATTGAGGAAATGTAAAGCGAAACAACCGCGGCTTAAACGTAAAAAAACAAAACCCTTCATTTCACCGCAGAGACCTAAATCGGAACGTGAGGCCAAATCACGCTTCGAACAATTTTTAGGTTAATTCAATTAAAACGTACTTCGCGTGCCCAGTCCACAGATCAAGCAATCTGGATTACTATGGCTGCCGACCAAGCAAAAGACCGCGGTAACCGCGCCTTCTCTGCGGGCCTCTACGCCGACGCCGTGGCTTCCTTCTCCGAGGCGCTAGCCATTGCCCCTAGTGCCTCCAACGCCCACGTCTTCTACAGCAACCGCTCGGCCGCACGGCTGAAGCTTCACAAGGCCGAGGAGGCGCTGAAGGACGCGGACCAGTGCATCGCGCTCAAGTCCGATTGGCCCAAGGGGTACTCGCGTCGCGGGTCTGCTTTGTATGCTCTAGGGCGTTATACCGACGCCTATAGAGCATACAAGGATGGTCTGAGTCGTGAGGCATCGAATGAGGGGCTTCTTGAAGGGCTACGAGCCGTGGAAGCCAAGTTATCTTCCCAGAAAGCCGGCACGTCATCTCGAGCGTCTTCTTCGGCTTTTACGCCGTCCCCCGCCACCAGTTTGAAGAGTTTTCTGATTGGCAGCAAAATCAATATGTTCCAGCTGTTCCAGTTCGCTCTGCGCAGTCTCTTGCTGCTCTACTTCGTCAGCTTTTGGATTCCAGTGCTACTTTCGAGTTACGTGGCGTACGTCAACTTCTTCAAGGTGGCGCTAATTAATCACGCCAGCTACCTAGCGTTCATTCATGGGGTACCCAGGTGGAGCGCCATGTACGCAGAGCGTCTATTTCTAGACCCGGCAACGCAAGCGCTCTTCTTTTGCCTCGTCTTCTTCTTCTCGCCTCCGTACAGTCTGGCGATGGTGCCAGTCTTCTTGCAGGATATGGTCCACTACTCCACGTATCTGCAGTCATTGCTGCAGGTGCTAGGCTTGGCGGATACGAAGGTGGTGACGCTCGTGGCAAGCAAAGCGTTGGTACCGCTCACTGCTTTGATCATCAGGGATCCGAGCTTTCCGACATTAGCGACGAGTGCTAAATGGGTCAAGCTGTACTCCCGCATTCCACAGGTGGCTGCGAACATTGATCTGGCAATTGGGTTCGCGATGATTGTTGAGCTGCTCCTGCCGTCACGAAACTTCCTGCTGCTTGTGCTGTACTGGCAGGTGATGCGTGTGCGGTACATGATCTCGCCGCAGCTGCAGGAAGCTTTTCGCTCGCTGCATGCTTCGATTTTCACCATCGTCAATCACCCGCGCTGTCCTGCTGTGATCCCTTCTATTTACGAGAAGATCCGTGCGTTCGTTGCCAAGACGGGCGATGCGGCCTCGCAGCAACAGCAAGATGCGCCCGGCGCTGGAGGTTTGGATTCGCGCTGCAACGTCATGTAGACGAAGAAGTCGCGCGAGATTGTACTTGTCCTGGCGATGTGGGAATGGAAGGGAGATGTTACAAGTGTGCTTATCGTTTTCACTACAGTGGGTTGTCTGTTGGAGGTTTCAGGTGCGACAGGTAGTCAGTCGCGCGGGCAAATGAAAGCTAAGTCATTGATGCACAGCTTATGCGAGCACCTGTTCAAGACAGCAAATTCTAGTGTGCCATCCTGCAATTCTAAGTTGCCATTGTAGCAATTTGACGGGGAGCGTACAATCTACGCGGTGCATGTCATTGCAGTAGAAACAGTGCAAGTTACCTATCTTTACCTTCATATCGACATGATTGGCGTCAGAGTGATCTGCAGACGACTGGTCAGCATCACCGTAAATATTGATACGCTCTTGCAACGACGACCTACGCATCGAATGTGTAGCGCATCTCTTCTACGTTACATTTCAGTATGGGCTTAATACAGATGACACGGTTGCTGTGCAATAAGTATGATGCTACTTTAAGAATTACCTAAATGCGCTTTCCAGCTTGTAATTTTGCAGGCGCAAAGAGATAGCTCGACATCTCGGTCATACACTCTAATGTATTCCATATGCGGAGATGTTCTTAATCCTGTCGTCTAAGACTACCCTAGCGTTGATAGCAGCGCCTTCTCTTCAGCAGCTCATGCGGCGGTGACGGTAGAGAAGGATCCCACACGAGAGCGCTTGGCGGCTGCGGGGTCTGCACAACCACTAACCGAGAGGGCGCGCATACGTTTCGTCGGGGAATCACTCAAGGTATCGGTCTCGCTACTTGTCGCGGGTGGGGCTGTTGGCGAACTGATTTCAAGGAGCAGCTTTTTGATTTGCTCTTGTTCCTCTTCCTCCTCCCTTCTTTTCATTTCCTCCGCGACCGACTCGTACTTCTTTGTTGACGCCGCTTTCTTGCTGCCATTCTTTTCCTTTCGATTGGCCTTGTAGAAAAAGTCAAGGAGCAAACCCACGGCGTTCGCGTCTTCTTCATCTCCCTCTCTGTCATCGCCCCCCGACTGGTACATCCGGGGCTTGAGCGGCACAGGTCGAGATCTGTGGCCTGACAGAACTGGTCGCACGTCGAACTCGTCCGTCGAAAGGGGTGGCTCCTCTCGGTTCTCTTTCAGACGCTCAATGAAGGCAGCCTCGAGTGCTACCAGCTCAAGCTGTGCCTGCATAATCCTTACTCGAGACTCTGGAGTGGGACTGCAAGGACGAAAGACCTGCTTGCCAATGCATTCACCGCCAGTAAACTTCTTGGTGATGCGCATTGGCTCGCAGTTCAGCTTCTGCGAGAGGTAGAGACGCAGCATCGTGCCTCTCTCCAGCGGGAGTAGCCCCTTCTTGAAGTAATGAGTCAGCTGGGCGGCGTACCGACTTTCTTCCTCGGTCCACTTGCCCTTCCGAAGCCCTGGTCGAGCCTTGCTCTTCGTCGAACGACTCGAGAGTTTGGGCGTGCGCACGCGTTTCGGAACACTCTTCTTCAGCTGCTTCTGATCATCCAGTGGTGAGTACAGCTCCGGCTGCTCCTTCTTGATAGTGCAGACGTTGAGAGGGTACAGCATCGAGTGCTGCGGCTCGCGCTCTGGTTCCTTCATACTGAAAGAGGACGACGTGGCGGACGCAATGGAGACGAGATCTGGCCGCGAATTGGGGATGATGAAGCGCAGCGGCACGAGCGGCGGCGCATGTGCGATGGCATCGGGCGCTACTGAAACGTGGAAAATGGCCGACTGCGGCTGCATTGTCGGTACATGCGGTACAGGCAGTACCGACGAGATTCGTGGTGCTGGAAAGCTGCTACTGCTGCTGGTAGTGACGCTCGTGCTGACACTGGATGAGCTGCTGCTGTTGCGGCAGGGGGATAATCCCTGGTGTATTAACGACCTCATGTCCATCGTGGTCGTGGGAAATCGTCCTTCTGTGTCGGACGATGCCAGTTTGGGTGGAAAGTGATCGGACAATTGGGAAGTGTGTATCTCTCTCTCTCTCTCTCTCCACCTACCGCGCGTCCTACGTATTTCTTTTGGGTGCTGCCCAATGATGTCAACTAGACGCTTTTCATCCAATCGTGACAGGCCGTATCGTCAATTGAGGTATTGAAGTGAAGGACGGACGCTGACGATTGGTTGAAGCGAAACAGAAGAGGCGGTTCTATCACGTAGCAACTTCAAGAACAAGACAGCCGAATAAACGGGGGGGGTACTGGCAAGAGTCGTCACGACATGGCCAGCAACTCCGTATTCGACTAAACGTGAATATCTTGGCCTGTACTGGTGCTGGCATGAAAACCGCTTGCGTTTGATTTAGGAGAAAATAAAGGTGCTAGAGGGAAGGCTGTTAAACTAGTTTATACGCGATATTGAAGCGGAGCCAGATCTTTTCGTGCTTTTTAGCCAATGCGACGCAACATAAGGTGGTCTCCACCCATTTTATACGCGGATAAGTAGGCATTGATTGTTGACTCAGTGAGACGACGTGACGGGAATAGTGTCACCATTAGAGGACCTCCACTCTAAATAGACTGCATCTTTCAGCACGTGCGAGGTCTCCGATGTAATCGACACATAAAATTTAGTTAGATCGAACACCGAATGCTCGGCACGGCAGACAGCTCGATACCAACACGTGAGTGACTGCAACATCGAGCTCTCGTACGCTGTCCCTTTTTGCATAGCATAACAGATCTGCTTTGTAACACTCCTCTATCACTAATGGAAATGACTCATGTTATTGTGTCTCGCGAATGCATCTTGTGCCGAACACGCGAGAATGTCGCGGGGGGAGGCAATGTACGCGTGCGGATTGTGAAACGACGACCGCCCGTCCCAGATACTCCGGCCTCTTAGTTACCTGATTCGTCAATATGCGCGTCACGTCGCGCGTAGCCGGATGCTGTATAAGTGATAGTGCAATTATTTTTGATAGCTTAGGGATCGCTGAATACGACTTTTCCATTCAAGGTCCACGTACTACACCGAGAAAAGAAACGTAATTCGTGGCTTGCAACCGAGTCATATCAATGGCATGTACTGGCTTACTCCGATACAATGAAATTATGCTTTAAGTATTAGCACCTAATGTTTGTAATAAGTAATGGGAATGCAATCAGTGTTAGTCTCCGAAAACCTTCGGTGTAAAAAAGTAAGTTCGAGCAATTCTGTAGCATTATATGGTTCGGAATGAAATGCGTTCGGGGCAGCTCCTTTAGCCATTTACCTTGCATGTGCACGTACAGAGCTAACTGCGCGATGTCCATACACATGTGGAGCTTGGTCTCGCTTTCAACATTTTTGCACGGTGAGTGGTGTGGTGGAACTAGCAAATCTCGTACTAAAACGCGTACTTCAGTTACATCGTTGTTTATGTGGTGCAAATACCAAAACGCGTGGTTGAAATAACAATACCCCGAATATATACGGGGTGCTAGACCAAACGGTAACCACGTTAGAGTTTCTTCGTTTAAACGTACGCGCACTTTATCTAGGATGAGAGGCCGGGTAGCAAAACACGACGCAGCTTATTAATAGCGATATCGTGTACCCAAAAAGACGCGGTTTCATCGATATCAAAATATGGGGCGAGTGCCTCTCAGCCTAAGCGAGAAAGTAGATCGGTTCTGACACGGATGACCTCCTCAGGTGTGACAACCAGATCGAGCACGCAGTCATGCGATGCCAATGGCACTTGCTCCACAAGCTGCGGAGTTAGACATAGACCCTGCGATTGCAACGTATAGTAATGGTACCTCCAATTGCCACCTATAAAATATCATTCCACTTGCACGTACGACTGTAACAGGTGGAGGACACCCGATGGCGTCATAGTGCGCCGTCAGTCGACGAAGGAACGAATCTACAGCATTGACAGTAACATTTTCATAACCAGCATCAAAACCCTGACAATTCCATGTAGCCACTTCGATGATCGTCCCACCGTAATACCCCTTCCCGTGGCCTAGACGTCCTCCTCGACGATCGAAAGCTACGCCAGGCAGCAGCACGAGTTCGAGTTCGAGTTCGTTGCCTTGTAGGGCGTCGTCTCGTGGTATGCCACAATCCATTAGTAAAGGTGGATCTGGAATGTGCCACTTGTCCTACATGAATTCCAGCACTCATTGCGGCCAATCAGATTACCGCACAGTCGGCAGACTGCAAGTCTACGTGAGCAGTATGATGATACCTTTGGAAAGCTGCGGACGTCCTCCATCGCCATTGTCTGCAACATCATGAGATCATCTGCTGACCGACCAAAGATCTTAGGCACAAACACCTTCTTATCAGATGCAAACGCGGCTTCCAGAAGCTTCGACGTGGCCGCTTCCTTGGGCATCTCTAGATAGACGCTGACCCCACGGGCACGCACAAACTCTGGCAGTGCGCATACTTTTTCAGCCAAGAGAAAGCTTTGCGCCGTCACCTCAGCATCAGAAAGCGTCTGAGTCGCGGAAGTGATGCGGCGCCGTAGCTCTTTTTTAAGCACCGCGGTCATTTCTTCGTGACTGTCGCTCGTGGGAGTCGTCCAACTGCTTGAAGGTATCATTACGATCAAACAAAAATATTAATTTTAGTACGACCAGAGGCACTACCGTTTATGTCCGACAAGACCTGGTAATTCCAAAATGTATACTTATTAAAGAATACGTTTCTTCCGCCAGCGACAGAAACTGATTTGGTTTACCTCTCTATTCTTATCAAATGTGATATATTTCGGAGCGTATTACCTCCATAAGAAGAAAGCGTTTTTTACAATAAAGTCTCACAAGTTCTTCACGTGCAAACACCATCAAGCGCAGCTGCACAACGTTTTTCGCTAAAGAGAGTCCTCGTGTTATTATGAACACTGTGAAGGGGTTGCTGTCCTCTCCCTTACAGATGGACGACGACATGCCTTGCTCTTATACACGTACGTTTCCGTTAATAATGTACCACAAACAATGCAAAAATGTCTGTGAATATATTAAGAATTGACTCTGCTGTAGGAGCTCTAACTCTTTATTTATACTTACTTGTAAAATAAACTAGTTCGCGCTTCCGAGTGTTACGATACCGACCTCGACGAAGAGGATGCTCTTCGCAAGGCTGCACGCGCGGGAATTCGACTGTTGGAAACCAACCAAGCGCTTACTGAAGAGGTGGGTGCATTGCGAGAGCACGTGGCGGTGCTGGAGAGCGAGCAGCCAAAGCTACGGGCCCAATTGGCAGTTCAGGAGCAGGAACTGATTAATTGCATAGAGATCCGGAAGGAATTGCTGCTGGAAACGAACACGCTTTACAACGACCTCAAGGCGAAATCGGCACTTGTGCAGGATTTGCTGGTAAAAGAAGATCATATGATGCAGCAGTTGAGTGAGGCAGAAGCTGGCAAGACGTTGGCTGAGAACCAGACTGCAGACTTAGAGGCGAAGCTGAGAGTTGAGAAAGCGGAATTTGCAAAGGTGAGGCCTTCGGAGCAGAACTTTGCTGTAGTGAATCCCGCAGCCACATACGACGTGGATCAAGCAAGTGTTTTCACGCTCGTCGACTACGATAAGCTGCAACACCGACTACTTGTAGCATCGGAGGAGAATGTAGCGCATGCGTTGGAGGTCAAGAGTTTACGCAAAGAGGTTGATTCACTACGTCGCAAATTGGTCAATCTGCCAGAGTGTATCGCTCGCATTGAACGACTCGAAAACCAGAACGAAAAACTGCGAGATGTGAATGAAACGTTACGTGAAGAGAGGATGGAAGAGCAAGCCGTGTTGGACAGTCTTCGTTCAATGAACTCAATGTACAAGAAGATCGCAGAGTCTCGTCCATTTGCGGCGGATTGTACATGCTTTCAGCAACCAGAGGAGGCTGACGCACATGTACCGACTGTCACGGTGCGTGATGTGCTTCTTGAAACAAACATGAAGCTTGAGGCCGAGCTCCGTGAGCTTCGAGCTAGCATGGATATACCGCACCGACTTTCCGAGACTGTTGAAGAAGAGCTGCTGGAACGGGCGTTCAAGCGAGTGGATAGTAATAGCAGCAGTGGCTCAGCAGAATCGGATACAATAAGTAGCAGTGGCGATTCGATGAAGACTGTGAATGCACGGCTGAATCGCAAGATGCAGGTCGTCACGGAGAAGTACAAGTTGCTGAAAGAGATGCTGCGCCACACAAAGGTTCAATGGTGTGCCGCAGTGGCCTCACAGAAAGCGCAAGAGGAAAGCAACGAGTCTGCCCGAAGAGAGGTTTTTCTTCTTAAACAGCAATTGGACAAGTGTGTTGCAGCTCTTGCTGCCATCGATTTCAAGGATCGAGAGTACCAAATTGAACGAACACGCGTGGTTGTCGACGAAAGTGGCGAATGGATTGAGGAGACAGCACCATTTCCCGCGCCACCAGGCGACCTGAATTCACCGTTGATTCGGTGTTTGCTGGATCATTGGAGTACTGACAAATCGAAGGTCATGATGCTCACGGACTGGTTGCACAATGCAATCCGAGGCACAGGTCGGGCCACGCCACTGCGGCTGGCAAACTTAACGAGCGAGGTCGCGGCAGGCTTCACGCAGCTTTTGGTCCCCACTCTGCGTGAACGGCACGGCGTGTCCGTGAGCATATATCGGCACGACAGCGTGCACGTGTTGTCAGACCTGGTGCTTCAGACGAACCATCCCAGCGTGATGGTGCAGTCTACTGTATTGAAAAATGGAATTACTGTGACGCATCACCAGAACGCGGACGATGGGGTTGACCCCGAAATAAGTCCAGCTTCGTGTTGTACTCGAGATAGCTTTGCTGACAGCACTATGCTGAAGTGGAGGCACGATTCTTAATGTGAACTTGTCACTAGGCAAAGTACTCTATCACAGCAGTAAAAGGTTAGCATTCACTCACACGTCCATTCATTTTGGACAGCTACTGCTGCTAGGCAGGACTCACACCTCGGTATGAATGTTTCTGACGAATGGTTTAACAAATGCCACTGGTCTTTACTATTCTCGTAGTGTGATTCGTCACTGGCGCTAGAGTAGAATGCGTTAAGTTCGAGAACGTTGTATTTTTTCTGAGTTGACGGATAGCCGATCAGTGCCGTATTCGATCCGCTGCAAGCACTTTGGCACAGTTACAGTTTCGTGGGCAAGTTGCTGAAATCAAATACTTACCTTGGAGGCACTTCAAATAATTGGGTTTTCCGTTGATAAACGATAGGAAACTCATATCTTCTTACGAACAGAGCCCACATACTACAGTTAGAAACTATCGATGCCCAATCTCAAGGAAGCCGTCAAAGGAACCACATGTGATACTCTTATGGTTCATCAAAATTGCGCAAAACAGCGCTGGTAACGCTAACTAAAATGACAAGTACTAGTATTCGATAAAACTAGTTACCTTAACGATGTCAGCAGTTTGTCAAAGCAGTTGCGCGAAGATTGAGAAAAAGTGTAGACGAGGCAAATAAACCTACAAGGTGATGACCACTGCAAATGCTGATGATACGGAAATGCCAGAAATACTTCTTTGCTGGTATACTGCCGCCTCAATCGGGCTGTATGAGTCCTCAAGCCTCAACGACCTTCAACCGTAACAAGCACGTAATTTTAGCACCCCAACCTGTCGACTTGTCGCAGCATTGCCGAATGAACCATCGAGCAGTGGTTGATACAATACAAGAGACGATAATGAAATTCGACGCCGACGGGTTATTCTAAGTCCAGGTAGTCGTAAATTAAGAATTGACGCTAGCTTCAAAAAAGTGCTTCTTAATTTGCTTCAAATACATAGTTTAAATTATTTCGACTCTACCTCCACCGGTTAACAAAACCGTCGAGTTACGTGTCGACCACACGTTTAGTTGCTCAACACCAAACGCCACGCAGCTGCTGGTGCAAGTCGTGTGACGCTGTTATCGAATAGCGAAACGATTATGACATCCAAAGAAAAGTTGCAGTTTGTGACGCTTGCGGCTGGTCTCTCGCCGTCACTTCATAATTCTCGACAATAGAAAGAAGTGGCATCGGTTAGATACCGACCATAACCTCGACATAGCAGCTACAGTCTGACACCAAATAATGGCATCCGTGCACCAGCACCCAGCGACGATTTTACATTTTAGCCACCAGGGACTGAGCGACGTATCATTAGGTAAAAGTGACAGCACGGAAATTTCAGGGCCCTACTTTCCAGCACGAGATTATAGACCTCATAAAACCCAAAAAGTTCTGGCAGACACACCCGGTCAGTTTCTTAACCAACAGCAGCAAGATCATAGCCAAAAGACGCTGCGCCATTTCGGAATCCGATACCGCGCCAAAAGCAGCTGCAATGGGTTGCTGGACCGAGATAGAGCCGTCACATGAGTCGTGCACCGACGAGATCCCGACCTATTATTCTGGCTCGGCAATGTGTCGACTGAAGAGGTGGTGTGCTCATGTAGGCAATGCAGTCGCAGGGCCGTTAAAAATTGCAATGGCGCCTCGTTGCGGCAAATTCGCTGTCCTCTCTACTCCTACCAACGGCAGCATGGGCAGTTGCTGGTCTTGTCACGAGTACTGATGATCAATCGACCGAGGATTGAAGGCGTGAACTGAGACGCGTGCAACTATAAAGCCCGACACCAAATTAGCTGTCAGTGAGAATAGGGGCTGTTAGAAACTAGGGATGATTGCAAAAAGTGACAGAATTTGAAAGTTTCACCAGAACGTGACAGGATATGTTTAAATTCTAGATATTATACTTTATCACACAGCCGTAAACGAACTTGAAGTTGAAATCCCAAATGATGCTATCCTTCGAGTTTTTCAAGAGCTACGCAACTATACCGATGGGCGATGTATACGCTCGCAATCAGCACGTACAAAAGTAGATTAAAGCAGGACATGCGATCCCTCTTCGACCTGAGACTATATTCAGACCAGTTGGAGCAACTCCAAGAGTACACCTCAGTAGGCCGTGACGACCACGCCTCCTTTGTCTGTCGTGCCACTCAGCCATTGAAGCAGCGAAAATTTGATACGACCTCATGGATTTGCTCGTGTGAGACTTGGCTGAGGCTGAAGATCCCGTGTCGTCATCTTATCGCATCGCTCAACGCGAGGAAGAAACTCCCTGAGTTATCAGTGGTAACAGGTCAGTGCTACCAAGTCACGACTTACAAACGACCGTCGGTGCCACGCTGATTCCCGAGGATCACAGTATTGTCAACAACCAAGCCGTTCTACCAGTGAATTATATCCATCAGGCGGAAAGACCCACAGAATGACTCATTAGACCACGAGGAGACTGCCCGGCGACCAGGTGCGTAGACCGTACCGATGCGGGAAGTGTGGAAACGCTGATGGACACAACCGTGCGACCTGCCACCTTTATGAAGCCTAACATCGAAAATTATGTTAATATATTCATATCACACTTCATATACAATTCTTTGAATCGTGGGACCAAAGGTTTTGTGACCTGACAATTGAGAACGTATGCACCCAGGGAACAATCCCATTTGACTTGTTCGAAGCGAAGCTATCACTAGTCATCACTGTTAGGGTAGTACGTTCTCCCACCAGTGATGACCCGGTCTGACCTAAAGGAATCACCCTACGATTAAACTAGAATGGAGCGAGCTGCACCAGACTCTAAAATTATGTCCAGGTCCGAACAAGTAAATGTACATAAAATTACCTCAAGCCGTCACGAGATACCTTTGGCAACACCTACGTCGAAATCGACGTAGGTGTTGCCTGTCCCCTATTGTTCCCGTAAGTAAAGCTTGATGTACCTTACAGGTCGCACTAAGTACATTGTAGTATGTCGACACGTCGTACAAAGCGCAATATAGTATTTATCCCTTCTCATTGATAATAGGCATTATTGCGAACCTGAACGGTGAAGCTATTAGTGACTGAGCGTGAGGTACATGAATATACAGGATTTCAAAGGGCGAGCGTCAGAGCTTGCTCCATAATCTTTGAAGCCCGTGATTCTTTTACATTACACAAACCTCCTATATGAAGGAGAATTCACAACCTTCCATTATCGTAATTTTTTTAATTCAGAACATTTTTCATTAGCGACGGCGAAATGGCAACCCGGCAGCGTGACGGTGGATTAGCTCCAAAACGTATGAAGTTGAAAAATCGTGATCTTGATGAATTAAAGCCTCTGCGGTCGCTTTCCCGCACAGAGCCTTCAAATTCGCTGTCCGAACAATGTTGTCGGCTTCACTTGCCTTCATATTGACATTTGTTTTCTTCCAGTGGTTCGGTATAACCTGTGCTAAACAACAAATTGATACAACACGCGATTAATCGCATTTTTACGTTGTCACATATGCGCCATATCCGTGTATCAGCTTCATATTGATGCATCTGGACAACTATGGCCTCCATATTGTATCCTTACCGTGACACAAGCTGCGCCGATATTAGTACCGTCAGCATTGTAGTCTTTTTACTAGATGTGGCCAGTGTGACAGTTGTCTAAACAAAGTATTGACCAGACCCTATCTTCTGACACGTTCTTGTCAAAGAATGTTGAGATATTATACAAACAGTCAACCTTATTAGTTCAACGGTCTCGCAAGTGCATTAGTCGTCCATGACAACCCTGATGCTTCCTAATGCTAGTAATTGAGGATAAAGCGCTCGATGCCGCGCGATCTTGCGCGAACTATACTGATGGTGAAACATTGGCGCACCGCGTGCTCATGATTTCTGAATGGGATGACAGGAAGGAGGTCTTCACAACTCCATGATGGAGCGGGGTCAAAAGTATTGTCAGAATCAGTAGTTTCTTCATCGATGTTTTTATTGGCATCAAGACAAGGGAGGAGACCAACAAAGGAAAAACTGAAGGCTCAACATCTTGAGCTGCGCCACCAGGGGAACATATAACGGCTCATCTTCATGTCGTCAACAACTTACGAAGACAAAACGAAAAGCCTGACTAAGGCTTTATAGTGGACATTTTCTTGTAAATAGTGGATACTCTTTTAGATTTTGTTGATATAAGTTATTTGATTCAAATAAATAGCCTTACAAGACATGTAGGTGTATTTTGCAAAAACGATGTAGTTGTATTTAAAGTTACCTAGATCTCAGCAAATTTAGGAAACGTAAAACAGGCATGTCGCCTTTCGGCACTTTATTTTGTGGCTCTCTCGTCGTGATAGTGATCTGTT
Organism: Hyaloperonospora arabidopsidis Emoy2; assembly: GCA_000173235.2. Lineage (NCBI taxonomy): Eukaryota > Oomycota > Peronosporomycetes > Peronosporales > Peronosporaceae > Hyaloperonospora > Hyaloperonospora arabidopsidis. The sequence goes on along the minus strand of JH598659.1, from coordinate 188,230 downwards.
CATTGGTAGTGGTAGTACGTATAAGCGAGCATAGACCCATCGACCTTTGTTGCCGAACGGCGCTTAGAGATTTCGCAAGTAGATCAGCCGACATCTCTTCAGTGGGCAAAAATGTTGGCTTCACAATACCCTTTTTCGCACAATCTTTGCTAAACTTGAGCTTAATGTCCATATGTTTAAACCGTGCTGAGTTATCTTCGTTTGCCACATGACAGATAGCCGCCTGGTTATCTATCTCCATGTTCTCGGCAGCTTTACCTTAATCTCTAGCTCAGTAAATATCTTGCGTGGACCAAGTAGATCTTGCCAGGCGTGCAACGCCGACGTGAACTCCTCTTCCATAGTCTATGATGATACTGAAGCTTGTCTGCGGCACATCCAACCTAAAATCATGCCTTCCACATGGAATATAGCCCCGCTTACGGACTTTGCGGCTGACCTTGTCACCAGCGAAATTCGCGTCGCTCACGCTATTAATTTGAACCGTGGTGTTGTGCTGGTCATTTTTTTGTGAATATAGTAGCTTCATATCCTTGATTGTCTTCATTCCCTGTGGAACGTACATGAACACATTGAGATCAGACTCCGTCAATGATTTGACGTATGCATTGGAAACGCCACCATCACCTGCTGGTGCGCCCCATATATCAGCTAGTGCGAGGATAGCCTTTTCAGTTTTCATATCCATGACCACAGCAAAGGTCAGCGTGTAGTCATTTCTATATGCGCCTGTTTTCCGCAAGATACCATATGAACTTTGTAGTGCTTAACATTACCGTCTTCGACTGTCTTTGTCTTTCAGAACCACTCTGTATGAAGGGGGCACATCTCATCGGTTCATACCATCACTTCTAAAGTGTCATTAGACTTTAGTAAGTCAATCTCTAAGTATTCGGCGCATTCTCATTCCGCGCACCTGTCTCTCTTCATAGCCTCCCTAAAATTACTCGGATCCACAACGCGCCGACGATCTCTTGTGGTGGTGTCTTATTCCCGCTATATCGTGTCTTCTTTTCCACATGAGATTCTTTTGCTAGATCTGCCAAAATTGTGCTTGTACGCCCTCCGCACTTGAAGCGCTTCTTGACCTTTAAAGATACTACTAGCGGCTATTCCGATGTCCTAGATCGCCAATCGACTCAGCGAGGTTATTGTCTCTAATCGTCGTCTCGTCTCTGTCACCCAGATAGTGAGTAACACCCACGATACTTAACCTGTCTCAAATGTCCTGATCCATATGGAGAATCAGCTGTTGCATCTTCACTCAGGGTCTTATTGTTCTTAATATGCTGCGTCGGACGCACCACTCGGTCCTTTATGATAAGTATTCGGTATCCTTAATTTTTGTCGTTTTTGCCAATGGGTTTATATCTGCTTCTACGCGCTTGTCAAGAGTGTTGTGCTTGGGCTTCCTGATAGAAGTGCAAGGCGAGTCAAAAATCACAATACCTGTCTCTTTAGGCTTGTTTACTGTCAAAAGTACGATTAGCGTAGCGCGCCCCACATTTCCCCGCGTTGGACTGCGATTCAGCATGTACGACGCGCACTCAGAAACGTTGCTGCAAAAGTTGGGTAGCTTTAAATACACCTACACTTTTGCTAAGCTCACCTACATGTTTTGTAAGGTTTTCATTTGACTCAAATAACTTATAAAGTCATTCCTCGGATAACGCATATGCTTGGTGGAGACAAATTCTTTACATCAGCCGAGTTATGAGTTATATAATTTGTGATTTCCGGATTTTCTTGTTATGTGAAAAGGAAAGATCAGTAAATTAGCGATTTTCTCTTCTAAATTTTGTATAACCATGTCTCGTGTATGCTCCAATGCACGAAGGCTCGAAATTGGTTAGCACAAGGCCTAGAATATAAAACATGAGCCACCATGAGCTGCCAAATTGGGCTTACAGCAAGGTTAGAGTTCAGATCACCCAGGACGCCATCTCTCTTGTAGCCAAGAAGCATTCTGATTTAATATGTAATACGGATAGCGAACTTTCCGCCAAACGCCCGACAGTCGCTCACAATCTAAAACTGAATGAAGACCTGTCAACTTGGGTGCTTCAATACCAAACATGGAATGTTTTCCTGATCAAAGAAGTCATCGAGGTCAAGGCTCTGATGTTTATTGAACGCCTTATCCTACCTGAGGACACCATTAAGTTCTCCAGGAAATAGTCGCAACGCTAGCAGCAGCAAAACAAGCTTTACAGCATCAGGATTCTCGGCGAGAGCGGTTCAGCAAATGAGAAAGCCATGTATGCAGCATCGCCTGGACTTCGGGCTGTAATTGCTCGCTATGAGACCTACGATGTTTCAACATTGACAGAACTAATATTTGAGATTTAAGGAATCATAGTTTAGGCTAATGTTGTACAATGGTCGTTTCCAATTTTAACCAATCCCTAACGCCCACTTCACTCAACGCCCCTGCTCGGCGTCGCTCCCGTCGTCATGGCGTCGGACCTTGTCCAACCCGTATCCACGCTGCTGCCAAGCACCAATTTATCGAACGTGACCGATAGACACAGAAGTAGTAAGACGGGTTGCTTTTCTTGGCAAATGTATGCTCTCATCTGCGGCCGCGACTGGCGCTCGAGGCTGAGACCGAAGTCGAAGGGTCTTTCATTGCTATTTGACGCAGCGGTGGTCGCTTTCAAGCCTGAGCACGAGTTTCCGCTTGCGCTTAACAGCATTTACAAGCCGAGGAGAAGGTCAGTAATCGTCTGCGTCTCCGGCTGGTGGCTGCACTGTATAATAAGGCCAACCGGCTGCCGAAAGTGTAGCTCCAGAAGCTCCTGGAGATCCTATCGCATGTCAAGAGCTCGGACAGTGAGGATCTCAGTGTCCATACTCAGATCAAGTGGAGACATTGGTGACTACTGAAAACGAGAGTTCAGCTGATGGTCGAGTGTTGCTGCTAGCAGTGCCGAATTTACTGGACCAGAGTCTGGACAAGCAGTTCAAGGCGCTCAGTATACTTGGTAACGTACAACGAAAGAGAGCGACACGGACAAGGAGCAGGCGCTGCGTGCGTGTAAGATGGTGTCGGAGAGCTTGGTAGTATGCTTTCTTGCGCGCGTGGACTGGGCTGCTTTGCCAGTCGTCATAACCTCGTTTCTTAGTGATCCCATGTATTATCAGCTAGCGATCGTGTCGACTAAGACATTAAGACAGCTTGCGACGTTTCGGAACCATGCGCAGAATGTGCTTCCGGAGAACGACTAGACAAAGCCAACGTGGATGTTATCATGCGTTTGTTTATGCTGTACACCTTGCCTATGGGTTTCCAGGAGAATCCGTATGCTGGCGTGGCGATCGCCCTTTGATGTGGACGAAGAGGCTGTAAATCAAATTGGTGGTGCTTGCCATTACGGCTGGGCTCGTGGATGCGAAGATTTACCAAGTTGCTCGTATCGTGACGACCTCGCGCTCGCTACAACGTCGTTATGGAGACGATGACACACCCTTGGCTTGCAGAGAGGTGATCGGCTCCGCGAGGCCTCGCTTGAGAGGGACTTGCTGTATCTGGGGTAAATTTGATAATTTTATTTATGTGCTTTATTTACCTTGCTGCTTCATCACTACCAACAAACCCAACTGTAGATAAAAAAAAACCTGCTACAACCGCCATCTTTCATAGACAAACCCAACTGGAGAGACAACCGTTAACCGTCAACAATCAACCCAACTGTCAACAGACATCAGCCTAGCCATCCGGACACGTGGAGAGAGGCGATGCAGATGGCAGGGATGTCAACGATCACTGGAAAATATGCACGCGAAGCTGCAATCATACACGGCAAACGACGGTGACTTGCTGGATGTTATCAAGAACGCCCGCCTGGGCTCAGGAGATACAGTGAGCGGACACGGGAGATGTCCAGGTGAATGCAGAACTGATAAATCAGGTTCACAGACGCCGTTCACGAGCTTGTGCTTAATGTTCTCAATTGATTGTTGTGGCGTCATGAAGCATGAAATAGAATTCATTTGACCTGTCTCACGTATTTCGGTCTTTATTGATTCGAATCAGGCAAGCCGCTAAAAAAGGAAGCCTTGCTCAGCAAATAGCAATAGCCCGTCGTAAGCTTGGGCTTCAGCCGATTTTATCGAGAAGAGGCCAAATTTGGGTGCGATCTCGGGGCCGCCGGATGGGTAGAGATGAGGGTCAATCTGCTCCAAGGCCTCGAATAGAAGCGGCTAAAATAAATGTCAGATTCAAAGAGAGGAAATAGGCTACGGCAAAGGCAGATGTCTCGAAATGAGTCCCATTTTCACCAATGCTAAGTCCTAGACCTCATAGTCGTGTTGAGAAAAGACTACTGCATAGTCAATTAACGGATTGCATTACTGGAGGACCGCGATTTGATCTACGACTGCAAGGCAAGTACTTTTTTCGCACAATCAGCGCAAAAGTAATGAATGGAGCAAGTCCGGGGCCAATGATGTTAACGCTATCATTAACCAGAATGGCAGCTAGTACGTGTATCAACCTATATCGCATGTTAAGAGGAAGCGTACGCATTTTAAATTGTTTAGCTACTTAACGATTATCAATTTGACGAAACCAATGTGGACGCAGTGCATCAAACTGGAAAATAGAAACATTAACGCAGGTTTTCTCCTAAGTCACGCGGCACAACCTCACATTATGATGTCCCAAACCAGTTTGTCACAACAGCTCGTAAAATAGAAAGTAGTTGTATTGTTCCGGTAAAGCTACCACCCACACAGAGGTATACCAAACGAGCATTTCACACGGGTCACTTACTTGCCAATTTCCTTCGAGGTACAACTAAACGAGCTTTGCACACGCGTCACGTAGCCTGCCACTTCCCTTCGAGGTACGAGTCGTAAGTCTTTCGGACATATGTTGCCGCGGTATCTTCGGCGGCAACTTCTTCACGGGACAACACGTTCTCCAGAAAGCCCGGATTATTCTTCTCCTTTTCAAACAGGTCACGCAGCACCAATTTTGCTTGCAGTTGATCGGCTTTGTGACTCATCGTTGCCTTCATAGCCATGATGGCAAGTTTCCCTTCTTCTTCAGCAAAACTCTCCAATCAAGAGTTGACTTAATTTCTTCTCGTTGGTTTAGTACTGAATCCCTTTCATAAATATCCTTGATTTTCTGCCACCATGTCACCCGACGGAGGAGAAATACGTCGGCTTCCAACTCTTTGATCTTGAACAGTGCTGGCACGTCTTCCATCCGTTCCTTATCCGCTATGCACTTATATAGCAATTCCAGAAGCAATCATCTCGCTGGTACAGGTTCATCATTGGCGGGTGCGAACTTGAACACAACCGGTCTAAGCTCAGCCTCACCACCAGAGCTGTCCAAGCTGCCTATCACTGCGTCCAGCAGCTTCATCTTGGTCTCTTTCTTTGGACGAAGGTAAGAGACGTGCTGTTGCAGCAGCTTCAGTTTCCGGCTGTCAAGAAGGCTCTCAGTAATCGGAACCTGTCGCAGTAATCGGAACCTGGCACGCTGCCTCTTCGTCAGCAATGCTCCCAGCAATGCGTTTGCTGTCTCACGGCGCGCATTATCGACTGCAAAATCAAGCAAAACGGGTTCAAACTTGTCCTCGCCACAAAACCTTTTACCACCAAATCCAGCAACGTTGTCTTGGGCTTTTCCTCCAGGCGAAGGCGATCGACATACCGTTTAAGCAGAAATAGCTCCAAGCCTTGAAAAAACTCTTGTCTTTGGGAACCTCTATCGACGGTACCCCAGCGACTCGCCACTTGGCAAACAGTGCTTCCAATTGTGCGTCCGCGTTTGTGCCGATATGAGAAAAACGAGCGAGCTCGATCAAAATCGGTGCCGGCTTAGCATCGATACCAAGGCTGTCCACCATATCTTCAAACGACTTCCCAGCCTTCAGCGACTTAGAAAACAATGTTTCCAGCAATTCCCTCGCTTCAGGGTCATGATTGTGGGTTGTGGACGTAATGTCAACTCAGCCTCACTACCATAGTGTTCCAGCGACGCGTTCAGCAGCAATGCTGTCTTGATCTTTCGCCCTCCTGGTTGGAGCTCGATGTATCGTTCCAGCAGACTGAGCTCCCAGCTTTTAAAAAAGCGTGACCTTTGGGAAGCTTGAGGAAGTTGGCAAGATCGGAAGGGGCGCGACCCATAAATGCCCAGGACCGGAGAAGCAATGTCGACAGGAGCCAGGCAAAAGCACTCCCGAATAGACCCGTAGAGTCGGTCGTCTTTGAGTACAGTTCACGCACGATGTTTCCGAACCACGAGTAAATCGGTTCAGCGAATCTCTCCTCCTTTTTTGTCTTGTTGATTTCTTCGGGATTCATCTGAGCGACAAGCTTCTTTTTTTTTCGGCGTCAGCATCGGAAGAAAGGAGCTCATCCGGGTACTCGGTCACCATGAGAGCTGTCTTATTCACGATGTTTGAGGAACTCTCGACACGTGCCAAGATGGCAGCACACGCGACGCCGACAAGGAAGCGTTTCGCACTCATAATTCTAGAAGGCTCGACCCCGAGTGAGCAAGTCGATGTATGACAAAGAAGACACCAGAACTGAGGGGAGAGGCTAAAAAGCCAGGAGGAAATACTATTCAGCCAGTATCGAAGGCTGGTAGGGAGGTTTTGTCCAATAACAATCCTGTTTTGAGCTTTTAGCCAATAGAAGAGCAAGTCTCGTTATCGGTATCACATTTGTGCAAACGTCCCAAAAAACCCTGTACTCTACTCAACACAAGTATAAATTTGATAAATAAATAGTGTCAACCACATTATACCCAACTGCAACTTATGATAGGAAACTGCGTGATCGCTAACCAGTCTTGCCATTTGATAGACAACTGTCACTCGAATGGTTGTGCACGCTCCGAGCAGGTCTAAACATCGTCCTTTGATAGACTACCTATCCTCTCTTGTATCCTCCAGTACACAATTGTAGATAAAGGCAAAAGCTAAACGGCTGGGTTCATTTTTATTCGGCTAAGTCATTCTTTTAGATATAGGGTAAAATAGTGGTTTTGAAAACGGATTATTGTTTAATATCGTCAAGTTACCAGTTTTTTCGAAATTTGACAATTGGTGACCATCTCGCCAAATGGGATTTCTTATGATAGCTCTTGCGTTTCAGCTACGATGTACGATTTGTTAAAAGTGCATTTCGGTATTGTTGGATAGTCGCTTCACACTAGCTACAAACATGTTTGGATAGTCATGCCAAGGCAACAAAAATAATGGCTAACGACTTAGTGTCTGTAGGTTCATTGGCTGCGGTCAGCTTTGGCTGCATAAATTAGCTAGGACAGACATAAGCAATAGGATGGAAGAGAGATAATTCAGGCTCAACAAAAATGGCAGAATCCTTCTACCACATCACTGTTGACCTTTTTTCTTTCGCTGGAGTTACCGCTATCGAACAATCTTACCTCCTGTTTGGTGAAGTGTTGGTGTTCTAGTCTGTGCGTTCACTCCAGACACTAGCGGGGGCCCTTCGCGAGGTCGCAAACACCAAAGTTTGCATATTTCTGACTCAATTACGATCACTAACCTCCGCGTCTAATTTATGTGAGAATTTGGTGTTTGCAGACAACTGCTGCATTCAAATGGTGTAATATCTCAGTGATAGCGATTATAGTTGGAAAATTACGTAAGAGCGTGCTACTAACAATTTTTCCAGGCGAGATATACTGCCCACCATAAGCGTTCGCAATCGCGGGGGGGATCATGTTTGGTGGATATCTTGATTGTTGCTATGATGGCGTCAAAAAGCGACATCTTTCTCCATATGAAACGCCAACAGCAGAAGGAAGGACTGGAGTAGGGCATTATTTTTTTTGCACTGATGACGTCATTATATGCTTGATCGGGCGCGAGAGTAAATGGTGAAAGTAAATTTAGTTAGTAAGAGCTGCTATTGACGACATTGAGCGTACTTCTGAGCTACTTTTAAGTTACTTCTGAGAACTTTTCAGAGTGACCTGGCGAATAAAAATGAACTCAGCCGTTTAGCATTGGCCTAGATAAATAATGCTTCTAAGTCGTGCACCGTGATCCCGCTCATCACCCAGACACACACATAGAAGTGCGTGGGTGTAATCGTCGTGCTTCAGGATGCACCGTTAATGATAGCGTTTAGCGTTACGACCGTGCAAGCGCTCGATTAACAGATTGCTCTTGTGCAGATTATGGCTCAAATGATCAGTTAATACTTCGCGCCCGTAGTTTTGGAGTCTCCGTGTTCCTCCTTCCTAGCACGGCATCAGAGGCATCAGAGGTAATGTCAGCAATTATATCCTGACAAAGTAATAAGAAGAGGTGCACGAAAAACATCGACTATAATAAGTAAACTTTATTTCAGGGACAATACTTTGCATATACTTTCATTACTGCTCTCGAGTCGCCAAGTCTGTCGAAAACCACGTTATTTTGGATTCCAGTCGCATCTGTTTTACAACGTTCCCGCCACGGTCTTCTCTTGGACTGTTGGTCTAGACCGAAACATGCTCAGCACAGCAGTACTTTATGTCTCATTCGCGGCCATACCATCATACCTGGTTCTCAGATGTGCAATGGCTCAATACGACAAGAGTTTGATTATCTGCATCAATACCCGCAATTTGTTGACGCTTTCTTGCTCCTTCTCTACTGCAAACACCATGGCTATCTGATCCACTAATGAAGCCAAAGCCGATACAGTGACGTTCGCAGCTTCATACCACGACTCACGTCCCACAAGTAGCAATAAGCCACTTGTGTTCCATGCATTCGTATTCTTCGCGACGACAACATCTCGCCCACGACATTACATCCTAACCCCGGCAGTGCTTCTCTCGCAGACAAATTCTTTCCACGCAGCGCTAAATTCTACCGTTCGTGGTGTATAATGACGCACGACGATTACACTCACGCGTACACAGTGATTTTCGTGTCTGGGTGATGAGCGGGATCACAGAGCACGACTTAGAAGCATTATTTATCTACAATTGTATACTGGAGTTTACAAGAGAGGAGATGTAGTCTATCGATGGAGGATGTTTAGACCTGCCCGCAGCGTGTGCGACTGTTTGCGAGAGAGATTTCATGACTTTCTGTTGTCCATTGTGATCATGCGCTATAAGTCTGAAATCTTCTAAACTAGGAATACAGCACCGGAAGAGGCGATTATTCGTGGCACCTTGCTAGAGGTAGCAGCTCGTCACTTCTATCTAGGATAAAAGTTCAAGACAGGCATGCAACTGAGCCCTTGAACCATTATTCCTGCTCCTCTATGTCCTCGCATAGCCAAGGCTGATAAACGACGTACAAACGCATAGGTAGTGTAACTGAGCGGGTCCGTTTCATGGTATTTTTACATTAAATAGTTATCAAGTATGAATATTATGTTTAATAAATACATCACATTTTCAAAATATTATTTTAATCGTTAATATTGTGATGCAGGAGCTATACACAGTACATTGGTTGATAAAGGACGATGACATCATCCAATTCAGCCAAGCCACGACAGATGAACGCAATGAGTGGTGAGCAGATAATTACAATACATGTTTGTATTTAGGAATACTTAAAAAAGGACCAAATAGGATTTAATAATAGGAGATTCACTATACTAAATACAGTTCTGCTTATTAATCTTACCTCGTATTGAAACCTTCCTCTGCACGATACGTAAACGTGAGATTTCGAGGGACCTGGATACCCTATGTTCAGACTATGTAGCTTGTAATGTGACAGTACAAGCGTTTGGTGCCCTGTTACAACTTGTAGCACTTTGTGGTCCGTCCAACGACCGTAAACACGTGAAATGATGAAGGGGAAGAGTTCCATCCCACGCATGAGAGCTACTCCCATTTGAGTCAAATTGAATGGGATGTTGTTGAAAGGTTTAGTTCGACGGTAGCGCAAGAAGCCGTAGGCGCAATGCTGTCCGCTCTGGATCCAGACGGGCAACACGCCACCATCGCCAAGCTCATCCAGAATGACCTTGACGCTTAACGGGAATAGGTAGTCTTGCTTCGCCAACAAGGGTCTCAATAAACAGAGCTGTTCAGACAACAGAGTGCTTAACAGTTCGAACTATTGAGAAAGGAGCAGGCTGCTGCTACCTGGTCGACTCACACACGTCGACCTGAAGTACTGAAGATTGTCATCTTCAAATACAAAGGAGCTGAAGAAGACTCTCTGTCGAGATGGTTTGCCTGGACGACGCCATAAAAGCTTGTCACATCGTTGCTGAGCAAATGAGACCAGAATTGCTCAATAGTACTGAAGATTGTCATCTTCATATACAAAGGAGCTGAAGAAGACTCTCTGTCGAGATGGTTTGCCTGGACGACGCTATAAAAGCTTGTCACATCGTTGCTGAGCAAATGAGACCGAATCCACC
>JH598659.1:137985-171573 GCA_000173235.2 Hyaloperonospora arabidopsidis Emoy2 | reverse complement strand
CCGTAAAATAACACAGAGGACAATATTGAAGAGTCGCACTGGCGTAAGCGAGCCAAAGGTGTCTTGGTGAGCCGCCGGAACAACCAAGTGATGTAGGAATAAAACTCGAGACCATCCGAGTGTAGACTTGAAAGTCGAGAGAACGGAGGAAGAAATAGCCGCCACAAACTCTTGGTCATGTAGCAATCCCAAACTAGATGGTGTGGAGTCTCCAGAGTAATATACCCATGAGAACAGTGAATCTCCGTCGTGTGCCAAAGACAATTGTATCGAAATCCAAGTCCATTATGCTGAAGCTATACGACGAAGTCCAAAAAGAGTGGTAAAAGATCGCGTTGTAGGAGAATCTCGAGTGTCCAGTTTGAGGATCCGATAACCACACATTTAACTACAAGCTGAAGAATTGGTAGGGTCGGGCGGATCTTGAACAAGTTAAAGACGCTTGATAATGATGAAGTTGGAAGCGTCGACAATTCCATGCCCGTCAAAAGTCCACGGAGTGCGCTGACCAGCCCATCAGGTGGCAGCGGAAAAATCTTGAATTGTTAAGAGTGCAAAGGGAATGCAAACCGTGGAACGAGTTTTTAAACAACCGTAGTCAGAGAGAGACCCGAATTTATAGAAGATGGAGCGAGCGAGTCCCGTAGAGTCTCTCCCTCAGGAATCCTGCCAAAATCGGATCAGAAGGTCGAAATTTTTGTAACACCGTGATGACTGAAAAAATTACAGGCTTTTGATGTAGCACCGCGAGCGTGCGCTTGTCATCCGTATACCAAAGAAACACATTATTCCATAGAGGCCACGTAAGCTTGGTCAAAACCGGGTTCAAAAATTGGAGTTTGACGACAATCTTGGTGCTCCAGGTAGAAATAGAAACCCTCCATTATCCGGGAACATCCTGGTCGGGTTGGGGTGACGCCCTCCCGGGAAGCTTGAGCCTACATGATGCTAGCTCAGGCCTTCCGACGGGTGCTTCACGGCATCCGTCAGTCTTTGACGGGTCTCTCCCTCTACTCACCTCTTTCTAAACTCTCTCACCCCCAGCCGCCAGCCAAGCCGCCACGACGCACGCAGCTGCGCCCGACGCCTCGGCATCCCCGCTTTGGTACGTTTAATGTTCGTTCCCAGCGCAAGCAATGTGAGACCCTTTCCAGGGATCTGTCGACGTACAAGATCGACATCCTGGGGATTCAAGAGACTCGTATTGCCTTTCAGAGTGAACAGAAGGCCGGTACGTATCATCTGCTTACGCTTCCATGCTCCAACCGTTGGCACGGAATCGGTTTTGCAGTTGCCCCCCGTCTACGCAGGTTTCTTTACAAATACTGGGCCCAGTTCGATCGAGTTGTGGTTCTTCAACTACGCCTACCTAGAGCCTAGCGAGTGAACATCGTGAACGCATACGCACCCCATAGTGGTTATCCTGTTGCAGCAATCGACGGCTTCTACGCGGACCTGAACAAAGCGCTATCGAAGCTCCCTCAACGCGACACGAAGATCATCCTCGGCGACTTTAACGCCAAAATCGGTCAATGCCGCAACAATGAATTGTTTCTTGGACAATGGGGCCGTGGCCGACGGAACCGCAATGGCGACATCCTCGCTTTTTTCTGTGATGCTAACGATTTGTTTATCACTAACACAGCATTTAGGAAACATGCGCGCAACATCACGACATGGACAATACGACTTAAGGACCACTGCATCTTCAACTAAATCGACTACATCATCTGCAGCCAACGGACGAAGACATTATTCAGTAACGCGCAGTCCTGGGGGGGGGTACTCTCACACCGTCGGACCACAAGCTCGTCACGCTCGACTTTGACCTCCGCGCTTACGTGGACTACGCCTACGTCAAGAACGAGCACGTGTTAGCGAAGCTGAAACGCGCTTCGCAACACATCTTCTTGTCCGAGACAGCACGTACCGCACCTTGTACCAAGAATATCTCGAGGTGTACCTCGCCGACCTACCGCAAAGAGGGAAAACTACGAACCAACGATGTACAAGCAATCTTCACTCAGCGCTTGAGGCCGCGGCGGACTCTGTTGGCTTCATGCCGCTTGTCAAGCATGGTAAAGAGGTGGATCGCGAGCTTTCTCGCCTCTCGTACGAACAACATCAACTTCGGCAGCTCATCTACAACGACCACACGCAAGACGTGAAGGCTCTCCAGACCAAACGCAACCGACTTCTGCACCGGATTCGAGAACTCAGCAAAGCTCTTGCTGGGGCTTTCATTGACGAGAAACTCGCCATCATTGAACAGTTGAATCACTCGACTCACATGTTTGATGCCACGCGAGCCCCTTCCGGCGACGCTTGCCATCACTCTCGTTACATGACTCTACAGGTGGTTATATACTCAGCCACCAAGAAGCAGGTATCCAGATCAAGCAACACTTCCAGGGCCAGTTCTTCGATCCCACGCGCACGCCCGTCGCCAACGACAGCGTCAAACGACCCCTGAACAATCCGATCACCGCCTTCGAGCTTGAACGCGCGTTACGCCGCCTACGCAATGGACGCGCAACGGGCCCGGACTCCATTCCTGCCGAGCTACTTAAGTATGGATCAGAGCTACTAGCTCAACCACTCGCTGACATCATCAGCCACGGACTGGCCACCGGAGGCAATATCCACCTGGGCGACGGGATTCTTCTCGAACTCCCCAAGCCAAACAAGCCGGCTGGTCAATGCGCCAGCCTTCGACCCATAGTCTTAATCAACAGCATTTGTAAGGTGATCTCTTTGGTGGTGCTACGCAGCATCTCCCTCAAGGTCGAACAATATTTGTCCCCGCATCAAAGCGGGTTCAGACCCTGTCACAGCACTGCCGATGCAGTGTGGGCTGACAGGTGGATAGTAGTAAGCGCTCAGAGATACAAGGAACGCTTCCATATTCTTGAGATCGACCTCTCACGTGCTTTTGACACTGTCAACCGCGACAAACTCCGCTCCGTGCTCAAGCAACTTCTCGATGACGACGAAATTCGACTGATCCGGTTATTACTATGAGACACAATGCTCTCCCTTCGACTCAGCAACCGCCTGTTCTCCCTTTCGAGAGCAATACAGGTACACCCCAAGGTGACTCACTTTCCCACGTTCTTTTTGTTGTTTACCTCGAAGCAGCTTTACGAGATCTAGCCGGACAGCTCGACGTTCCCCACGATCTTCTCGCTAACACGATCTTGTACGCCGACGACACCGACTTTATTTGCCAGAGCGCCAACATAGCTACCCTGATCGAGACTGTAGCCCCTGACGTTCTTGCCACATGGTCACTTCAGATGAACACGTCCAAGAACAAACACACTATCGTACACCGCAGCACAACCGCGCTGTCCAACCGGATCACTCGTGCTAAGGATGAAGATTGGCGAATTACGCGCAAATTAGGTTCTCTCCTCGGAGACGCCGAAGATGTCTCCCGCCGCAAGAATTAGCGACTGCTGCACTACACCGCATATGGAAAATTTGGCTCCAGCCATCGAAGACCTCGGAAGCTACGCGCCTGCGCCTCTACAACTGCTACGTATTACCGATTCTGCTCTACAACTGCGGGACTTGGGCCCTCACCGGTTCTGTGCTACGTAGCCTCGATAGTTTCCATCGTCAACAGCTCCGCAAAGTGATCGGAGTACGTTATCCAGCCACGATTTACAATGCGACGCTCTACGACCGTTCGAAGACGCAGCCATTCCGATTCCACTTGCTTCACAGTCGATGGAGTCTTTTTAGCCACATCCTCCGCAGACCTGCAGGCATTCCAGCATACCGGTTCATGGAAGCCTTCTTCAACCCCAGCAAGACCGGCAAATGGAGAGGCAGACGCCGACTAACGCTACCGATGGTCCTCGAAGCCGACCTTCAGACACTTTCCGCAGGACACCACATTCAACGTGCCCCAGACCTATACCTCCTACGCCTTTGTGCACAGGATCGTGCAGCCTGGAAGAACTTGACCGAGGCGCTCGTAGCTCACACGCCGCTTGATGAACCCTGGCCGAGAGAGATAGAATTGTAGAAACAGAGAGATAACCCGAAGCATGCGGAAGTTGAACCACATCTGTGGCAAGACGGCTCGCGAAACGCGTTTACATACATACATATCCGGGATCGGTTTGCCAGCGAGAAGTTTGTGCCAATTTCGAAAGATGGATGTAGAGAAAATTCAAGCCTGAATATTAACACAAAAAATTCTCATCAATCGCATATTGAGCAGCGATAAATTATTTTGGAGGAGCAGAAACGTATTGACGGCTTTGACGAATTAACTGCCGGATAAGATTGACTTGGAGAAGTACCACCGAAGTAGCAACGAAAGGTAAGTCGAGTTCCCCTGCCGCAGCGTCAACCGAATGCAACTTGCCTGAAAATTAACCCCGCGTCGCAGGATAGCAAATCTTTCTTGGCCACGGAGACAGTACCCGACAAATATCAAAGTGTAGACAAAACCATCGTCTTTAAAATGAGAACTCTCCCCCGAAGAGTGCGCGCACGCCAGGGATCGCCAAAAAACACGTAGTTTCTGAAAGCGAACAAGAAGTTGACGGAGTTGGAGTCGAGGACTGAGATCCGGCCCAACAGCGATACCGAAAAGAGTATTTAGTTAGCCGTTACCCAAAATTCGAACGCACAAACCCCGAAGGTGATCTTGAAGCGCATAATCTGTAGAAGTCCATGGCTGAAATGGAAAGATGACCGTCTTACCCATATTGAGCCGCATACCAGTGGCAGCACAAAATTCTTGGACTTGATCCAGAAACTTGGGAGCTTAGAAAAGGTTGTTCACCAAGCCAGTAAAATTATCAGCAAAACTGAGTAGATGGTAAAAATAGTCGCAAATCTTGAAGGCAGAGTTGTCGATTGTTGGCCGGAGGTAGCAAAGCAGAGGATCAATAAAGAGCACAAACTAACCTGGAGAAAGTGGGTCTCATTGACGAACTCTGGCGCCGAAACCTGATAAAGTCCGAGCGAGAAGAGTCGATAAGAACTTCAATGAAGGTACCTCGAAAAAATGTCTTTACCCAATGTCGAAAATTGCACCCAAAACCCCAATGCTGGAGCACTTGATCCAAAGCCCGCCAGTGGACACTATCAAAAGTTTTGGCGAAGTCGAGGCAAATATCACCGGCAGGAACACGAGAGTTGGTCCACCGGCAGCGATCCATTAAGTCGTGGAGGTAGCGGAGAGCGTGTCGGATGTCACGACCAGGCACGAATCCAAATTGATCTACACTCAGTAAACTGGGCAAAACTTAAATTAGGGCGATACGACAATGCCTTCGGGCCCAGCTTCGCGTCATGATTCAGTAAAGTCAAGGGCCGATAGTTCTTGGTATCAATCTTGATCCCTTCTTGAAGAGTAGAGATATGAAGGCGCGGCGTTGAAACTTGGACATACGACCCTTTCAGAAGTAAGCAGCATAGACAATCCACACCTTGAGCCCGACGACGGGGAATAGCTGGTAGTATTCTGCAGGTAGTTCATCCGGACCCGGCGACTTCCCACGAGCGGTATGCTTAATAGCAAAGAAGAAATCATTGGCCTTAATTGGCGCGTCCAGCATAGAAGCGTGAATTAACTTGAGCTTCCGAAAGCTGTGTTGGAGAATAGATTGAAGCTTAATAGGGTCGAATAGCTGAGGTTCGACCGTAAGATCCCGAGAATCCGATTCAAATACAGTGCCCCAATACCGGCGATGAGTCGATAGAATAGCAGCTTTGTCCCTTGACAATCCTGAAGACATATCGACTGACAAGATCGTTGTCTTCAGTTCCGCCGCTGCGGGAGCGCGAAAACGTGCTTGGAAGACTGTTTACCAGATACGACGTCCAAAACAGCGTTTCTTTCGCGAAGCGCCATAGAAAAGTCCATATAAGCTTGAAGGGAGGTGTCCCGCTGAAGACTAGTGTAGTCGCTTGGGTCCATCGCAAATAATTTCTCGCAGTCACGAGAAGCGGAAAAGGGAAGTCAGAGCTGGGCGGCTGTGACTCCTTTCCGACGAATAAATTCTTGGCATAGGTAGAAACGATAGCGTCGTTTGTGCTCGTCCAACAAACACCCAGGATTCCGGCCGGGATCGAGGGTTGTAGCTAAAAGACTAAGATTAGACTGGAGTTGAGCTTGAATGTGTTCACACTTGAGTAGCCGAGGTGGGCACTTGAAAGGTACAGAAACATCCGATTGAAGATCAACGGAAGACGTGGAAAAATCAACAGAAACATGAACCGCGCCACCAACTTAGTGTCCAGCAAATGATCCGACGAACGAATCAATTTGTCATAAAAATCAATACTGGACAGGAAGTAATCGATGCGATTCTTGGACTTGGGACCCGTAAAATCGCGCAGATCGGGGTTCCAAGGCGCCAAAAGTCGATTAAGCCAAGGCTAATCATCCATTCGAAAAAATCAGCACGGCCGCAGTGGTGAAAGCAAGCAACTGGAGTAGCTTGATCCAAATCCGGGCCCATAGTCATATAAAAGCCATCCAGGACTATGTGAACCGCAGAATTATCAAAGTGTCTTGGTAAAGCCGAAAAGAAGGCATGACGATCTTCAGGGCAGACCGGTTCGTAAACCACGTAGAAGTAGAAGCGATGTTGACCCAAATTTGCGGAGACAAACCTAATAGCGGTTGCTCAATACCCCAGTATTGGGAAAGAGAGAAGATTCGTCTTGAAGATCTTGAAAAGAGTGTGCAGCATTAACAGCAGTGCAATATTATTTCGGGGTCCGAATTTTTTTGAAGATGTGTGTGACCAAAACGAACATGCGTGGGCATCCGCAGCATGAAGAAAGTAGTTATTATCTTTAACCATTTGTTGACTCTAAAGCTTGGTTTCTTGAAAAAGTGACGACTTGATAGAGTGATAGTAAATATTAGTAGAATTGTAGGCGGGGATTATTCAGCCCATTCACATTGAGTAAAAACGCCTTGAAGACCCATCCCTCCTGCCTAGAAGTGAAGGTGGGGAGTTAGGGATTCTTCCGTATAAGGTTTTAATGCTAGTACAGCCTGAGCCAAAATCTTCGGATAGTCGGGAACAGTCTCGTGCTGCAGATGTTCTTTCGCAAAAGTGCTAAGACCCAGTAGCCGGAGTGTGTTATCCGAGAGTAGCGGAATTGTCAAATTGACGAGAAAATCCGGAACAGGGTTCGTGGAAACGTGAAGCTTGAGCGGATCATGATAGACCGTCATTACCATAATGTGAAGCACCAAGTCCCAACTTGAAAGTATAAAAAGAGCCTTTTTGTCTTAAGTCGAAACTGGGGCCGCATGACCCAAAAGCGTTTTTAGCATAGTTTTTGCCTTGCCCGTAGCTTCAAGCACCCTCAGCCACACTTGTAGAAGAACGAGTATGGGCCAAAAGACGGCAGACACTCCGGTAATGAACGAAACTTGCCAGGCGCTCCTCAGACGCCATAGCCAGAAGCATAAGTCCCGGGTTAGCCTCAGCCGTAGCCAATTGTTCGAGTGGGGTACGGGCGCATATATCTTGTAAGAAACCGTCAGCGCACTTGTTGAGTTCAAGGCGTGACATCTGCTCAACGTAGTAACCCATAGTAACCAGGGTTAACATGGCGGCGTAAGATGGTGTAGCAGCCGTAACAGGGGCACACTCGAGGCAAGTCTCGTCATCTGCCTCGCGAGTACATCAAGGTTGTACTTCCATTGAGTAACGTCATGGTTTAAATATTCATACCATAGTGAGATATAGTTATTGGGTTTTAAAAGTTCGGTAGCGCGGTCTGTACCTTCTTTCGTGCTGAAGTTGTAGCTGAACGACTTAGCTTTAACCAGATCGACTCAAATACGACCGTAAAGAGCTTTTACGTTGGTAGCAGATTTTTTGGCCCAGAGAGGGGCACTAGGGTGAATCTTGGTGGCATTAATGACCTCACCAATAAAATCCTTGACGCCAAACTTCGGCAAGGCGGAGTCATCATCACCTGTATCGTCATCCATATCCGAAGGCGCTTTTTCGCCCGAAGTCGATCCCACATCCTCCATAGAGACATCGGCGTGGGACATGGAGTAGGACAGATGCCAGAAATAAGACCTTGATACTGATCTGAGAAGAACACAGCGAAGAAGCCAGAATTGAATCAGCGAAGAATCAGCGAGCGGTTGACGAGAGATTCATTTAGAGATGAACAAATCCAGTCGAGACAGCTAGGATAAGGTTATCAGATATTAAAACCTGGTCGGAGATCGGGGCCGCCGCAGAGTCGGCAGCTTTACGTGCAGCATCTTCTTCCTGACGAAGTCTTATTGATGAAGGTGTTATACGGTTGTAACGTGCCACTTTGTGGTAGACGAAACAAGCACGCAAGCGAACCATGCCATCATCAGTCGAAGAAATTCGATCTCGCGAAGAGGTTTATCTTGAGATATGACCAAGACAGAAGGCGCTTGATCTTGCCCAAAATAAACGGTACGTTCCCGCGAGTCGGTTGTTTTGCACGAACGTGGATAGGACACATGTCGGAGGTGCATCATGTTCCGCAAGCCAATCAAAAATCACGCGTTACGGGACTTCGTCAGGCAGACAGATCATACCAACAAAGTAACGGGAAGTGTATTTCGAAATTCGTTCAATTTGGATTTGTAAACCAAACGCATTAAGCCTAGCCAAACTGAGTTTAGAATCAGTGTCGTAGACCGTGCACGTAAAACGGATCCCTCTATTAGGGATCACCAGAAAGTCTTGAAGAAGACGAGCCTGACGAGCATCCTTCCGCAAATGTGGTTGGTCGTCTTCAGCAAGTGCGTCAAGCACCTCGACAAGGTGCTTACGCTTGATTGCGTGAGGACAAGGGATCCACATGCGATGCAGCTCCGCCGCACTAGTTAGCGTCGGAACAGGTTTCACAGCATTAAGATGCAGAGCATCAAGATTACTGAGAGCTAGTTCAGATTCACTAGCCTCAAGCAGAGCGTCCGCCGGTAGATGACGGGGGAACTCAGTGCGTCGAAATGTTGGGCGTGGGTTCACTAATAGTGAAAACAACTAGCAACTAGGTACGTCTATTATTCGTCCGCTGAGATGTTCTAGGGATGACTTGGTATTTCACGAACAACGTCAACATTGACATTCAGCGCGTCGCTACCACAGCCAACGTCACTCAGTGGGTACATAAGTGCCACTCCACGCTCATCTGATGGGTCCAACCCTCAATGACTTGAAGCTTGGCCA
The DNA here is from genome assembly GCA_000173235.2 of Hyaloperonospora arabidopsidis Emoy2. NCBI lineage: Eukaryota > Oomycota > Peronosporomycetes > Peronosporales > Peronosporaceae > Hyaloperonospora > Hyaloperonospora arabidopsidis. The sequence goes on along the minus strand of JH598659.1, from coordinate 162,361 downwards.
ACAATGCTTTCAGGAGTCAGTACGTTGTTCTCCTAACGACTGTCACTCAACGGAGTATATGCTGTTTCACTATCACATATCGAGCTTTGCTCTATACTCGTGTCTTTGAAATCTTCAGAATCAACTAGTTCCGACACTTCGATGTCCAGCACACTGACATTCTCAGCCAGTGGCTTGCGCCAATGGCGCTCCTGATTCCTAGCAGAGGTGGTTTCATGACTCTCCAAATCTCCTCTAGGGGCAGTCCGCGTTGCGCCTAACGCTTTCGGCATTTAGTCGATTCAAGGATCGTGGTGCTCAAGCTAGGACAAACCAAGAATGATGACATATTTCGTGTCAAAAATAAGGACTTGGCAGCGCTCTATACTATCAAAATCGAATACCTTCTCACGCAAGTTCACTGACTTGGATTCTGTGACTAGAGTTCTTGTCGCTAAGCGAACACTGATCGTATCACCCTTTTGCGCTTGTAGCGCCTCCTCATAACTTTGATTACCTTCAAGAGGACATCGTCTTACATAATTACCGGATGCACCGGAGTCGATCAAAATCTACCAGGGTTTCTCAAGATTTCGGTTGTGCAGAAAGTCGCGGGTCACTCGGCGTTGGCGAGCGAGCCGTACACCCCCACACCTATTGGTGGGAATCGCGTTGGGGTGCAAGCTGACCCTTAGCGCGACGCTCAAAAACGTCAACGATGCACGGGCAATCTTGCCGAAGGGGTACCTCAAACTCCCATAAGTTCTCAGACTCGGGGTATCCACCCCACTTCACCAGATACTGGTATTGACCTTTGTGACGACGCCTCTTCAGAAGCTTCTCCACATGGAACTGCAAGTTCCCTTGCTCGTCAAGCAACGCAGGAGGGGGTCGATGTGTCGGCACAGGCTCATGGAGACTTGGTGTCAGAGGTGGCGCGACTTCGCGAGTCTTTCTCTCGCGTGCAGACGGCACTGGATCAGTCTGTGGCTGAGAGGAAACAACTCTGGGAGATCCTCGACCACGTGCAACATGCTCGTGAACAGTCATCGACTGAGTTGGCTCAGTTGTGTGAGCAGATGAACCGTCTCGGTTCGATCGATTCGGTCGAGAAACGACTGCGGAAGGTGGAGTACAACCTGCCACGGCTGAATGGCCAGGTGGAGCTCTTGACAAAGATGCAGCTAGTGGGGACGATGTCCCACCCTCAGGCGCAAGCGCCTTCCGGTCCACGAGAGAAGGATCATGATATGGCTTAAGCAATCCAACGTAAGACACTGGGTGTGTGCGCAACTTGCGCGGGAGTATGTGCTCACCCATTTGTAGAGTTTGGACCATCAGTAGTGTTGACTCACAGAGCCACAAGTCATTTCCTGGCCCAAATGCCCACTGAGGGAAGTACCGTGGGCCTCAAAGAGGATTCGATACTATAAATCCTCATTGAGAGACACAACAATGCGAGCGTTATCTGCTATCGTCTGTGCAATAGCACAAGATTCCATTATCGATAAAATATCGATGCTTAGGCTGGCCCGCAAGTGTGCTGATAATTGAATATCTGAGACCTTGTATTCCTCACTCCCAAGGGCACGAAACAATGCCACACATTGTGGATCCCGTAGATATGCCACACGAATCATTCAGCGCGTCGCTATCACAGTCAACGTCACTCAGTGGGTACTTACGTGCCACTCCACGCTCATCTGATGGGTTCAACCCTCTATGACTTGAATCTTAGTCAACAATGCTTTCAGAATTCAGTACGTTGATCTCACAACAACTATCACTTAGCGGCGTTTGTGTCGCTTCACTATCACATATTGAGCTTTTCTCTATACTTATGTCTTTGACATCGTCAGAATCAACTAACTCTGACATTCCGATGTCCAGCTCACTGACATTGTCAGCCAGTGGCTCCCGCCAATAGCGCTTCTGATTCCTAGCAGAGGTGGGTTCATGGGTCCAAAGCTTCACTAGGGGCAGTGCGCGTGGCGCCTAATGTTTTCGACCTCCAGTAGATCCCTGGCTCATGGCTCTCCAGCCAAGCCATACCAAGAATAAGATTACATATCGAGTCCAAATCAAGGACTAAACAGCGGCTCGATGATATCAAGATCGAGAAACTTCACACACAACTTCACAGGAATTTTGGGTGCAGTGACTAGATTTCCTGTCGACAAGCGAACAGTGATCGTATCACCTTGTGCGCTTCTAGCGCCTCAACATAACGTGGATTATCTTCAAGGGAATAGCGTCTGACATAATTACCGGATGCTCCGGAGTCAATCAAAATCGACCAGGGTTTGTCAAAGCCCTCAACAGTCGCCTTTGCGAACAACAAGCCTGGCTTGTGTTCATGTCCCGTTTTATAGTCCACGGGAATCCTTGGGGCTAAATTCTGCTCGTCACTACCTCCTAGAGGATCAACAGATCCTAGTTCTTCCCCAGCAGGGCGTCCCGCGCCTACTGGGACTCTACGTTTTCCCGCACCATACCAGACTTCTGGTTAGCAGCGGAGCTCCGCCTGAAGTAGCCTGACGTGCCCTGCGTAAAGGGCAATTAGGTCGCAGATGGTTTGTGCTTCAGCACGTGAAACATCGTCGAATGTTTCGATGCTGTTCTACAGCTCGAAGCTCTGCTTCTTCGTCTGTTTCGGGGAGACTGAGATCTATAAGCTCCGGTCTATTGAATGAACTAAAGGAGCTCGCCGAGATTGGGTTGTACCCATGGGTGTCAAAACGGGCTGTCGTAATGTCGAACTCAGCGCTCAACGCGATATCCACAGCCGCCTCGAAGGAGGTGGGGTGTACCCGGAATACTTCCGTTCGAGCCACGCCCGTACGAAGGCCCTCCATGAAGATGGTAACCAAAACCATTTCTGGTAAGGGTTCAAGCTGCATGGCAGCGATTAGGGTTCTCAGCTCCTGGCCATAGTCCGATAGTTCTATCTTGCCATGACGGGCAGATAGGAAACGAGAACGCACTCGATATTCCTGATTAGACGGAGCAAACACCCGGGATATTTGCTGTTTTAGCAAAGCCCATGTGGGGAAAGCTACATCTACCGATGTGCTACACGTGAGAGCCCATTCTCTTGCTCGACCAGCTAGTTTCGATATTGCCATCCCAACTCGCTGTTGCTCCAACCGGAGCATAGCAGAGTTCATGGCCATTTCCACCTCTCGGATCCACAGGAGGAGATTCTCCCCCTTTTCCCTCAAATGTCTTTAGACTCAAGACAAGGGGGCAAGCCCTTGGTTCTTCATCGGGTACAGTAATATACGGAGTAGGAATAGCCGATGCCAATGGTCGTGTACTTTCTCAATCAAAGTGGACTCAAACTTCATAAAAGCGTCAAGACGTGCACGAATCACGTCAGGTCCATGTGCAAGGATTAGATCCACTTTTTCGTTCCCGACTAGCGCTCTGAGTTTCTCCAGCGCTAATCCTTGGGCCTCAGAGAGGGTCATCTTTGTTTCCATCCTTACAGAGGAACAGTCTTTAACAGACTCAAGTGTAGATTGACTACGAGTGCTACCAAGTGTAGCTAGAGCTAACCTCACTCGTTTGTCAGAGGAAGACTTCTAGACTCGTAGAGTCTCTTAGTATATCAAACTAAACGGGTATTAACTTAAAGGGTGTCAAGTCTTACAGACTTAGTGAGACTTAACTCTAAGTGTATGTACAAGCTCTTAAGTTTCTAGTCCTGGTTCAGGAGACTACAACTCCAAAGAATCACGTGGCACTAATGCCCAAGAGTACTTAGCCTTAACTCAGGCACTTAACTCTTACGACCAGAGACGTCTTAGAAAGACACGTGTCTGAAACTGATCAAAAGGGGAAATGATTATATATTCTGATTTATAGCGATAATAAACCTTACTTACATCTTTAACCTTAAAACTATGCTACCTAATCGAATAGTCCTCATCGTAGTTCTTCTTGTGTACTGCACCAGAACTACGTCGCCTCTATGAAGACCCTATTACGATAGATATCCTCTAACCATAACCGATAGGGTACTGTATTATCGCTCAGCGTATGTGATACAAAAGTACGCCTTATCAGTGACACTGATCTCTTTCTGTGTGAACCCACACCAATGTACATGGTTATCACAACCGTTTGTGTAACCCCGTTACAGAACATCTTGTCCTGAACGGAACGCTGCGGTCCTTACATCGTACCTTCAAACATCTCGATCTCGTACCATATACCGTTGCTACTATGCCGTGCGTGAAAACATCACAGCTGAATTTCCAACTAAAAGTCGTTCACACGATCGTCTGGTGCCTGTAAGTAACCACGAGCGTCCGATTGCGTTCTATCTGGCATATCACATAACTGTGCCCTGTTTACGAGCGCAACCCTTGTCAATCCACCTCATGGTGCTGCATGGGACCTGCAAGCAACACTAAGAGAAGGACGCAAAATTGTGCCAGCTCTACTATTAGCGCTTGCACATTCAGCGAACAACGTCTAGCCTATGATATACTTCATCCTTATCAGAAAGGAGGAGAGAGGAAAATTGAATGAGAGAGGCAAATTGAATGAGAGAGCTGCCGTAAGATACTTGTGGATCACCAGGGGTTGTGATGCTCAGATGAGTTACCAGTTGTTTAGTACTAGTCAGTGTGTGTGGTCTGGGATGCTGCAAATGTCTTCACGCCATTAGTCAACCCACCATGTCTTTTGTATGGAGTGTTTGTCCGATTGACCACCGTTCAAAGCTGAAAAGGTGCCAAGCTTGACGCTGACATAAAGAGCTGCCTTTTAAGCGTCGAGATAGGGGCAACCACTAGGTTGCTAGGTATGGTAAGATTGAGGTACAACCAGTTTCTTTGCCGTATAATTTTGTAATGGTGATTTTATCGTGTGGACGTCGCGTACAACGACTGCAACAACAACATGGTGAGTATTTACGTTAGTAACTGTTGTGCTTAAGTTATCAATGGTGCGATACGTTGGCTTGTGGGAAAGAATCCAATGGACGTAGAGGTAGCAGGGTAGCACGCTGAGTATGTGAACTAAGAACTTCTTTAAAAACCGACACTTTTACATTTTGACCTCAAGTGCTAAAGTAATTATTGCTGTGAATACTGATTTGGTGGTAGCTGAATGCAAGCAATCAATCACAGAGAGTAGTAAAGCTGCTTTCGATCATCAACTTGTTTAGTACCTCAGCAAACGTAGAATATACAAGAGCTGCAATGCAATAGGATGCGATATGTATGCTCCTAACAAATCCAGCAAAAACAATAGCCGATCCGCATCTCGTTGTATTTGACACCATGGACTCGTCTGCCAGGTCCTACCGTAGCAATAGGAAGAGAGCGTAGGTAGGTAGGTAGGTATGGCCGAGCCAAATAACGATGTGAACTCAGTGGACGTCTTTCTGACCGTCGTGCTAACGTAGTCTTGTTTGTATTAAAATGTCACAGGATTCATTTCTTAAGCAGCTGTCGGTGCGCAGCAATGATGATGCCCACTGAAAAACTTTTCGGCTGCTCTTCCCAGCTTAAGCTGCCTAGCTAGGTACATCATGGGGGTCACCATTATTATTGTCGCCGGTTAATAGAGAATCTCTTTGGGAACCGTTAATCTCCCCTCAGTTTTCTGGTAAAATCCCCTCGGTTTGATATAACGCTACATGATTGGCTAATTATGAGTCGAGAATAGAGGGAACAATATCACATCAGTTGGATTTTAAAAGTCAGTTTTTGTCGTAATCATATACAGCTGAACCTTTTTGCGCAAAAATGTCGTGTGGTGGACGTCATTGTCGGCATTCCAGCCACAGTAAGCGCTTTCCTTAAATCAAAAGTTGTGAGTGAGTAGTAAGTGAGTGAGTGTAAAGCCATCATATCGAACCAAAGCAAGCAACGATCGGCATCACTAATGCAATAAATTCGTTAGAATTTGTGAAGATGATGCGGCCGTTGCATTAGGATGGGTCACAATGCACAACAATGTGGAACTTTGATCGAACCAACACCTACAGAACTTAACGGAACGAATTTATAGATCAAAATAACGTTGACTGCATTCCTCAGTACGAGTCAATTAACTTTGCAGGCACTATCGCTCGTGAATTACTGAAATAGACGCTTACTTACACGAGCATGCAGTTTTCTCGGCTTCGTTGACAATACCAGCAACTGGATTACGTAAAGCAGTATCTCACTTGTTGCGGTGCCTTAACATCTTCGTAATAACAGGGGCATCCGTTTTAGCTACGCATGCGTGCTTGTCAAAAGCTCCCTGTGCACGACCATCTTTATGTCCTCCTGCATGATCTTATGCGGACCTACATTGCACATTAACAGATCCAATACAGCACAGGAAAATAGGAATTTATACAGTAACGAACAAGGACAAATAAGTAATAACACGCGTCGCATGCACGTGACACGAACGATCCAAATACGCATAAAATGAATAATAAAGAAAGTAGCTATTTTACCACCGACTAGCACAGAAACCTTTGCATGAAAGCGTGATGGGGATTGCTTGTTGTTGTAGAGGCGTCGATCTTTAAATAAGATAGGGGAGCAAACTATGGAGCTCGCCCTTTGATAAAAGTAATACAGTTCGGAGAACTGAATCAAGTTGCAAAATACTATACAACAGCAGTCACTGAAGAATGTGTATGATGCTGTAAATGTCTGTATTAAACCAGTACAGTATACTTGGGCAACGCGATCAGCCTGTATGGTAATAAGTGTCCAGCATTTGCTTATGTGATCATATTCACCTTTGATCAATTTTAAGCCAATCACGTTCGTACTCTAAAATAGTGACCTAGCCAAAGAGTGACTTCGGATATACCTATACCTATGAAGGGGACGCTTATCGGGTTGTGGGAACGCTACATGTGGTGATGATGATGTGGATACGTACGAAGCACCTTACGACCCAGTTGTGCTGAACTGTGAATAGAGGTCCTCTGTGCCGCTCTGCATTTTTCTGGATTGTTTACTGTGGATGACATCGTTCTTGTCGGGTGGGGTGCCATCGTGGGAGCGTGGTGTTGTATTTGGTGTCTTTTGCGCAGTCGCTAGCTGTTGCTCATGCGGAGTGGTGCATCCCACCGAGACCGCTCCCGCAGTATCAGTCTGAATTCACTATCATGCTCGTCCATTTCTAGGTGTCGTTTCTCAGCTTTTGATCTGAGACGAACGTGATCCAGAACGCCCTGTTCACTGTCTTGTGGCCGGAACTGTGGCGCTTTGTGCAGCCCGATTCATGGTCTGTCTCGTTCGTGTCTAGTTCTGCTCCGCGGCTACAACGTTGTGTTTATAATTCCGAAGAGTGTCTCGCCGTGTATAGTTTCTTCTCTTTCAAAAGGTGCGCAACGGGCACAATCTAAGGACATATGACTAACATTGTATGCAATCGTCAAACCCATCCTCAATAACGTCTCGTTTGGATCTAATAAGCAGTGGACAGTTCTGCGTATCCACGTCAGAGGATGAAGCAGAAGCACATTGACGGCGATGATACGTCTCTCTTGAATACGTGCTGCTTGCGATTCCTGTTTTGAAACAACACAAGATTCTGGCTGACCGCATCAGAAAACGTCAATAGCTGGTTGAGCTGGGTTTGTGCTCCATTGAGCTGCTGCAGCGCTAACCCCTGCGGATCTAAGATGTGGAGGTGGCACCCATGGTTACAGATTAAAGTCTTAGAGAACAGGACAAGCGTGCACGCTGATAAGGCCTTCGAAGTCGCAAAGTATAGCATGGAAAACCCGGCCTGAGCAAGTTCTGGTACGTTGCAAGGCAGTTGGCCATTGCGTCAGTAAGTATTCTATCCTCACCACCAGAGCTTCGGTCGCTTCTGTCTACTAGACGGTCCCCTGATCAGGACGAAGGAAGGAGTTCAATTTGTAGCTCAGCAGGTGGAGCTTAGCACCGGATTCACTGCCTAGTCCTAGTGGTGACTATTGCCGCTCACACCCGAAGTCGGACCAAAGATGGCGCTAAAGATGCGTGCATTGTAATGTTGTAGCACATTCTTTGAAGCGGGTCGCCATGCTGTGGCGAAAGTGGAGTTGAGGACTTCACACAAACACGTCGTGAGTAGTCGTTTTCTATTGTGTAAAACGTTGTGGTTGACAACCAACTTGATTGTTGTCTGCAGTTGTGAACTCATTTTCGACCTTGTGAATGCGTGGCGTCGCTTTGCCGTTGCCAAATGTGGTCTATGTTAAGCAGGTTAAAATGTCGCCGGAGGAGGTAGACTGCTGTGGCAAATTCATTGCAGTACATGCAGTAATCTCTGTAAAGGGGTCACGCAAGGTTTGATTGCGTGCGCTTGGATCCAAGTAGTGCAGTTTCAGGCTGTTGACCCATCGACTTTGGCGCAAGATGACGAATTGAGCGATAGTCTTACAGGTGTCGAGGACGTTGGAAGAGATGGGTATAAAAGGGTGTTTGCAAGCAGGATCTTGAATGATCTCCTATCTCCAGCGTAGTTGAAGTGTCCTGCTGAAAGTTTGCTTCAGCTTTCAGACCCTGTGGATTGAGCAGATTGAATAAAATGTGCATTCACGCCGATGTGACATCACCAACTGCATTAAATAGATTTTTATTATCGAGTTAGTGTCTTGCGTATTGTGGCGCGGTATCGTGATGACAGTGCAAGGGTTACCAACTCAAGTCGATCGTGGCGCGTTCGTTACCACATATAGCAACAGTCTTCTTGATCTCGTTATACGTGTCTCCAGCTTGAGCAATACAGGCGATGAGTGACTGGTATATGCAGCAATGAGTGAAGGCAAAGCAAGCGCTGGCGTTAAGCTCGCATTATCTGCTTCTGTACCAGCGTGCAGCGGAGCAGATATGGTGGAAGTCCATCTTTCCAGGATTGCATCGTATTGACTCGGTTACTCCTTGGATCACGTCCACATTGGCGTCGTGAATGCACAAGCGATTACAGCGGGTGCTGCGTCCACTCAAACACGAAAGCGATTGATTGAGGCATCTTTGTGGCTCTCGAGCGACCCGACAGCTGCAACAGATGTCAGCAATAATAGCGAAGCAGGTGTCTTGGCTCTTGCGCACTTGGAAGACAATGTCGACATCTTCAGCGTTGAAGGTTCCTCGATCTCTCTTGGCGTTTCGATTGACGGTATACCATTTGGTTGCAGCACAACTACTGTTTCGCAACGAGCACATCATTCCGGTTTGTACTGACTTCCTCTCGCCGGTGCCAGCTTGCCTCTTTTGTGAATAGCAGGCTTGAGAACGACGACAGCGGTTGACTTCCGTTGCAAACTTTTTCTGACGAACCACGCCGGGGAGGTTTCAAAATCTCGACCGTGTGTACGTTTGAGAGTCTTCAGACGCTGCGTAGCGCCTCCTTCGATTTTTTCGAGCCTTTCCTCTGCTAAGTCAGTGTGTCCCATTGTATCTGCCGTCGACTGCGAAAGAAAAACAGTGCAAGCTGTACAAGCTGTCGATCTTCGTCATCCTGAAGTCAGACATGTTGCCTCACGCAAGATTGTGAATACAGGAGCCGCTGACGACATTCGACCACGCGTAGTCGTTCTCCATCAACTTTGGGAATAAAAGCAGCAAAACCGTTTCAGGCATTAGTTCAGTTACCGTATGTTGAAGTGACCGTCCTCTACCTTTCAGCTAGTCAATCGTGCTATTTTCTGAGCAACAGTGCGCTGACATCCACATCATCAATCCCCGAAGTTTGACCCATCTTTCGAGCCAAGGATCCGTCCAGCGATAAGTACCTATGAGGGCGTTTGTAGTTGACAACAAAGTGCTGAAACATGTTGAGTGAATTTATCGAGCATGAGTATACGCAGTAAGCGTTACTAAAACACAATCCTCGACAGCACTATACCACCACGGGGAAATGATCATACGTGTCCTTACGTGAACTCCGCCTGCCAAAGAGAAGGCTTGATCCAGTTGCAGTCGTCTCTATTGGATTAGTCGGTGAAAGTAAGCATATAGCAACCATTCGATAAGCGACACATGCAGCAAGTAAATAGACAGACGTGTGATTTGATGACCCGTACCTCCTCGGCCTGGGAAAGCAGCTTTTGTAGTACAGCACAATGACGCTCAGAAAAGCACTGGAGGCTCCACGTTTGTACGTGTGCCAATGGTCAAGGTAAAGTCTCCTCTTCTACTACATGACTCACGCTCTCTCGCCTTAATTGACTCCAACAGGCCAAGTCTCACCACGCCACGAATAATCTCGCCGGGTGCAACGCTATCCTGGTCCAGAGCGATACTTAGCCGGTCATTAACACCTTGAGCAGCCTCGCGTTTTGTCATTGTCTTGAGTCTTTGCAAGTCAATGGCACAGTGAAGATGATGAAGGAACAGAGCCAGCGAGCGTGGCGTCTTTTCGCGGAACAGCTTGTTCGCATTCAACTTCGGTCTCAATCAATCGGCACGTGTTCCCAGTTTTATCCTGTCATCAAATACAGCAAAACTCAACCTCGGTCATAGTCTTCTCTCGTCTGTATCTTGTCGTAAAGCCACTTCATACGTCGTCCCTCATTTCACAGACGTATCATCGCCCATCATTCCGGGCACCAAGTGTAATTCTAATACATCTCGAAGACTATGCACTACCTATATAGGTAGAAGTGATCAATGTAGGTAACAGATACTTTCAAAAATCAGTGTAACACGCATTGTTGTGTTAAGAACCCGCTTCCGTCTTTCACGTAGTTTTTGGAACTGGTGTTCATTATCTTCTTATGAAACTCTTAACTTACTACTACATATATATGGTGTCGTCGTCTCCCAGAGTACTGCAGCAACCTCCCTCTGGAACTTCACAGTCGGCTGGTAACAGCCACCGAGTCTTTCCGTAGTACGCGACGGACGCTCACCCTTCAACCTAACCGTCAACCGTCTGGAAAGTCTTGTCGCCCCGCTTGTATACTTTCCACAACACGCCCCCCTCGAGGCTAGTCTCGCACACCGATCGAGCTGGATAGACGCGCAATCTTCGTTTGTCGAGTGCCTTCGTGAAAGCATCTGGTGGGTTCGATTCACTGGGCATCTTTTCGATAAATACAGTTTTCAGCTTGACTTGCTCTCGCACGAAATGCCATCGCAATGTGTCTTGTGCGCTTGGCGTACGTTGAGTTCACGGCCAAAAACATAAGCGCTTTGACTATCAATGCCAAATCTGACCTCCATGGTTAATGTCGGTAAGACATCACTGATCACGTTTCGCTCGCTGAATGCTTCCATTGTGGCTTCACAGGCGGCAACATATTCGGCTTCAGCAGTGCAAAGTGCTACTATAGGCTGCTTCTTGCTCGACCAAGCAATTGCACCTCGTGCCAGCGTAAAAACGAATCCACCAGTGCTCTTTCGGTCTCCCGTAAATCGGAAGCCCAATCGCTGTCGCAATATCCTTGGATGATCATCGGCGGATCGATGTGAGTGTCACGCTTGTATTCGATACCATGATCCAATGTACCAACTAAACAACGAAGGACGCGCTTGAGACAACCAATATGTTGCTTTGATGGCTGAGCAACGAATCGACTCAGCTGACCCACAGCATATGCAAGATCGGGTTATGTACATGTAGCAATGTACATAAGCAAGCCCAGTGCCCCGCGATAATCAAAACTTTTGCCCATTTCAGTGTCTTCATCCGTTGTTAACGCTGATAGCTTTTGTTGGGTCTCGAGTGGGTTGCTTACTGCATGTGCATCGCTAAATCCAAACTTGTCCAAAATCTTCCCGGCATATACGCCTTGTGCGATCTTAATCTTGCTGGCGTCAATTTTGACTTGGACGCCCAGATATTCGGCCAACACCCCTTGATCCTTAATGCTATATGTGGTGTAGGGATGTTTTGACTATGTATCCCTCCTATTGGCTGATTATAAACGTCGGAATTCGTCGAGCTAATACTCGTCGAGTTAAGTCTCGTTGAGTTCAAGCTTCGTCGAGGTAAGACTTGACGAGATAAGACTCGTCGAGTTTCAAATCCAGCGAAGCAGCTGGAAGATCGACCGTTCAAGTCACTCGGTAATTGTATGGAAGAAGTAGGGGGAAGAATGGGAGCCACCCAATAGGCTCCCTCTAGCAGAAAAAGCGATAATTAAATACAGGGCAGAATTTTTCAAGTTCAAGACACGTGTACACTTTAAGAGGTAAGTCCCTGCGCGGTCTAGATTATGCCTGCCGTCGAACCTCGAGATGTATAGCTTGTAGAGGTTTCGACTGGAAGCGCCAAGAGATAAGTCGACCCGGGTTGGGTAACACTCGCTTCCAGCGAAATTAGTCTCGTCACACGGCTAGCCGGTTGTCCAATAGACGGTACCGTTTTAAGTCTTGTCGAGCGGTGAGCCGGTGATCCAATAGACGAAACCGTTTTTTTAGTCTTGTCAATCGACGAGACGGTAGCCCAATAGACGGTACCGTTTGAGTCTCGTCGAGCGGCGAGCCAGTGACCTAGTAGACGGCGCTGCATTCAGGCTTGTCGAGCGACGAGCCGGTGGGTCTTTAACCAAGGACAACGTAAATCTTCTAGTCGAGCGTACATTGCGCTCGGTGACCTGTAAAAGTGTGAAAACGTCGACATCCATCCATTGGTGTGAGCCACAGGATTTTAATAACGGAGGCTGCTGAGCTCAGGCAGGCTTCTGGAAAAGAGATAGTGATTGTGGGTATTCAGCGAGGGATAAAGCCGCAACTGAACTCGAAAGGGCGAACCGCGAAGGGATTTATCCCGACGTACTAGCCAAACTGCGCCGACTTACTCAGCGATTGATGTGTTGTTACGTTGAGACTGTATTATTGCAGATTTAACTAACTACTATACCAACAGTGGTGCCGCGACACGGGATTTTAGGATGTGCGTTTGTTTCAGCAGAAACCAAACAACGAAGGAGCAGTATGGTCAACGAATCGAGAAATGCGACTGTCGCGACCCCGGCAACAGCCGGACGAACACCGCATGCTGAGCCGAACTCGGCGAGTTCACCCATCACCCCTGCAGAAGCGGGAGTAGAACGAGCCATCCAGTTCGACGATTTCGAAACGAGTGACCAAGATAGCGAGGAGGATGGAAGAGCTGAGGACAACGACAATGTTGGACTCAGCGATGAAGTGGAAGAACTTTCTCTGCATGTGGGCCATAGTAGCAACCCTCGCGGGATTGCTACACGCGTCGTCAACAAGCGCGACAAAGAAGAAGATGGAGGTCAAGACGTGACCCCTGGTGAGTGACCCCCGCTAGCTCCCAGGGCCATATTGAATGTCGAGACCCCTATGGAAAATCGGACTTTGAACCGACTCGGTGAAGAAATGAAGAAGAGTCGCTGGATTCAGCTGTTCATCCCGAAGGTAGCTTACCAAGCGACATGGGTATCGTTGGGGAGTGAGTTGCTTTAGCCACTCAATAGCATGTCGGTGGAGGAACTGGCCGACAAACACGATGCACCTGCTACGAGCGATGGGATACAAGTGCACCACCAGGCCTTCTAAGCTGATGTTGGCAGGCTTCAAATCTCGTTCGGTGGGAGTCGAGATGATAAAGTGGAAGCGTAAGTTGAAAGAAGCGTTCGGCATGGAAGGCGGAACGAAGGCGCAAACTCCGCTGAATCGTCGAGAGCAGGTAGACAAGATGCTCGAGGAAGAGAAATCGCCGGTGCCGCGTCGCGACGAGAGGATAATGCAAGGCACGGACGACCTGGGCTGGTGAACACACCACTACCGGAGACGGCAGAGCCGAAACACGTAGTTTCTCGAGGTAGGAAGGGACGCCGTACTTCGTAGACTCGCATATGGTAACGCCGAAGCGTACGCCGCGAGTCACCGAAACACCCCGACCTAGATACCAGGCGGAAGCTTATGTGGTGACCGGCGCAGAATACTATGATGGATGTGAAGACGAGTAAGACGATGACCGAGAACTTGGAGAAGGATCGAATAGCTACATCCGTCATCTGAGATACGGCGACGCAGCTGCGAGCGAGGTCAAGTCATGGAAATGCGAAGGAACGCTCCACTTGACAAGATCGCCAATCTCGAAGGAAAGCGCTATCGGTCAGATGATGTGGGACAATGGATCAAGCGATTTACTTACGAGATGAAGGGGACCCGCCAGCCACAGGATGAATGGTGTGAGCCATTCTTGCTGTGCTTGGACAGATCCGCTAAGTGTTGGTATCGACAACTAGCGCGAAAAACGCAACAGAAGTGGAGCTTGCTTAGAACAGCTTTCATGAACTACTACTGTTCGCAGTTCGACCAATCCGTCAGGTCGAGGTACTACTCGGCGAAGTGCGGCGAAACCGAACACATGTGCGACTTTCTGCTGCGATTGAACGGGTACGCACGGACGGCGAATATTCAGTATGAGAAAGGCGGTGCAGACTCAGCCGATCACGTCGAACATTTCCTGCTGAACTGCGGTGACGATGATTTGATGGATCTGATCTACCCGCAAGGTCTCGACGACATTCAACGAGTCGAGAAGATCATTAGTCAATGACTGTTGGAAGAGAAATAGAAGAAACAGCGTGATCGTGTGAGCATGTGCCATGCCTTTTTGCTAGATAGAGACACAGCGCTGAGGCATTGCAGTGGATGCTCGCGGGGTTTGCCGCCTTGATCGCCTCCTTCAGTTAATCCACCGATCCATTTGGATCGATATTAACACTGTCACGGATACCAGTTATCGCACACAACAACGAAATTTGCACCACATTTCTCCGAGTTGGCAGATTTGCGAATGGTGAAGGTGCAAGGCAGCTACGAAATTGTTATGGGCAGCTGTACGAGGTGGAAAGCGACTAGGTGGGTTCGTTTCCACTTTTCTGAGGATGGGGAAGGCCAGAAAATCGTTCAACGCTTCTTTGTCAGCAATTGGATTGGTGATTCGATTTTAAAGAAGAAGCCACGTTAATGGTTAAATTGACGTGGGAAGAGAAAGAGATTTGTACGTCGTGTTTAATGGATGGCTAAATACGAACCAAGTTTGCCTATACTGACACAAGAAATTAAGCTTACCTCTCCTTCCGTACCTTTTTATATTGATAGGAAGTTAATTTATATCGACATGTGGATACACAGCAAGCACGTTGCGGAATGGGATACGTATCAGCGTAAGCTACGAGTCAAGGTTTTTTAGACGCGCCAGAGCAATGGTTGCTGATGTGAAGTATAACGATTGAAAAGATGTCAAACGTTCCATTAAACGCGAAACAGTCGTTGGACGTGAGTGTTCAACTGTAATTGTGAAGGGCGCGTAATGATCGTAGCAGGCGCACATCACTGTCAAAAAGCGTAAGGGGGTCTTCCTTAGAGTCTGGGTACCATTAAATGCGAATAGCAAGGAGTTAAGCCTTTAGTCGGCGAAGTCTCGTTGTCGTGGATGAGAAATTATTAACCCATTTTTATGCCTTGTAAAAAAGCAGTCAGATTGTCGAAGCGTTGTCGTACACTGGCGGCATGGCTAAAGTGCCACTGTATTGTACATGGGCTTATTACAGTTGAGCTGGATCTAGTGCACTGTGCTAGGGTGCGCGATAGACCAGACTACCTCACCTGCCACAGCAAGAAGGACTGCACTATGGTCATTTGCGATATACTCATCCTCGACAATCATTTCATGATTTTAGTATGAATTGCACCTGTGGCTAGTTTCTATCTAAGTGATTCTTCTGATCTCTTGCAACGGTTTAAAGTGCTGACAACCTAGGACGGATGGTCAGCCAGGTGCGTAAAGGCGAACAAGGTACTGATGACGTTGTTCTCCTTAAAATTAATTTCTAATGGTAAAGTTTTTTTTAGGTCCTTAAAACTAATTTCTAATGGTTAAGTTTTTTTTAGGTCGTGAACGTGACGACGGACAAGTGTTTGTCGGTTTCATTTACGGAAGAGGTGCGTCACAAAATGACCTGATGATTGATGCGATTTCCTTTAATTCAAATCTTCACCAAGATAGTAGCTGCTTACTAATGCATTGCAGCGACATTTTTTTAAATAGGTAACGAGGCCACGGCACCAATGTAGCTCACGCTATGGAAAAGCATGGATGTTAGTGCTGCTCCCGATCAGCATCTTGCCGCTTGCTTGAAAGCAAGTTACACGCGGATATGGAGGTTGATCGCAAAGTTGCGTTTGGTGCTGCTGAAATTTGGCATGTACAATACCCGTGTGCTATCCTGGACAGCAAGGCGTTTGTTGAGATCTTACCAGGCCTTGGTTACAGCGGCCCAAATTTGTGAGTGATGTGCCTACGATCACGCATATGTACAGACATCGATAGCTCATAGAGTCACCTTCCGAAAAAGCAGCTCGCGATCAATAAGAGAAGCAATTATGGATGAAGAAGCAGTTGCATCGTATGAGAGACAGTTCTTAGCTTATAAACGGTGTGGGGACTGACAGAACTGATTGGCTAAAACTGTCAACGTATACAGCGGCAATTCAGCAACACAATCAGATCGCTTCCTCCATCGACTTAATGTAACGCGGTGAGCCTGTTACATATAATTAACACTTAATACTTGTTAATTAGAATATTATCATGAAGGGTAATAATGTTCATGAATATTACCGTGAAGAGTAATATTCTGAAGCACTCACCTATCGGCTGATATGGACCACCATATCAGTCAAATGTAGCGTTCCAATTAGTGATGGACGCGCGCAATGAGTGGCGAGTAAGATTCAGTATACATTTTTTCAGATAGAAATGTATAAAGCGGTTAGGACTATACCCAGGTCAATGATTAGGACTTAATTATATTTAATACAGTTTTACTTTCTACTTCTATTGAACGCGTCGTTCACTAGCTAGCCTTCCTCTGCACGTACAGTGTACGTGAAGTGACGCGCGGCACTACCTACACTGTTGTTAGTGTAGGTGAGCTAGTACTGAAGCAGTACTAGTGACTAGTGCCCCGTTACATCTGATAGCACTTAGTAGTCCGTCCAAGGACCGCAACCCCTACATCCAGCATGAACATGTTAAATGATGATGAAAGCTACTCCTATTTTAGTGACATCGAATGGAGTGCGGTCGAACGAATGGGTTCGACCGTGGGCGAACATGCCGTCTCTATCATGATGTCCGTACTGGACAGAGATGGACAGCATGCCGCCGTGTCCAAGGTCATACAACATGAACTTGACGAGTCACGGGAGAACTCAACCTTGCTTCACCTGCAAGGTTCTCAACAGGCAGAGCTGTTGAGATAACAAGGTGCTCAACAGTTCAAACTGTTAAGACAACAGCAGGCACAGACTGCTGAAGATTAACATCTCCAAGTACAGAGTTGTCGAGGAACACTTCCTGTCGAGATTATACATCGAGGAAGACGACGCCATAAGGGCTCGTCACATCATTAATGAGAAAATGCAAGTCGCATTTGCTCAGTCGAAACTGGCAGGACGTGACAAAACTTGGGCACTAGGTCTCAAGTTGCACGAGCCGTAATTGTTTGGGTCGTTGATGGTCTTCAAGACCCGACTCAGATAAACATTTGAACCGCCACGGGATGAGTTCAGGGCTCGATCAGAGCTCCTAACACTAAAGCACGGTAAGCGTGATGTGCATGCTTACACCCAACACATACGACTCTTTGCAAGTTGTATTACTTCCTACCCGGTCCATGAACACCCTTTGATTACTGTGTTCATGCAGGGTCTTGTGGATGGTCCCGTCAAGACCCACATGTTACACCTGGAACTGGATAGGATAGAAGAAGCGATCTCAGTTGCAGAAGGAAGACTTTTTCTTGAGACAGGCTCATGCTAGTTCGGGTTCGTATCGTCCGCAAGACGACAAGAGGTCAGTTTGGAGGTCCACCCATAGATCTCTACTATGCTTAGAGCCAAAGACCTCGCTCTTAAAACAACAAACGATTGCAAAGGTGCAATCGCTGTCAGAAGTTACGACACTACACCTACGAGTGTAGTGCCCTACGCCCAGTGTCTCAAAACGCTGAGCAACCTGAACGGCCGTCCGCCAAGAAGGGCAACGGACGCGACACCAACGCAGTTGCGAAATCGCAACAACGGAGTGGACTGTAAAGGGGTGCCTCCGTTACTTGATAATTTACATAAGGTAAATATCAAGTATGAATATTATGTTAGCACAAACATAATATTCTCACAATATTATCTTTAGAGACAATATTGCTTCGCAGATGTAACACACTGCTCGTTGGTTGATATAGGATCGAGATATCAACCAATAAAGTCTAGCCACGACAGAAGAACGCAATGAGTGGTGAGCAGGTAGTTAGAGTACATGTTTGTATTTAGACATAATTAAATGAAAAAGGATTAACTATATTAAATACAGTTCTACTTTTTACTTTTAATGGGTATTCTTCCTCCGTCTAGCAATCTTCCTCTGTACGTACGTGTACGTGAAGTAGTCGGATGCACACACCCTTGCACTGTCAGCAGTGCAAGGCTCATTCAGTTATCTGAATAAGGTGTGCCCCGTTACATGGACCGTCAAAAAACGGTCGGGGCCAGCAGGGACCGAGCGACCTACTGATCCAGCAAACTGAAGAGAATGTGCAAATCTCTTGATGAAAGTTGCTCCAGACTCACAATCTTTGTGTCTCTGCACTTTGGTGATGAGGTACCTCTCATCACCTTGAATTCGGAAGTGAAAAAAAAGATCTGTCACTTCGTGCCCTACTTGACTGTGGGGCGTCGAAAAACTTTGTTCGTCGCTAGAGGGTCACAAGTTCAGTTCGTTAAGCGCAACATCCCTCCGACGAGGATGACGGTGCGCCTAGCGACAGGCGCATTGATAACATTGATGAAACGTGTAGTGGGATTACACTATACGTTAGAAGGTTCGCAGAACGATGATGATTTCATTGTAATGGATTTGGATGACAAATTTGAGATCATCCTTGGGTTACCCTGGCTTCGAAGGTACGAGCCAAGGGTCATCTGGCAGCATCGAACTGTCATGATGCCTGCCACTGTTCATCAGATGGCCATCTGATGAACGTCTTGGAGCGTCGACAAGTGTGTGGATGTACTGCGAGTGAGTGCGATGGCCTCACTTGCGGTACGGTTGTTAGTACGACTGCACAAGATCACAGTGTGACAACCAATCACACTGTGGAGGAAGCTGTCGGCGGCTTTGCAGATGCACGGGCAGCGCCGAAGGTCCACCACTAGAATAAGTCGAGTGGACCGGGACATAGATGTACGCCTAGCGGGCCGACATCCAAGGAAGAATAAACCAGTTGCTCACGTGTGGAAACACAATGATCCTAGGTCGACTAGGGAGCCGACCGTAGAGGACCTGGCTGTGGTAGCGCAACCACACCCAGAAGACGTAGAGAGAATAAGCCCCAACTAACTTGAGAAATGAGCTCCTCAAGGAGATATTGTTGGGGTAATGCCTCAACAAACTGATGGAATAAGTTTCCAGCAGCCTGGGAAATAGGTTCCCAGGGAGAAACCAAGCCATTGAATGTCTTGGTCAATGACGGGTTAAGTGTAGGCGCTTATACGTTTGATCTGATCGCGCCTCTGAAGATAACTTCGGAGATCATTCAGTTGCCAACGCTAGAACCAAAACGGCTTTTGCGAGATCTGCGTAGTGGCAAAGTCAAGCAGATATGCGTACTCGTCGCATAGGACGAGTACATGACCGATATATTTAGGCAGTTGTATTTGCTGAGAAAGAACGGGTTCTTAGCAGCTCATCGATGGACGAAAGTGTCCTCGATGCTACGACTAAGATTGAGCGATACACGTCTCAATCTTGGCAGTTGCTTCAGGCAATCCCTTGTATAAGGATATGATTGAATTCAAGGATGTGATTTCTGACCCGTACCATGAGAGTTGCCTTCAAACAAAGGCAATCGACATGAAATCGAGCTCAAGCCGTGCTCGAAGTGCTGTGTCATGAAGCAGTGGTCACTGAACCGTGAACGAGTACTTGCGATCGACAACTTTTTTGGCGATCGTTTATCTTTGGGCCACGTGAGGGAGCAACCTCCCCATATAGCTCTCCGATCTTCTGTGTGCGCAAGGCCACACTACGATGGCGGATAGTGCATGCATTGAACAAGTTGAATGCTGCAACGGTACCGGCTAAAACGCCGATATCAAGGAAGGACATAATCATAGATGGTACGGCAAAGAGTACCATCTTTTCCTAGATGGATCTGATGGATGGATTCTATCATACCCGTATGGGGAACGGGATATCCCGTTCACGGTAGTGAGCACCCCCAGCGGTATGCTCTGGGATGGACTGGTTATGCTAAAAGGGATTCGTAATGCCCCAGCCACGTTCAACAGATGCGTTACGTATCTGTTGAGATCGGTGTGAGATTTTGTACAGAGCTATTTTGGCGATGTATTCGTCCATGGCAGGGCTATGGATGGAAAGACGGACGTGAAAGTTTATAGGACGCAAGTTCGTCAGGTCCTCACACTTGTGCGCAACGATCGAGGAATAAAAGATCTCTCACTTTGACGCGAGATTGCCACGCGAGAAAACTGCGGTTGACTCGATGATGGCATGTGACCACGCTGCCACTTAAAATAGCGGTTCTCCAGCTCACTTTGGCACGCAATCGACGTTCACTCGGGTCGTTCACCTTTGAAAAAGTTTCAGCCGCTGGCGTCCAAACCGACGACTGCTCAAGAAGATAATATCACGCTGTCTATCTAATATAAGAGAACAACAACGTGATAGAAGAGCGACAAAACCAGACTCTCGTGTTTTATCCGCCGGTACCGGTCTGATCGAGTGGGGTGCGCTTCGGCGGATAAGAGTGATCTTTGCTTCCAACGCACGAGGGCTATATCGTCTTAAGAGCAACAGCTTTTCGTTATGAAACTGGGCGAACAACGACGTGTCGTGTCCCACCCGGGGAAATTGGAGCTTCCTGGAACACCGAGAGCAGCTTAGGACGCGATTCAGACCGTTCTTGGACCGATTTAACATCACTCTAACGCAAAGGATGCTGTTTTTCCCGCCGTGTGCGAGTTGCGGCGTTTTGTCAATGCGTCGACGTTGCATGCCATCTGGATAGAGCCGCTACGACGCATTGAGGACTCTACAATTTCGAACGACACCCACACCACAAGGGTACGAGCTATCCTACGACGTGCGATTACAAGCTTACATAATTCAAATTTCCAGCCCAACTCCGGAGATGAGGGACAACATATCGCAACGGTGCGATCTGCTCTTGCAGACACTCCACTTCGGTATGATGTACCTCCTCCATTAGGTCCTCTGCAGGGTGACGACCGCGCCGGATTTTTCTACCTACTTTTCTTTGACGGTGGATCTTGCGGAAATCCTAGGCCAGGAGGATCTGGATCCGTCATTATCAAGGTTAGTATTCCTACGCACGCTGCTAGCGTCCTGTGAGTAGCGATCATGGTCTACGGTCATCCATCTACTACCAACAATATATCTGTATCTTGGGGCCTTGTGCACGGTCTTCGTCAGGCGTCGGCATGCGGTTAGCCCCTCTACATATAGTCAGCTATAGCTAGCTCTCTAGTGATTCCCCAGCTCCGAACCTATCGCTCACCACACAAGCATCACCTTGCACTACTGTACCGGGAGGCACGTACTTGTGCCGGTACTATTGGCGTCGTCAGATGGGGTCATCATTACCACGACTACAACAAGATGGCGGATCACGTGGCAAATATAGCCATGAATACGTGCTCTTCCGTTCAGGTGAGCGCCCTGTCGGACCACAGGAAAATCAAGAAGATTGCGACCTATCTTGAGAACGACGTTAACCACTGGCGAGAGACCTCAATGGAAGAACAGAATGATCTAAGCGGCCCCTCTATGACTGCCAAAGAACGCGCTCTCATGCGCTAACAACTCGAGCAGCGCAGATCAGCTGCTCGAGGTCATATTACATAGGCTAATTAGTTGATTGTTGCACGGTAAAATTATTTATCGTTAGACAGGATATAGTGGGTCGCTCGCGTACCTTAATACCTCACTTCTCACTCACTTCATTGTGTCAGCTGCTATGACTTTCGTTTGGCCGCCAACACAGAACAGCTCGCAGTTTGTGTACTCTATGCAGGTATGTGGGAAGGGAGATTGTTCTTTATCAGTTTCTCTTCGACACTTTACAAACTGTTTGGTCGTGTTATTCTGTACCCCAGTTACCGATGACGGATAGTTCAGGTCTCGAGCTGACACGTATGACACACGGCTCGTCGTTAGAGGATGACATCGATCCGGAGGTTGAGTCAGAATCGGATGTAGAGGGATCTTGTAGTCCAGTTACTGAGAAGAAGAATATCGATAACGGCGACGATTTCGACGACGAGGAGGCTTGTAACTAATTGCACATGCCTTTGCGAGATTCTGGCATCTCCACGCGTTGCGCTCGCTTCGGGACAATTTGTCGCTGATGGTGGCTCGTTCTCCATCGGGCGTTGCTTTGACATCGCGTACATCCGGTTGATCTACTGCGCTTGCGGTCGTCTCTACACCTATGTGTTGAAATAACGTAGCTTACCCACACTTTACTGCATAGGATAGCGAACTAATAAGAACACTTGAAATGTAGGCTTGCACCGGATTGGTTACAGGGGTACGACATTCACGTGTAAATATGCGATCTTGATAACACAACACACATATTTTATGCTGCTCACCCTCTATTTGTGCTTAAGTGCTTTAATATATCCATCTTCTTGAACCGTCAGTTGTGGACAGCGTTGCATGAGCATTGCAGATTCACCGCATTAACCTCACCATCCTTGCTATTATCCACCTTTTGTTGCCATTTGATTGTTGTAACATAGCCTTTCGGCAGTGTCAGCTCGTCAAGCGCGTGACGGGCTTCGTCCACAGAATCAAACAGCTCCCCTGTGAGCTGGTTAAGACCTTTCATGTTGCTTTTATGGAAGGAGGTCAGAGGTACGATATAGCGGATGATATGAGAAAAATGGACGTTATCTCTAAAACATACAACAATACAATTTGAGAATTTAGAGGCTTTCAAATCCAATTACTTGTTTAATGTATGGTGTGAAGGCTCAATAGCGAAAACTGAAGGCTCATTAGCGGCTCCATTATGGTGCCATTATGGCAGGCGAGCTACCCATGAAAAGCGTATGTAATTGATCAACGACCTCTATAACATACACTTACTCGGCGGAGAAGTCGATTGTGTTGACCAAGTCGACACGCTGTTTAAAGACACAATGGGTCTTGCGCGTGCACTATTTATTTTGAACGGCTAGTAGCATATTGAAGCGGGTCGCTACGTGCACAAAATACATGGTCTTCGTCCAGTAGCTCCTTCTGTATCTCTCTTAGACATAACACGTAGTCTTCGCCTTCGGTATTGGGGATAAAGAGAAGTGCAGACGCTTTGAGCGAACGAATCGACTGCGGAGGACGACGAGCTGCTTGCACAAGTTATTAGCAACCTATTACTCTTTTCGCGTTTGATCACGACCCGATGTCAACGTCTTGTTTTTGTTCCTTGGACTTGTTTACCGAGCCACGAACCAGAAGCTCCGGGGTATGGATGAAGATGTTTGTTGCGCTTCGTGGTCCTTGGAATTGTTGACCGGGCCACGAACCAGAAACTCCAGGGTATGGATGAAGAGGTTTATCGCTTCGTGGTGTTGTCCATGATGAAGTGGCACACCTTGCAGAACAATGGCTTTCTCACGAAGAAGGGCCGAATCGAAAGCAGACCACATCCTACCCCGTTTGCAACGTCGCTGTGTCAAACGATCATGATAAGAATAGTTCTTGCGAATGCACGAGCTCAGTATACTTCGTTGACTCAGCACCAAACGCCTAGAGGTTGTTGAAGAGTCCATCATTTGCATATCTTAGAGCGGATGAATAAAGTATTTGTGCCATTCATTATGCGTACTTCGGGTGTGGGTGCGAGTGTGGAAGGAGGGAAACGCTTCGTGGTAAAGGCTAAAAAGAACCGCATACCTTTCTCCATCATCCCTCACTATAGTGTGCACCACCGTCGGTGGCTCGATCGTGGTGGGAGTAGTGCATGTATAAACCGTGCATTGCTTGATTACGCTAGATTTACCATGTTAATGTGCAGGCCGTGAGGTCCGACGATGCTGAAGGGGTGACTCTAGCTTGTGGATTCGTGTGTGAATAACATTCTGTCCGTTCGCCAACTGACAACGATGATATTGTGCTAAGTAACTTCTGTAGAAAAGTTGCGTCCTTGCCTTGTGAATGTAGCAGCTGCTGATCATCACGGTCCCACTGCACACATAACTGACTGTCGACGTGTTGTGTGTTTAGCCATTTGTGCAATGAATACTTTTCCTCTAGGTGACATTTAATTTATTTCCGTGGGCGATGTAGACGCGAGCAACGCTGCCTAGTGGCTACGGTAGCTGTGTCCCCGTCCAAGCAATAGGTG
>JH598659.1:117586-137975 GCA_000173235.2 Hyaloperonospora arabidopsidis Emoy2 | reverse complement strand
GACCCGATCTCAACGTCTTGTTTTTGTTCCTTGGACTTGTTCACCGAGCCACGAACCAGAAGCTCTAGGGTATGGATGAAGAGGTTTGTCGCTTCGTGGTGCTGTCCATGATGAAGTGGCACACCTTGCATAACAATGGCTTTCTCACGAAGAAAGGCCGAATCGAAAGCAGACCACATCCTACCCCATTTGCAACGTCGCTGTATCAAACGATCATGATAAGAATAGTTCCTGCGAATGCACGAGCTCAGTATACTTCGTTGACTCAGCACCAAACGCCTAGAGGTTGTTGAAGAGTCCATCATTTGCATATCTTAGAGCAGATGAACAAGGTATATGTGCCATTCATTATGCGTACTTCGAGTGTGGGTGCGAGTGTGGAAGGAGGGAAACGCTTCGTGGTAAAGGCTAAAAGAACCGCATACCTTTCACCATCATCTTTCACTAACGTGTGCACCACCGTCGGTGGCTGGATCGTGGTGGGAGTAGTGCATGTATAAACCGTGCATTGCTTAAGTACGCTAGATTTACCATGTTAATGTGCAGGCCGTGACGTCCGACGATGCTGAAGGGGTGACTCTAGCTTGCGGATTCGTGTGTGAATAACATTCTGTCCGTTCGCCATCTGACAACGATGATGTTTTGCTAAGTAACTTCTGTAGAAAAGTTGCGTCCTTGCCTTGTGAATGTAGCAGCTGCTGATCATCACGGTCCCACTGCACACATAACTGACTGTCGACGTGTTGTGTGTTTAGCCATTTGTGCAATTAATACTTTTCCTCTAGGTGACACTTAATTTATTTCCGTGGGCGATGTAGACGCGAGCAACTCTGCCTAGTGGCTACGGTAGCTGTGGCCCCAGTCCAAGCAATAGGTGTTGTGCTCGGACTAGGGCCACAGCTGAGCCCGTAGAGTCTCGAGTCTAAATATGTGAATTTGCTGTAGGTACTGCAACTGGACTGTATGGCATCGCCTTACGTTTTACCGCCAATCTCGGGAGACTTTGCTATGAGGTGGAGTCACTTTCTCCACTTTGGCAGCAAACTACCAAGCTGCTCGGAAGTAATGCATTGTAGAAGCGTAGGAAGAGTAGCCGCAAGGTGTTTGCACGGAATAAGCAGATTACACTGGCCGCACGCTGTCGCTTCACCAATTACATTGAGATCACGCTCTTATAGCATAACAAGATAGCTAGGTGGCCGGTCCATCCATCTATTCTCTCGTAGGTACAGTAATTCGCACGTTTCCCAAGTAGCGTAGGATGTGCCAATAAGTTTCGACAGCAGATCGGGTGGTAGCAGACGCAATGTCTTCTTTTCCGCGCGCATCATTATGAAGACTGCAAGTCTTACGTGCTGGGTACACTTCGGTATCATCATCTTCGCTAAAGCTAACAAGGTCCAACAGGGCGACTCCGACAGGCAGTACGTGGCGGATCTGCTATGCCGTCATTGTGTTGACGACCAGGTTGGTTTTGCCCCAAAGCACCGGGTCCTGAAGCTGAGCCACATTATGCAGGTCAGACAGAAAAGGTGATGGTGATTTACAGGAGATGTCGATTGATACAAGCACGGGTGTAAGCGCCATTCTGCTGGTACTTGTTTCTTCGTGCAGTTTCTCTAATCTGTGCTTAAATTCTGGTAGCTTCTATATTTGTCGTTGAGGACCAGGACCAAAAGGACCACCAATGTGTGGCAGAACTCAGCTCTTGTTAATGCATGGATTATGTCTTTGTGTGCAGCTGTCCTTCACACAAGATACAAGTTGCAATCCTTCATAATCTTCGCCACTTTGAATTTGCCACGACGACGCTCTTCGACTTGCATTACACTAGTGCTTTGTTCGTTCGCGCGACGTTGACTTGACATCATGTGCAGTTGCAGTTGTACACAAAGAGTATCGTTTCTTGTTTTTATTAAGTCTGAAGCGTTAACGAAAGGTGCAATCCTCTCAGTTTCGTTTTAAAGTGTGAGCTCGCGCAATTCGCTGCTTCACACGAAAACTATATGAAGTCGTCGACGCGTAAGCTCGGCGCTCACTGCCACCACAACAACTCTTCGAGTGCTAAACTATCTTGCTGAAGCGGCACAAAAACAATAGAATGCCAATACAATCTTGCCAGTCGGGTAAGAATTCGAACATCAAATTCGATACGGGTGCCAGCAGCCGAACCAAAACAGGTAAAGCTCATCCGCGGCACTTACACGCTGCCAGTTCTCGCACACTTTGACGTACGGCCTTGGCTTGAACTTTCATTACTTTCTTCCTCACGTGATCTGCCACGACTTTTTACAACTTCCTTCGCCGGATGAATTTCGTGGGAGAAGTCAACCTTGATGACATACTGCTTCAACTTCTTCAACTTCTCATCAACAACCTTGACCTTCTCCCCCCTGACAGTATGATAGTTCTGGTATTTGAATCCCTCGAATACGTCAGGTGGGACAATGAAGTACAACCGCGGTGCAGCAGGATTTCCAAGCAAAGTTAGAACCTTGAGAAGCCCTTTTGCTTACAGGGATGCACATGTTCACAAGTTACCTGGAGCAACTCGTTGGGCTTGGCGATCGCATCCACCGACTCAAAGGTACGCGAGGCAGGCTGCAGGAATTTTTTCGAATCGGCATTGGCCACTTCAACGTCATGCTTGAAAAAAAGAGTTGTTCGCGGGTGCAATTTTATGCGTTCAACCGCCGCGCGGTCGTCCATCGTAACATCACCAGCGTTATCAACGAAGCATTTGGACTTGCTCTCATTTGTATCTCCACTAGTTACAGAAACTCTCCGTTCCTTATTCAGGCGCCGGAATTCAAATGTTCCACGGAACCCTGCTACATCGTTAAGTTGATGAGAACCAGAAAGAAAATCGATCAGCTCGATCCTATTACGCTGGTACAGCGTATGGAAAACTTTTTGGGCGATGTAATTTGTCGCAAAATCAAAACCTTCATAACCGAAGTCGCGGGTGACACGAAAGTGGAGCAACCGATGCGATACATCACACTCCACCCCGCTCGATTCCACACTCACGCTTACTATCACTTTTTTCAGGTCAGCTTGGCCAATCGCCTCTTTAAGTACTTTCTGTTTGGCCTTATCCTTAGCGTAGCGCAAGACATAACGTGCAACACCGCCCCATTTGCAGAAACGTTTCTCCACGGTCTCTACTGGCGTATCCGAATACAGCAGGTCACGACACCTATAAATCTTCTCTTCCGTCTAGACTGGCATAAACAAAACTTTTGCGCCATTACGTTGAGAATACTTATGCCAAATCTTTTTGCGCGGCGACGTGACAAGAATTGTCTTCGCGTCGCAGCGTGACGGTTCGACACCATCTACCACGTAAAACGTTTCAGGCTGCGCAAGCACTTGATTAAAGTCCTTCCACAATCCTTGAACCACCTTGTCGCCTGAAAATAGGGTACGTGTCCACTTGTCTTTGCAAGTCTCATAAACCACCGTTGCTCCAGTGTGTGCAAGATGGAACAAGACTAGATAGCCGAAGTGGGTTTTGCCTATTCCCGGGGTGCCGAGGATCACGACACAACGGTCTGCAATAGCTGCGTGATTTAAAGTATCCAAACAAAGTTTCCACAGCTGCGGATAGCAGTGACGAATGTATATAACAGAACCAAGTTTTTGCACGCCCAGAATAAACGTTTCGTCTGGAAATGCGATCACAGCATCTGCTACAACCTCAGGCGACATCTCTCGCAGGGATTTTCAAAACTTAGCCACTGATTGGTTCACCTCCATGGTTTGCATGAAAGGAAAGGTGACGCCACCCATAGTTATTGCCCCGCCTTGCGGAACTGGCATAGTCGGCGGAAGCACCACCAGCACGTGGACAACGCCTTCTTCAAGTAAAAGACCGAAATCGAACAGACAGGGATTTCCTAATCGCCACGACGCGCGCATCTCCTCCATCCCATCGAAAAATCCTTCGGTTTGAATCAGTTTGTCCAAATCATCGTCGTCTGGCAGCCACACCCCATCTTTTTTCGCCAGGTAGAGCCGCAGCTCTCTAGCATCGCACAGGACATACGCTGCGTTCTCCTCCTTGATCACTTTTTTTAAAATCCCCACCACTTCGTTCGAGTCAATTTTAACGGCGGAAACACATCGAGGTACACCAACGATCGCACAAAGCAACGTGACTTGCACCATCTTTCTTCGACTCAACAGGGTTTTAAATGGCTAAATGTGGGAGATCCGATTTTGCGTTCAGCACGAGCGGTCGAATTCTACCAATAGGAAGTCAGATCTGTAGACCTCTGATGGGTGGCAAATGACTAGATGGAGCACGACGGACACTCTCGGTAACGGGAAAGGGCAGAGAAAGAATGCTGCTATTCTTATTTAAAGGCCAAGAAACGTGGGGAGACAGGGACCTGTATTTCATGCTCGAGTAACGTCGAAACATAAACCTTACATTCACATTCACCGAATAGTGCCGAAGTTTGTGATATTAAGAGCCTTCTCCCACGATTCGACCGAGATGCTAAACAGCGAGGACGAAAAGCTGAGTTGATAGGAGAATACTTTTATGCTTGCGGGACTAAATTACGAACGGTCTGGAGTCGCTTATAGAAAATAACTGTTGACACGGCACTCGAGCTGCTAGTTGTTGCAACATGCTTGTAAGTATATATGGGTGGCGTGTGTAGCGCGTTCGGCGGCTGTGCATTCCATTCTATACAGAGTAGGCTACATCGATAAATACATGATGCTCTTTGCAGTACGTGACAGCACATTACGTTCGTCGTGAGTTTTCAGGTTCGGAAAAGTCGAGGTAAGTCGGACGGAAGACATTGCTAATGCGCTATGACATACCAAGTGCTACAAGTGATGAAGCAGGAAAATGTGGACACTCCTGATATGACTTTGTACACTGCCGGACAATTTATCTATGGTAAGAATAATAATGTTTTTTTTAAAAATAGTTTTTCAATTATTAAATTTTTAATATTAATTAGATAAGGGAAACGTTAACCACCCCCCAGATTGTCGTTAACCACCCCCCAGATTGTCGTTAACCACCCCCACCCCAATATATTACCGTAATTTACTCGATTTACGCCTTCTGATGGTAGAATTGAGAATATCACCGTTCTCAGAAGTAATTGACAATCTCATTTTCAAATGATAAATACTATATCTGAATATTTTATGCATGTCTTTAAGTCGGGACATGAGGTAGCACTCGAGTCGAGGTAGCACTCGAGTCGAGGTAGCACTCGAGTCGAGGTAGCACTCGAGTCGAGGTAGCGCTTGCTCCACTGGAAAGGCGTGGTGTGAAGTACTTGCATGTCTTCTTTGTGCATAACAAATCGTGCAAGGCGGCCGACCCAATTTTTTATTGGGTACTGCATTGATAAGCGAGCAGACCGTGGTAACAAGGTGGTTTGGAAGACACGACCTGATGACTGCGGCGGTGTCTTGGCATAAAGAACGACCGGTTCTGTGTCATTAAGTACTCGGAGATCGACCGTGGAATGTCTGAGCGTGTGGACTCTGACACAGGCAAGTTGGTATTCGGAGCAGCCAACATTTGCAATCACTTCTACACGATGTACGTGCCTTGTTTCAGGCGTGGTATAATCTTTGCGATACATAACCTTAGTATGCATGTGCAGTGATTTATTGGTGCACGTAGTGCTCCCAGCGTCAAATAATGAGTATCAAGTGGCTTACAAGAAAGTTCCTATGGCTGACGATACCGGAGCAGCGTATACTCCTACGAGCAACTCGGGCGTTAAGCTGGAATCCTTCATTTTTGGTATCTTCCCGTTGTCGTCGCGGATGGCGGTTCTTTCTGTTTCTCGGGAGACTGAGTTCGCGCCAGTCATAAACTCTCCAGGAAATATCATTGACTCACCTGGTAGTGCTCGTCAAATGATGCACAATGAAGGAAAAGCATGGCTATTCGCAGCGGCTACCGCAACTCTACCCGCTACCGAGGCTGATAGATTTGTGCAGAGATGTTGGACAAATTTGGGTACATCAAGATCTCACCATTGGTATCGTACAGCGGTGAAGGGCTATAGGCGTGCGTTAAACCCTTGATGGAGGGTCCACCCCAGAAGATCATTCAATAGGAGTTGAATTCGGTACCGTGAAGAACACGCCTAGTCGGGGCTGCCTCAGACTCGCCTGACACTACGAATCAAATAGTCTCCGAGCTACACAAAAACAAACTGATGGATGCTGGTGCGACTCTCAAGGACGGTACGCTTGATGTCGTCATGACTTTTTGCTTTCACTGACAATCGCAAAGGTCTCGGGAAGAAAGCGAGGATTAAGGAGACACGGCGTAAACCTCGAAAATGAAGCAGCGTTTGCATGCGCACGAAAACTGCATTTGATCTTCCTACCGTTCAACCAGCTACGGAGCGTCAAGCTTTAGCATTACGACAACTCGCATTTCAGTCGAATAGCCCCTAGGCTTGCTTCCTCGTCACAATGATCTAAAACCAACGCCGCCGCTATCCTTCGCACTATTGCCGTCCCTGCATTTGACCGAGCCATTACTTGGTCAAATGAAGTAGCTGATTAATAAATTTCCCTGCGCCGCCGACTTAAAGACATGCATAGAATATTCAAATATAGTATCTTATCATTTGAAAATGAGATTGTCAATTACTTCTGAGAACGGTGATATTCTCAATTCTACCAATCAGATGGCGTAAATCGAGTAAATTACGGTAATATATTAGGGTGGCCAACGTTTCCCTTCAATAAATATTATTAGATGTTTTATTTTCAAAATAAAATATTTGAACCAGCTTCAATCGATAATATAGATTTTTTGTGAGTTAAAGTTAAAATATAAAAACTTAAACTTTATAATTCAATTGCTAAATATAAAGTAATAAAATGATACTTAATACACTATTTATTTTTATTTTTACTTATTTTTCCATTAATAAATTTAGGGAATCACTCGATCGCCGCTATCTTCTTGTTCCGTCGCCTGCATTTTTACCCAAATATACTTTAATTACCCGATATATTGTAACAACTGGATATCACTCATTTTCTGCTCCCCAAAACATATATGTGTTCGCCGACATCAGTTTTACATTTATTCATCAATTTTATCCATTTCTACAATTATTTAACGCTCAAGCCGAGACTGCGTAGTCCATTCTTATTATCTTTATATTTAGTTTCCTCGGTGCTTGCTGTATTCTGAGTTTCGACTCAGCTATCGTTTTGCGGTGCGGAGGAGTAGGTTCGCGCGTTGTGTCCAGCGCAACGACACATGCGACAACGCCGAGCAACGAGTGGCTTAACAGCCAGCTTCACATGCTCAAACTCTAATCGCTGCGTCAATCTAAAAGGTAATTGTTTGTCTATCCTGGCAGTTAGCTGCGTGCTTGGATTCTTTCTGGCTCAATAGAAACATCTGTCTGTAATGGCTCTAGTCGATTGCCCTAGTTACTGAACACTTTACCCAGCGGGATTTTCTTCCAAGTCGCTGGTAGCAAACGAGTCACTACCTTCATCGACGCTATTCGGGAGTCATCAAGAAGACAGGGGTTCGTATCACTTACGCGGGTAACCCTGTCGTCACGCCCTTTATTTTATTTCTGTAGAATTAAGGAGTTATTAACGGAGCAAAGAATATTCCACCAGATACATATAATAACCTTCTGCTCACCTTAGTTAAGAGAGAAATCTGGTCGAGAGAATGTTGATGTGGCATTACCTTCATCCATGTAGCTAACCGCGTTTTTGTAGCTTCCTTCTCACGAAGCGCAACATATCGACCATGTTGGCAACCTTGCGCTTTACATCTCTTGGTGGCTATACTTGTGTATGTACTGCTTTTGTTATGACCTCGCGCTTGAGTTACTCCACACGTCTCCGAGACCACCTGCTCACGCACCTCTTACAGCTTCTTCGTAGGGAATTCTACTTCTTAATCTATAACAATAAGCGATAGAATGAAACGGTAAAATGATGAATAAATGTAAAACTGATTTCGGCAAACACATATATGTTTTGGGAAGCAGAAACTGAGTGATATCCCGTTGGTTTCAATATATCGGGTAATTATAGTATATTTGGGTAAAAATGCAGGCGACGGAACAAGAAGGTAGCAGCAGTCGAGTGATTCCCAAAAACTAATATCTTGTTTTGGTCCCAGAGAAAGGTAACTACGTCTATTATTAGGAAGAACAGTTAGGAAAGTTTGACGGGTTAGTTAGTACTACAGCAGCAATAATTTACCCACTAATAGGGAACCTGAGCTGGGTTTAGACCATCGTGAGACAGGTTAGTTTTACCCTATTGATGATTTCGTTGTCCAAACAGTAATCCAACCCAGTAGGAGAGGAACCGTTGGTTCAGATAGTTGGTAACTGCGGTTAGCTGAAAAGATAGTAGACTACAGTTCGCCGCACATAATAAATACGTGACAGAGATGTTAAGCTTGAGCTCATCCCGCTTCACTTGCCGTTACTAGGGGAAACCTTGTTAGTTTCTTTTCCTCCGCTTATTAATATGCTTAAGTTCAGCGGGACCCAATATCATACAATTGCAACGTACTTCGCTGTCTATCAAATAAAGGTAGTGGAGAGTAGGCTGATTTGTAATTTCAAATATTGGGAAAGATACATCCTTAGTAGACGACTTAACTACAGAACGGGGTGTTGTAAGCATGAGAGTAGTCTTGTACTACGATCTGCTGAGCCAGCGTGCAACATTACAGGTTGTGAAGAAGTAGTACCACAAATCGAGGCTATCTCGAGCAAGAGGAATGGTAGCAGCAGCCGCATCACGCGCAGAAGCCAAATGAAAGTGTTGATAGCGGTGCGGCGGACACGCAGCTGGAGTTTGGACACGAAGGGACATCATTTCGGAGATATTAAAACATTGGCAAAGAATCATGATAGACACAAGTTTGCAAAAGTGCGCAAAGCTAGGAGCTTCTCGGTTCTACACAGAGAAGGAATGAATCAGCAAGATGTGTTTTATGTTTTCCCTATCTCACGCACAAGTATCGCATCCATCTACAAAAGAAGCAGCATCTATCATCATTTCAGCGTCACGTGAGAGTCGCTGGCGAGCATGATGTTCACAGACTTCACTTCATCGACTCGAAAACTGTCGAGTTGAACCAATTAACCGTTTTGTATGGAATCTGTTGTCATCTACTTGGTCGACCGATTGACGGGCACCCATACGGTGTTGCATCTCCATCACCAAAGCAGAAGAATGACATAAGCTACATCGGCGTTCCCGTTTACTGCCAAGCGTCCATCGACTGATACCGTGTTTCTAGCCCATTACGAGCTGCGTTCGCTTGCGTTCCGTCGAATGTTGACTCGCACTGGAAACCATGCCCGTGTGTACGACAAAGCTTGTTAGTGACTGTGCGAGCGCTGAAGGTGCCGACGGTACCGAAGTGAGCAAGAAATGCTCTATTTTCTGCACGCTGCTGCTTAAAGACGTCACCAGGAGTTGCCGTGAGTATGTTATACCAGCTTCATGCGTTTATGCGTCACGTGTTTAATGGGTCTAATGGGTCTAATGGGGGAAACGATGGAACAGCTGACGTCCCGCTGAATACCTTGATACAGGGTCGTTGTGCGTATATTGAAGTGCTGTGTCTTCCGTTAAACCGCAATGGTAATTGCACGGCTATTGATGTGGCGCAGATGCTGCGTTCCTAGATTGTAGAAGGCTACGAGGTAGACCTGCGCCGCAATGCCATCGATAAGATAGTGTTCGATGTTCAGTACCACCCGTGTATAAAGCGCTGTGCGCCAAACCTACCGTGCTCTTTTCGGGTGAAAATTCTACCGCCGACTCAATTGATTGCCGTGCACTGAACGCGATGAAGAGTGGTCGGCTGCAAACTTGCGCTTCCGAGTGTCGAGTTGAGTTATCTGACACCAACAAGCATGTAAAACCTTGGGCACTTGGTTGGCAAGCTGGTCTGTCCGGTTCTTTCCCATCTTTCGCACAGCGACGATAATGTCGACACAAGTCTGCAAAGTGGCTTATTGTTATTGCGGTGTACCTAGAAGACGCAACGTTAATGAAAATCAAACTGACACGCGTTGATTGGTAGAGAAGTGCTAGCAATGGCAGACGGTGAAAATGTGCCGGCAAAAATGGCCAGTGAATATTGGTCGGCGAAAGGGCCAATAAATTTTATCTGTCGAAATCGAGCTGATAAGAAATAGATGGCGAAACGAGGCCGTCAAATGTGCCGGCAAAATTTAAACCGAGCAACACCATCCGGCGACGTTGAGCCGTCGAATAGTACCTCTAAGAATATTTGCGAGCCCAAAGGGTAAATGTGTTAGTGAATGTGCGCAAGCTGAATCCCGAACTTTTTCTTCTTTTTTAAATCGTACTTATCTGTCATTGAGTGAGTTTGTGTGTCTGTCCGTCGTTCTATCTGTAAATAAAGCTAGGAGTACCATAAACTTCGTAATAAGTGCAATTTAGTCTGTTATCTCCTGTGTATGTGAATAACGCCAGGTGTACCTTACACGTCTCAATAAGTGCGATGTAGTCTGTCACCTCCTAGTGCAAAACCTGTTTCATAACCTCACTGGGGGTTTCGCCATAACCTTACCCTAGAGTGGGTTATTATTGGAGGGGGGGGCTTGTTTGAGAGAATTGGGATAAGATTGAAAGGAAGGAATTGGGATAAAAACTAAGAGATTGAACTTGGAGTAAGATTGAAAAAAATTGGAATAAGATTGAGAGAAGAAATCGTGATAAGACCACGTCAAACCAGACGCTAACACAAGTCTCGTGCTTTGAATTTCTCATTCTGCAAATTCGCTCGTGGTGAGCAAACGGTCGAGTTTCATGATCCCAGCGCTAGTTGGCGGCCCGTGGCGCAGTAAGTCCTTTTGTCGTTTAAGACGTGGGTAGGCCCGGCTGTGCGCATCCTGCAAGCAATATGCAGAAGCAAACGAAGCACCTTTCTATGAGGTATGTGCACACCAATGAAACGTGTATTGAGCAACTTACTCTCTGTTTTCTTCAGTGTTTCCAAAGCAAAAAGACCGCGATCAAGCCGAAGTGACTTGAATCTGATATAGTACGTTCGACGCAGTTTTACGCTGGTTACCAAATCTCACGTTGCACTTCGCAGGTATGCGCTCCTAAGGAATCACAACTTCAGAGCTAAAGTGTTCGAGACGTCAAGCTCGTCCTCGTCGTCGTCGTTGTTGTCCAATTCACTGATGCTGTTGTCATCCAGGAGAAGTAAGTGCGAGAGCGAGTTGGTGATGTCGCTGGAAATGGAGTCCGTACTCTTCGTGACGCCAAAGCGCCAAATCAGTGTGTTCTCCGAGAAAGCAACTGCGGCGAATTGATGGCTCGCTAATCTCCGACCACGCGGCCTTGATCCAGCTGACGACCGTTGAAAGCGATGGAGGACGCACATTTCCCTCTGCCATGTAGGAGTGAGGTCCATGCACCTTCCAATTGTCGACCAGGTCGGCTAGTCTCTTTTTCAATGGCTTGAAGACGCTGTAATCGCAGGGCTGGACGAACGACGCCAGCCCGCCTGGGATGACCGTGTACAGGATCTTACGAGACTGTAGGTGAGTCGTCACCTTCTTGCTCACGTGACTTGGTGCGGAGTCGACAACAAGCAAATTCTTTTTCGGCTCGGGAACCGGAAACATGTAGTCGACGTATCGAACAAACGAGTCCGAATTTATCCATGATTTGGCGTTAGTGATAACCGGGATCTCTTGCTCCGTCGAGATCCTTGACTCCTTGCCCTTGTCTAGAACACGTGGCTATAACTCGGTCCCGTCGCCGCGAACAGCAAACACAGCAGTCAAGCGAATCTTCTCGAAGCCGAGAGACCTGACGGGTACGTCGGTGGACCCGCGGTCCGCCAGCGTAGTTTCCCGGTCAGCACAGGCCGCAGTCTCATCCAGATTGATCACGTTTTGCGGATCGATCTTGTACTTGCGGTTAAGCTTGCGCAAGTGCAAGATGAAGTTGGCACCGCGCGTGGAGATAACTTCAGCGCTCAGTTTGTTGGTTATCTTTCGCAAGACTAGATTGTGTCGGCGAAGAAAACACTCAAGCCAACCATTTGAGAGAGCGAGGCCGGGCTGCTCTGTCATCGTCCAGAGGATCTTTGCCGCCAACTCCACGACCCGGCGGCTAGTGACACGGAGGTGATTGGAACGAACTTCACGAACTTCAGCGATAAGAAGAGAGTACAGTTCTTCACAGGCAACACGGCGACCTCCCCCGCTAAGACGGAACCTGCTCGGCGACTCCTCGTCAAACGCGCCAGCATTGTCATGATGGACCCAGTCGCGGATGCAGCGACGGTCGATGTTGTACTTGACGGCCACGGATCGTAATGATGCCTTCTTCGGCTCCCTTGCAATATTCTTTTTCTCGCCGATAGTGTAGCGTTGGCGCCCCATGGTTGATCAGGAAATGAGAACCCATGGTGTGTATTACCAGTTGCTATTGCAAAGAGCATGCTGGAGCGTTATAACTTTGGCGTTGTGGTGTTCTGATAGGTTCTTGAATTCGATTAAGACTTCTCTTAGTTGCTTCGGGGTGGGGTTCTGTTAGAGGGGGGGATGGTCAGTCGGAGGGATGGGTTTGTGGAATGACTTTCAGGGGTACATGTGGTTATGTTTAAGGGGAGGCTCAAATTGAAGGATGGGCCTTTAAAACAGGTTTTACAGTATGTATGTAAATAACGCCAGGTGTTCGTTCTATGCCATACAACCTATGTGCGATTTAGCCTGTCGCCTCCTTTGCATGTGACTGTAAATAAATATCATGTAACGGGGGCCTCCGTTACATGATATTTTACATAAACTAAATATCAAGTATGAATATTATGCTAAGACAGACATCACACTCTCACAATATTAGTTCAACAGGTAATATTGTGATGCAGAAGTAATACACTGTTCATTGGTTGGCATAGGGCAATGATACCAATAATGCCGAGCCACGACAGAAGAACGCAATGAGTGGTGAGCAGATAGTTACAATACATGTTTGTATTTAGATATAGCTAAATGAAGACTAAATAGGATTTATTGACAGGAGATTAACTATACTAAATACAGTTCTACTTTTACCCTTATCTCGCATTGAAACCTTCCTCTGCACGACGTGTAAGTGAAGCTCCGAGGCACCACCTTACTCTGTGTTCAGTGTAAGTAGCTTGTACTGTGGCAGTACAAGCGGTCGGTGCCCATTACATGTACCCTACCAAGATTAAAACCGATTAGTATATAAAAACGTAGCATTTAAAACAAATTGGTGGATGATACGTTAACACTGATGGTGTACGCACTTTGTGCAAGTCTTCAGGCTAGACATGAACCCACAAGCGATAAGATACTTTATTACTGACAAAATACAGACAGTTTAAATTAATAATAACGTTCTTGTGCATCAAACTCAGCTGTACCGGTTATACTAACTGACTATTGACCCTGTAACTACAGCACCAACCAGTCCCTTGTTGTTTGAGCGAATAAAGTGGACGTTATCACACTAAAAAGACTCGTTGTGTTAGACTAGTTGTGTTAGAACGCGCGCATCAACGCAATGCCAAGCCGAGACTTATCATCGGCAAAACCTCGGCTCAATCGGGGCAGAATTGATATAACTAGTATGACGTTTTAATTGTGTCTGAGACACAGGGTGCATATTTCGTAAGCCACCTTTGAATCGATAAGCGTCCGCATATAATAAAGATAAATTCTAAGAAGCATATAGAAAGTACACTGTATATGCGCGATAAGAAATGAGTTGCTGGACACATACTAAGTTATTTTGCCTTTACTAAGATTCGGTAGCGATTGCTCAAAACCCACCTCTCGCATGTGCGACTTCGGTTATGCTAAAAATATTTGTTTAGTTTCCGTCGTATGGGATAACATTAGCCCGATACAAGCTGACCGTTCGTCAAAAGGGTACCAGAATGCGACCGAATGAAACAGCGTTTCATATAATACACGATAAGATAATTTTACACAAGAGCACAAAAAATACAGTGCGAATGATAAGACCGCGTAGCTATC
Source organism: Hyaloperonospora arabidopsidis Emoy2 (assembly GCA_000173235.2). Classification (NCBI taxonomy): domain Eukaryota; phylum Oomycota; class Peronosporomycetes; order Peronosporales; family Peronosporaceae; genus Hyaloperonospora; species Hyaloperonospora arabidopsidis. Next base: position 123,921 of record JH598659.1, on the reverse strand, counting down.
ATGTGTTACTCTCTTAGTTTCTCTGTCTTTGTCCCGCATCGAGCGAGTCGTATTTCACAATGTTTGTCCGTTTTATCAATATTAATTTATACAGGAAACCAAGAAACCCGACATGTATTACTTAATTTAGTAAAGTAAGAACAAGCCAGTTATACGGCGCTGCGCGCAAGTAAGTGAGTGACGGGCAACTTTCCGATTGGACGAGATTTCCCCTCTAAATCGGCACTTCCACGACGTCAATTAGGGCTGCATTCACACATGACTACAGCGAAATACATACGTTGTCTTCCTACTAACTAGCAAATCATGACTAATATTTAAATCGATACATGTGAATAGATCTTCTTATAAATACAACTCATTATAGAGCAGGTCTCATAAGAGTAGTTGTGCGCCTAAATTACCTAATTAAGCTAAATTAGGCGTTGACTGTCAGAGTAAATTATGCGTCTTTTGAAATGTGGTTTTATAGCCCCCTTGAGCTAATCCAGCATTTTTTTAATCTTCAGTACTAAACTGAGGGAGGGAGCGCGTTTCGCGCAGTGAGGAGGCCGAGAATCTGCTGAATCGTTGCTGCCTGATTCTACTGGAAGATTCACTCGACCGACAGATCCATTAGGCACGTCCGATATGCATCCTTCTCAAATTTTAGAATCGAAAAGTAGCTTTAGACCGATGTCATGTTCGCGAACGCGATCGTCAGGCCACATCAAAACGCCCGTAGATAGTGCAGGGAGAGATGGGAAGGCAGGTCGTCTTAAGTGTCTTTAAACATCGTCTTGAATGAGTGGCCTTCGATGAGAGACTTAAGACTCGCGGAATTGCGGTTCATCTCGAGGAGATTGCGGTGCTCTTAATTAGATCAACGTACGATCGGCCCCACACAGCAACCATCATCTTACGACGGGGATCAAGGACGTTCTACATGAACTTGTTGGTCCACATCTTCATCAGCTGCTGAGGAAATACTGGCTGTGCGAGCCACATGGCGGCTTTGTTGCGATGGTCGCGCTCAGCTAAACCTCGGAAAGGCCAGAGACGAAGCGCAAAGATTACAGGCCGATCTCGCTCAACATATCGTGGTGGGCATTGTCATCCAAACTCAGGTACACCTTCTTAACCCAGGTGCCCTTATCCTTGAAGTGCTCGAAAGGGGCGTCAGCAGTCACCCACCATCGTGCAAACTTAAAGTACGAGTCCTCCTCCCGATTGCCGCGCTGCAAATCGTGGTTATCGTTTCCAAGATGGATGTCGACCATCAGCAACAGGTCTTAGACTAGCGCCTCGATTGTGTTTATCTGCTGAGACAGCACAAGGTCGCGCTGATGAAGTACGACGAGCGTCGCGCAACAGTACTTGGCGAGCGGTTGATGGTGGCGGGAATGAAGCGGTACGTGATCGTTGAGGAAAAAACGTGTTGGCTCATGGTAATCCGCTGAATGAGCCGGATTCGATGCTTCAGCAGCCACTCAAGTTGGGCCTGAAAGTGCGCCCAACGATTTGCGTCTTGGGCACTTACTTCCCATCTCCAGCTGTAAGATTTCTTGGTTACGCAGGTGAACCGTGAATCCGTTCGTGGTTGTGGAGAAGCAAACGTCGCTGATCGGGTAAGTGGCGTTCTGAGTGACGAGTTCAATCTGATGTGGAGGACACCGGAAGCGCATGACCTCATGGATGGCCGTCTTGGTCATCAGTGTGACGAATCCGTCGAGCTAGCCCTTCATCGTGTTCTCGCCGTCCGTTCTAACCAAGACCAGCTTGATACGTCACTTATTCAAAAGATGATCTGGCAGCATGCAAACCATCTTGCAAATGCTGAGGGCCGAGTGTCTCTAGAATAATGGAACGCATACAATATAAAAAAGCGAACAGGAAGCTGCGAGGGCAGATGCGGGTACGATCGTCAAAAATAGATGTGTTGAAGTGAATACTGCCATCACCAGCGAGCGAGAACGCCCATACCTCATCTTTGTGCAATACATCCAACAGAACCTGCAAATTTGCGCCAACGTTCCTCGGACCATCTTGCCGACCTCATGATCTTTGATACCAGCGAGTCGCGCGTTGCCAAACGCGTACTTATGGTAGGCAATTACTGCCGAAGTCTGTCCTAATGACAGGCCGACAGACGAGTGCTTAAGCACCGGATTGAAAAAATGGGATTGTTGATTTTTTGCCACGTATGACCCGTCCGGCAGCTACTCAAACAACTTTAAGGCATTCGTCATAGTGATCGGCTCCATCTCCTCATCATCCTCATTCAGCTCAGGCTTGAAGAACATCTCGCCAAAGATAGTCTCGACGATGGCTTTAAACACTGGTATGTTCAGCGCCGTCTGCGCTGCGTTTAAGTACCGATGAATCGATTCCTGCGTGTGTGTTTTTTGACATTGAAGAAAGCCTTTTTTTCCTCCAAACCCGGCGACGAGTACTCTCAAAATATGCTTGGTGCTACAACTTCACGAGAAGGGTAAAGTTTTCCTTGCGGAAAGCCGCCGTAAAGTAATTCGTGTTTGGGTTCGTTTGCGCTTGCGTCCGTCGTCGATCTTGACGGCGTCGCGTCCTAAGTGCATACAGAACAGACATCAAACGGCTGTAACGACAGACTGTTTGTGTCCGTGTACTCGGCTGTCCTTCCCGGTTTGTGTGATCTCCAGGCCAAACATGGGCAGCTGCTCCATCTTGAACGGACTCGTACGAGACGGCGTGCTGGATTTACTTCTCGACTTCACACACTCAGCCATGGCGACGGATAAGTTGATTTATCTTCGTCAATATTGGTGCGCAGAACACGTTGTGACCGTCCACAAGGCTGCGAATCTACATTAGGACTAAAACTAGAAAGATGTGGACGCGTCCAGCAGCTCTAAATGCCTTCTGGAGTGATATAGAACTATTTAATTAAATTGGGCGTTCACTCACTCTAAAAAAATGGACAGATTAGGCGTCTGTTAATGAAAGCCTTATTTAATGAGGCTTGTTATAGAGGTAATTATCAGGATTTGAGATAAAACAGGCGTCTAATTTGAGCAGCAATAACTATCAACAATAGGTCATTTAGTGTCGCGGGCATAGAGAGTTGTGGCGTCCTTGTAAAGCTGTTAAGCGCTCACACTTGACACCTCATGGATTCCATGCATCGCTATGGCCGTCAGCGTAAATCCCTCGAAAAATGATGGTTTTGAATGTGAATTTCTCGACATGCCAATACCGGGTGAATATGCTTCCAACACCGGGTGAAAGTGTGCAAAAAAGTCTTGAACTCACGTTGCATTAGCCGATCAGGCTCTACAAATTATTCAAGTTTTTGCGTTTTTCCAAAAAGTACAAACATGTTTAAACTTATGAGGTATAATAGCAGAGGAGACAACTAGTAGTCAGGAAGTAAATTAAAAAAGCATATTAGCCTTTAGAAAACTTGCACATGCGTTCAAGTCCACGTTGTGGAAGCACTACGAATGTCTCACCTGAGTCGTATCTTTCTTCATCTAACCGACTGCTGAAGTTTCACTTTCTGTGTTCGTTTCGAATCGATCACACTCAAACTTCATCGCGACGTTCAAGCGTACACAAATTGTTTATCATCACTCCTCCTCCTCGACTAGAATTCTTTAACGTTTGGCTTTGCCACGAGAAACTGGAACATTTTAGTCAAAATCGCCTTGTAAAAAACCCAGAGCTGTAACTTGGTTCAATGTACCCTAGCCGAATGACTGTGGTCTTGACTGGTCTCGAACAAAATGGTCACGAATATCAATTTTCTTCGCTCGACTTTGATAGCCTTCGTTCTTCGCAATAACAACCGCACTCTGGTTGTCTTTATACGCAACGACTGGAGCGTCAATCTTGACCTTCATCTCCATAAAAACGATTTGTTCGCAAAATCTCTTGAATGCACAACAAAAGTGCCCCACACTCAGCTTTAGCAGTACTTAATGATACAATTTTTTGAAGCTTCGGCTTGAATACGACTGGGGATTCACTGACCACCACCATAACTCAAGCTGTCGAACGTCGATTATCTTTGTCACTTCCTCAGTATGCATCACTAAATTCACTCATCTTTAGGTCATCAGGCTTGCTTCGATAACAAATTTCGTTCGTTGCAGTCGACTCTGGATAGCGCAGCACACGAATGGATGCGTTACAGTGTTCTTCACTTGGTTTCTCCAAATGCCGACTCAGCCGACCTACTGCAAATGCAATATCGGGTCTTGTATTTGTCGCCACAAATAGGTATGATCCTACCAGAGATAGATACGGTCGATTCTCCATCTTAGGGTCCTTTACCTTGCACTTGAGCATGACTTGACCTTCCACGCTTGGGTTGTTCACCACTTTTGCCCCGACTTTGTTAAAATTTTCGACCATTATGCCAATGCACGTACTTTGGCTGATCTTGAGCTTCTTTGTATGCTGTACATACTCCACCTCAATGACGAGAACATAACTTATATTTCCTAGCGTCTTTAACCTGAAATGAATTGCAAGTTCATCTGCAACTTTGTCAGTTTAATCAGCAGAAGTACATCCAATCAGGATATCGTCGGCATACAGCGTCAAGTAAATCCACGAAAAGTTTCCATGGTGACGGACGAAAACGCACGGGTCTGAAACACATGGCATACAGCCCATTTCCGGAACACATTCAAAATTGTATTGAACCATGTTGCAGCGCCTGTTTCCTTCAATCCACACAAATTATATGTTGAGCTTCAAATCCATACAAACTTATATTGAGATTTAAAACTTGACTCGGGTCCATGCCGACACCCTGAGGTGTAGAGAAGTATACGTCTTCTTCCAAAACGCCATAAAGGAAGGCTGTGTCAACATCATACTGGCATATAATCATTACAAAATGACAGCATACGGCAAGAAATACACGAACAGAGATCATATTTGCGACGGTGAAGATATCTCGTAATAATCCATACCATGGGTTTGTTGATACCCTAATGCAACAAGCCGTGTTTTGAATCGATCAACTTCTCCATGTTCATTCCGCTGAATGGTGAAAATTCGCTTGGTTCCGATCACCTTGTGACCAGGAATTTTGGTCACCGCGCTCCACGTCTTCTTCTCATTGAGTGCGTGTAATACAATCTTAATCGTATCCTTCCGCATCTTGGCTTGGGGAGAACAAATTGCATCTTAATATGTTCGTGGGTCCTCCAGCGCCGCATTTGCATGTTCATAATCAATGCGATATCGTTTTGGAGATCGTTCTGCTTGGTCGACATTACGTGCAGGTGCAATAGCTTCATAATGACTCACTATAGTTAAAGCTTGATAATTCTGACTGGGTATCAACACAGCCGGTCCATTGTGTCTGCCATATCGAGATGGTACCAAATCCGAGCAATCGTTGATTTGGTTCAATCCATCTCTGGTCACAATGGCCGTATTCGCATCCACATTAATCGTCTCGTTGTAAACGCCATCTATCTCGAAAGGGGGATCCGGACAAACAGAGATATATGGAGCTGGACTTTAAGAGTCAAATTCGCTATGGATTTGAAGTTGGGCGAGTGTCAATTAGATCCACCTTTACATGCCTATGTCTTTTGTTGGTTGATGCGTAGGGTAATTGTACCTCTACTTCATCGTCATATTCATGGTGATGCCCATTTTGAGTGACATCTTGTCTACTAACACCTTCCACATATCTGGACTTAGGCAGCTCTTGAAATACCACAGACCTCGTGATTTCCAGAAATTCCAAACACAGTAGCCGTTCACACAATGTGCGTGGATAAAAAATGCAACGAAATGCCTTTTCATCCAACTTCTGTCAGTTCGCTTTGTCAATGTGCGCGTACCCTTGCGAGCCGAAAACCCACAAATATGACAAGTTCGGCTTCGATCCAGAGCAAACCTAAAACGTAGTCTTGGTGGGGTGAGAAGCGCATGTAACACGCTTCGTAATGATTTTGCAGTGTTCATGGCTTCGGCCCACCACTTCTTCTCAACCTGAATGTGATTTAGCAATGGTCGTGCTCGCTCCTTCAGCGTTCAATTCATCCGCTCAGCCATTTATTTTGCTGCAGCGAATACGGAACTGTCGTTTGATGTATAATTCCAGCCTGTCGACACACTTGTTCAAAACGCTTGTTAATATATTCGCCACCATTGTCGGTGCGAATATTTTTAACATAAGACGACAATTGGTTCTCTCCATTATCATCTTGAATTCGATAAACTTATCAACCACTTTTGACTTGTGCGCAATATAGTACGCGACTACATATCGTTTATATTCGTCAAGAAACGTAACCACAAATCTTGCTCTACTCTGCGATTTGGTCTCCATTGGACCCATTACTTCGTTGTGA
>JH598659.1:0-116820 GCA_000173235.2 Hyaloperonospora arabidopsidis Emoy2 | reverse complement strand
AAAAATGATTCGAAACGTCATCGGACACTCCATCAATGCTGCGTGCAGAGATGAGCTTTACGTGCGCTTGTAGGCACGGTAACCAAACTGAGCACATATTCAGCATGTAGCACATTCGTGTTGAATCAGAGCAGGGTGAAACGGCGACAAATGCTCCACCTCATACCCTTTAAGATTCATTTTCCATATGCTTCCTTATGTCGGCATAGCACCACTGTCATGACTTGTAGTCACCAACACATCCAGCAAGTCTGCACGATTCCACACGTATCCAAACCCCGTCTTGGAACAGTAACGTTTTGTGCTACAGGAATACAGACTGTTAAATGTAGTATTGATCTATAGCATCTAAGACTTTCAGTATGTAAGTGACTTTTGCTCGCCTAAGCGTGTGCTCATTCCAACTAGCAATAAACATGCACAATGAAGCAGCTTTCAGATCAACGCCTCATTGGAATCACCTTGAAAGATCAAACTATTTAGTACCGCCGCCACCATAGCTGCAGCAGCACTACCCCCACATAGCAATGATAGAAAAATACCAGCACTTTAGTATCAACGTCCACCTGATAATGAAAAGAGCAGAAAAACAAGAGACCAAGCCGTCAGCCGCCTCGCGACGATGAAGCTACAAGAAGTCGATTCAAACCCATTGGAGCAGCAACGTACGCGTATTCTGCCGTCGAAAGTCATTCCTTCCTTTTTTCTTTTGGTCCCATTTCTTATCTAACTCTTCGCAGAATGACCTCAACATACTCTCCTGAAGGAAGTTTTCGTATGGATGATTTTGACCCACTCCTTGGAGCACGATACCGTCTCTACGATCTCCAGCATAGACGGATGCTTCATCTGTACTTTCGTATCTGATTATCACCTGCCTTTTTGGCTTCAACCAGAAATAGTATTGCTGACTTCGAACAATGTCTTCGAACTATGTGTTACATATGAACAACCTTCTCTTTCGCGACCAACAAGCCTGGCTTGTATTCACGCCCCGTGATAGAGTGCGCGGAGCTCCTTAGGGATAAGTCCTGTTCCGTACTACCTCCTAGAAGCTCAGCAAAACATAATTCTTCCCAGCAGGGCAACCTACGCCTAATGGGAGTCTACGTTTTCCTGCACTGTACCAGACTTCTGGTTAGCGGCGGGATTTTGGACTGAAGTAGCCTGGCGTGCCCTGCGTAAGGGTCAATTAGGTCGTATATGCTTCGTGCTTCCGTACGTGAAAACCATCTTCGAATGTTACAATGTTGTTCTACAACTCGAAGCTCTGCTTCTGCGTCCGTATCGGCGAGACTGAAGCCCATAGGCTCCGGCCTATTGAACGAAACAAATGAGTTTGCCTAGTTTGGGTTGTACCCATGGGTGTTAAAATGAGCTGCATTAAAGTTAAACTCAGTGATCAACGCGATATACACATCGGCCTCAAAGGAGGTGGGGTGGACCCGGAATAATTCCGTTCGAGCCACGCCACTACGAAGACCCTCCATGAAGATGGTAACCAGAACCATTTTTTGTATGGGATCAATCTGCATGGCAGAAATTAGAGGTCTCAGCTCCTGGACATAATCCGATAGTTCTTTGTTGCCATGGCGGGCAGATAAGAAATGCAAACGCACTCGATATGCCTGATTAGGCGAAGCAAACACCTGGAATATTTGCTGTCTTAGCAAATCCCATGTGGAAAAAGCCACTTCTGCAGACTTGCTACATGTGAGAGCCCATTCTCTAAATGGACCACCTAATTTGAGATAGCCAGCCCAACTCGCTGTTGCTCCAATTGGATCATAGCAGAGTTCATGGCCATTTCCACCTCTCTGATCCACAGGAGGAGATTCTCCCCTTCTTTTCCCTCAAGTGTATTTACAGTCAAGACAAGTGGGCGACCTCTTGGCTCTTCACTGGTATTGTAACATACCGAGAAGGCATAGCCGATGCCAAATGGTCGTGTACTTGCCCAACTAAAGAGGACCTAAATTGCATGAAAGCGTCAAGACTTGCACGAGTCATATCAGGACCTTATGCGAGGAACGAATCACGTCAGTACCTTGTGCGAGAGATTAAATCACTTGTTCATTCCCGACTAGCTCTCTGGGTTTTCTAGCACTAATAGTTGGGCCTCGGAGAGGTTAATGTTTGTTTCCATCCTTACAGAGGAATAGTCTTTAAAAGACTCAGGTGTAGATTGACCAACAAGTGCTATCTAAACTTACTCCTTTTTTAGAGAAAGACTTATAGACTCGTATAGTCTCTTTATGTATCAAACTAAACGGGTATTAACTTGAAGGGTCTCAAGTCTCTACAAACTTAGTGAGACTTAACTCTAAGTATCTTAACAAGCTCGCAAGCTTCTAGTCCTGGTTCAGGACTAATGAGTCGTTAAGTATTTTGCCTCCGCAAGACGTAGCAGGATCTTGCGGATCCGAGGAACGCAGTATGGACTACGGCGCAGCCATTGATTAAGGACACTATAGTCAATCAATAGGCGCAGAGAACCGTTGGGCTTTGATACAAAAAATCCGGACTGGTCATTTCTGAGTCGTAAATCTGTTCCAATACGTCGATCTGTATCAGCCGTTGGATCTCTGCCTTGGATGCATTTTCTTGGCTGCGTGGAATGGGATACGGCTTTACGTGTGGCACTAATGTCAAAGAGTACTAGCCTTAATACAGGCTCTTAACTCTTACAACCAAAGATGTCTTAGCAAGACACGTTTCTGAAACTGATCAAAAGGGGAACTGAATGCATTTACTGATTTATAGCAATAATAAATATCACTTACGTATTTAGCCATGAAAACTCTTCTACCCAATCTAGGAGTCCTAATATTGGTTCTTCTGGTGTGACCACACCAGAACTACGACGTACTTTGAAGACCCTATTACGATAGATAAAATAGGGGAGCAAGCTCTGAAGCTCGCCATTGGATATAAGTAATCCAGTTCATAGAACTGAATCAAGTTGCAAAACACTATACAGCAGCAGCGGTCACTGAACAAGGAATATGATGCTGTCAATGTCTAAATTAACCCAGAATATACTCATGCAACACGGTCGGCTCTTGCATATGATCGTCCAGAATTTGCTTACGTGATCATATTTACCTTTGATCGATTTCAAGCCAATCCCGTGCGTGCGTCACAATAGTGACCTTGCCAAAGAGTGACTTTGTATGTGTTTATATACCTATGTGGTGGGGATAGGCTAGATCGCACTTAATACGGATGGTACACCTAACCGCGTTATTTACAGACACACACACAGACAGATAAGTACGATTTAAAAGTTCGGCATTCAACCTTGCGCACACTCACTAATAGCTTCACCCTTCGGGCTCGCAACCAGCTATCCGTAATCGATAAGGTACGGTGTTACCGCTAGCGTATGTGCTACAATAAGATTAAGTCGCATTACCGGCACCAGTCGCAAAACCAGTACCACTTCAGCACTAAATTAATGTTTAACACGCTAAATCATTCTATTTATCTTTTTCCTTCCATTCCTGAATCTGCAGTTAACTACTCGAGACAGGCCTCCCCCTCCCACCCCATCTCAAGGCCACCCACCTTCGGCGGATATCGTCCATTAATCTGCCCCGAACAGCGCGAGGGGAGGGTCTCGTGCAGGCCTTTCGAGCATGTCGAGCGATATGCAAAAGGTAGGACATGAGCGACGAATAAAAAAAGGCGGTAAGCCATCAATATGTTATCTAACTTGGATGTTAACGCTGACAACCGTAACATGTGACTGTGCGGCATTCGTGAGTGATCAGATTTCAAGTCATGCGCTATTCAATTCAACGTGTCGAAGCCGAAGGAACCGCATCTGTGAGATCTTACTGATGCGCTTAGTTATCGCTACTGTTCCTACTATACATGATTGAAGTCAAGACGTGTGTGAGTGTTATGTGTTTCGTGTATTTGCTCGTTTCCATCACTGTTACCTTCGTATCATAGAAGATGAAGCTACAGCTAGTCACGTGTCCTCGCCTCCCTTCGACGGTCGTACAAGCAAGTTAGACTAGCCGTGCGAGAGGTAAGTGGCAGCACACACCACGACACGCGTCGTTGCTGCGGTAAGAGCAGCAAGCGTCTAGCATGGTCCGACTTCAAGGGGCCAAGTGCAATGCTATGGTACAACAGGATGCGATGACTATTTCGACGGTGTCACCGACTGGTTGGCATCATACGAATCATCAGACATGATCTTGTACCGGGTTATACATCCAGAAGTGTTAACTGTTCAATATACACGAAGCCATCAATCACTAATGTTTCAGTTTTCTTCGGTTGATATGTTACGAAGTGCTATGAGCTACAGCTTCTGTTTAGTATCACGGAAATAGATCCTCGCTTGTGGGTTTCAGTTGGAAGGATGTCGGGCACTGCGGTCGCAGTCGTAACAAAGGCAGCACCATCAATGTATCGAACACATCACCCATGTGAATCTTCCTCGTAGAGACCTTTTCGTTGTAATAAACAGCGCAAGTTCAGCGGCACCATGAACCGTGCCTAAGTCGATCGCTGCCGTTTCGCCGGACAGCTCAATGTAATGATAATAATTTATCCTTTGTCAATTTTACTCATGGCATCTGGGGACTCATACTATTCAGTCACATGATCATAAATAGCGTGGTACACATTAATTCCGTGCTACAGTGGTGCCGGTTTTGCCGGTATTGCGACTTACTCCTACAATAATACGCCTATCAGTTTTACTGATCTCTTTATGTGTGCATCGCACCAGCGTACCTGGTTATCACAACCGTTTATGTAACCCCGTTACACTTTCCCTTTCGACTTCGGAGTTTTTAGATTCTTGATTTGTCTCGTTTGCTCGTTTGCTATCGCATCTTTTTGAGATCACGGCTTGCGCCGGTTTGGGTCATTTATTGCGTAGACATTTGGAAAGATTGGGATCCTGCTGTAACTACGAATCCCTAATGCATCCAAATACTACCGTTAAATTAATAATACCGGACACCATCCGAATACGGCTTTTAGTGCAATCTCCCCGGCTAGTTTAGACAACGGACGTCTTTTCCATACCAGGGACAAGTAACTTCTACCCACTACTACAACCAAACGTATTTTACCGCAAGCCTCCCAATTATCGTTTCCGCAGGTCCACTGAATTCTTAAATTTGTCGCCGGCGGAGATCGAATTTATACCAACAACATGCATAGACGGGTGTTGATCGTTGCACCATCAGACCTAGATTTGTTGTGGATAAGTGCAAATTGTACCTCACGTTGTACTAGGTGTTTGTACATCCGTCGCGTATTGTATTTGACCTTCAACATTTTGCTCCATATTTCCTCAGTTTCGGCGATTACTTACTTAATGACTTCGGTCGCTTACTCTCTTACCTCTAAACCAAAGTTTGAGTTCCCTCCAAAAACAATTTTATATGTCTTTTATATCGAACTACGGTAGTTAATCTTATCGTTTGATGAAGTTGTTTTACTTGCTTCACACGTACACCACACTGTCAAGTTATTTGCCGCTTCATTTCAGTACTGAATCATCAAGGCCAACATCACTACATCCAGGTTCATAGAGTTTATCTTGTCAATAAGGCTATAACCAGGTTTAAGCGCCTTGGCTTGAGCAGGTGTTCAGTGCAAACTTGCACAAGGGGTATGTGGAATGTAGGCGGTCTTCCCTCACATGTTCACTGTAGTAAGATAGGGGAGCAAGATCTGGAGCTCACCCTTGATATAAGTAATCCAGTCCGGAGAACTGAATCAAGTTGCAAAACACTATACAACAGCAGTGACTGAAGAAGGAGTTTGATGATGTTAAAATATGTATTAGCACAATACAGTATACTTGGGCAACTCGATCGGCCGTTGCTTATAAACGTCCAGCATTTGCTTATGTGATCATATTCACCTTTTGATCGATTTTAAGCCAACCCGGTGCGCGCATCACAACATTGACCTAAGCCATTGAGTGACACCTATCATGCCAATCGACCTATGAGGGGGGACAGGACAGGCTAGATCGTATTTAGTACGAGTAAGGTACACCTAACCGCGTTATTCACAGACAGACAGACAGACACACTGATAAGTACGATTAAAAAGTTCGGCATTCAACCTTGCGCACACTCACTAATAGCTTCACCCTTGGGGCTCGCAAATATTTGTCGCCATGCTATATTGGCCAGCGTGTAATCAATAAACAAGACACGCTTCATTTGGCGAAGTGTTTAGCTGGCACAATTAATCGACTTAGAGCTGGTGCGGAAGGAGAACGTACAAGTGCTCTTCAGTACCATAAAACACGATGTTTACAAATACTATTGCTCGTTTGTGGTGTCGCCTAATCTCACGGCATTGTCCCAAATTGGACCTCATCTGGACTTCTGGCATCGCACTACGCTGTGAGATACATGCCATTTATATCCACCGGCGCCGTTCGGTAGCTCTGTTGATGGCCTGCGAGCGCGTCATCTTGTATGGACTAAGCGTTTTGCCAACTCTGCCGTTTCACAAAATGGTTTTCATTACAGCCGAGGAGACTAAACTGAGTGATAATGTACAATAGCGACAAGCCCTGGACTTTATAGTGAGCACAATGTTTTGTCCTTGAAGTCCTCGAAAATATTGATACCTTTCGGTCTGGCCAAAGATCTTAATACAATGCCAGTAAACGTGACACATTTTGCAATGTGTCACGTTAGTGTCAATTCGCTAAGAAATTGCGACTTTACAATTATAGCATCAACTAGGTTAAGTCCGCTGCCTGGCATCAATGACGTAACCCGCCAGAACTATGAACACTCCAGTACTGGCAGATGTAGGGATATTAGAATCTCTTCCAGCAAGGGACGCTCAAATGTATTAACGACATACTACGTGAGTATTCTTCTTCTCGTACTACTGCGTCCACCAGCGGCCAAATCGAAGGCACGTAAGCGTATTCACAAGAAGTGTCGGAGAAGTGCAGAAAAGTTTTGCGCATGGAATGGTACCATAGCACCCAGCACATCAATCAGCTGTCAACTAGCCAGGTATTTTTGCCTTCCTACACTTCTTCGTCGCCAAGTACGGCTCTTTAGTGATTTGCCACCTAATTGATTACCTCCAATATCTTTGTCAGAGCCACGACTCATATCATCAGCACTTTGGACCGGCTTCGTTAAATACTAGAGGCGTCAGATTGTGGTTTATGATACCACACGTCCGTGCACATTCATCCTTCAATAGATTCCCTGACTTAACGTGTACCACACAACCCTCTCGCTTCCGCTACGAACCACCAATTCCTCCGTCACTATCGTATCTCTCCGTAGATCTTATTCCAGTAAAGAGCTACAAACGGAGGTCGTCCTTGCGTTCATCGGTCTCTTCTTACGCCCCTCGGAAACGACTGTCAGCTCAGTAACATGTCGCACTTCTTCCACAAGCCCGAGAACGCGCTGAAGCGTGCGCGCGAGCTCTTGGCGATCCCCAACGTGGACGCGGGCGTGCTCAAGCGCACGAAACACTCGGCGCTCGAGATCCTGCACGACGCCCTCATCGCCAAGAAGAACCGCACATGGCAACCGACCCATGAAGAGCTCATGATCTTGTACCTGGACATCTGCGTGGAGCTCCAAATGGGGCGCGTGGCAAAGGACGGACTCCACCAGTACCGCAACTTGTCCATCCAGCACAATCCCGCGTCGCTCGAGACGATCATCAAGCACTTTGTCCTCCAGGCGGAGCGCAAGCTCGCTGCTGCCAAGCAGCAGAGCAATGAACTGAATCTATTGGCTGCTGCCATGGTGGACTTGGATGCTGCCCAGACGCCAGAGGACGTGATGCTGTCCACGACGACGTTTGAGGGCTCAAACGACCGCACGGACCGTGAAGTCGTCGTCCCGTGGCTGCGGTTCATGTGGGAAACGTATCGAACGGTGCTGGACATACTCAAGAGCAACTCAAAGCTGGAGGTGCTGTACAAGGTGACAGCTATGCAGACCTTTGACTTTTGTGTCGAGTATCAGCGCAAGATTGAGTTCCGACGAGTGTGTGAGATCATGCGCAACCACATGAGCGCCCTGCAGAAGCACGTGGCAACACCCACGAGCCAGTCGACGCGTCAGATGCGCAGCTGGGACGGCTTTACGCTCGAAAGTGTGGAGCTTTTGCTTGAAGTGCGCTACCGTCAGCTTCAAGTTGCCACGGACCTCGAGCTCTTCTCGGAAGCTTTTCGCACTATTGACGACATTAACAACATCATGAATTTGGTGGAGCAAACCCCGCGCGTCGATCTGCTCGTCACGTACTACGAGAAACTCGCGCAAATCTTTCAGGTGTCCAAGAATCATTTGTTCCACGCTTATGCACTGTACAAGTGGTACTCGCTACGGGTGGCTGGTCTTCCTGGACTGGGTGGCGCCCAGGCGCTGCGGAAGCTTCCGGTGCTTGTCTCGGATGAAGAGCACAAAGAGATTGCTACGCGTGTGATACTCGCTGCTTTGTCAATCCCGCTGCTGGACTTTGAATCGACCTCATCCGTTTTAAGCAGCAACGAGCCTTCTTCGATGATGCAGGTCGCGGAAAATTCGCTCTCTGCTGCTGCTCGTGACAAGAACTCACGGATGGCTTCCCTACTGGGCTTTGCCACAACACCGACGCGTGCCAATTTGCTTGAAGATATTGAAGCCGCTGGTTTGCTACCCAAGGCCTCGAATGCAGCCAGCGAGATCTTTCTACGTGTAGAGCTGCAGGAGGTGGACCCTCTGCAGATTGTGAAGCAGCTCAATCCATTCTTGACGACCATTCGCGCTGATCCACTCGCAAAAACCTATGTCGATGGAGTGGAGCGCCTCGTGGTTCGGCGCGTGCTGTTCCAGCTTACCCATGTGTACGCTAGTGTGACCATAGTCCACCTTCGCTCCATCTTTGCTGGTCTTGACGTGTCGTACGAGGAGATCGAGACGTTGATTGCGCGATCTCGTAGTTTGAGCACTGCTGCATCCGCCAGTGCTCCTAGTTTATCCAGCATGTATCGCCGAAACGTCACCCAGCACGGCAGCAACAATGCCGAGACTTCGTCGGCAGACGTTGTATCGTCGGCGCAGACGCGTACCAAAATCCGCATCGATCACGTGGAGCAGTGTATTCGCTTCAGCGATGCGTTGGATTTGGAGGCGAATGCTGCCCAGCTTACTATTCTGGGCGAGCGTCTTTCACGTGCCATGAGCAAGGTGCCTACTACCGCCTCGTCCACTAGAGCTGCTCGCCACAAAGAGAAGCGGAAGCTTTTTGCAGCCACTCGTGCCAGCTTGAACAAGCAGCACCATGAGATGGTGGCCCGTCGTGAGATTATCGAAAGGAAGAAAGAAGAGCTCGATAAGCTGCAGCACGAGAAGCTCCAGTCTCTAGAAAAGAAGCGCAAGGAGTTTGCGAAACGACGCACGGAGCTCGAGAGGGAGCGCCTGAGTCAGGATGCTCGTCGTCGCGAGGCTGAGAAGAAGCAGAAGATTCAGGATGAGATTAAGCTGAAGGAAACTCGTCAGATGTTGGACAAGCTTGGCCACACTGACCTGAGCGATCTTGACCTGTCTACGATCGACACGGAAAAGGTACTAAATGAAGCCAAGGAAAAGGCTCGCAAGGCGAAAGAGCTTGCTCAACAAAAGCTGCGCGAAAACGCCCGTCGTCTGGACTACATTGTGCGTGCGACACGCGAGGAAGAGCAGCCTATCTTGCAAGTTCAGGTTGCTGAGGCTAAGGCTGAGGCTCTGAAGCACTACAAGCAAGAAATGGCTGCCAAGCTTAAACGTGCCGAAGAAGAACATGAACATGGTTTGAAAGAAAAGGCCCGTTTGGCCGTGGCTTCCCGGGTGAGTGCTAAGTTTGTCGAGACTCACAAAGCCCGGCGGATCGAACTGTACAAGAAGGCGTCCGAGGAGCAGAAGAAGAAGGCAATGCTAGACCGTCTAAGCATTCGCGTGGCACACGCAAAGGAGCGCTATGAGGAGGAGCAGCGCCGGTTGCGTGAGGAAGAAGAAGAGAAGGAGCGCATTCATCGCGAGGAGGTGACCGAACGTGAACGTCAGCGCCAACTGGAGGTTGAGGAAAAGCTGCGCCGTCAGGAAGAGGAAGAGGCCGAGAGGTCTCGTATTGCTGAAGAAGAGGAGCGGGAGCAGAAGGAGCAGCTTGAAAGCGAGGAGGAGAAGAAACGAGTTGAGCAGCGCAGCCAGGGCCGTTTTGGTAGCGCTGGGGCCCGTGGATTATCTGGAGGATTTCGCGACTCGTACCGTAGCCGGGATGATGATCACCGTAGCAGTGACAAAGATGATGGCGAGTGGACTCAGGTTACTCGTGGCGGCTCGTCCAGTCGTACCCAAGTTGCAGCCCCTGAAGGTCGGTGGGAGCGCCGCGGACCTTCGACTAGCGAAAGCTTTGGTGAGCGCGATGGACGTGAAGGTGGCAGTCTGCGTCGTCCGTTTGGCGGCGACCGTACTGAGAACGACGGTGGATTGCGCCGAGCCTTCGGTGCCGATCGCGAAGAGAGCGGTTCACGCTGGAGTGACCGTCGTGGCGGTGGTGACCGTGATGGTGAAAGCGCTTTTCGTCGTGGCGGTGGCGACCGCACTGAGAATGAAGGTGGTTTCCGCCGGGCGATTGGCGCCGATCGTGAGGAGAATGGTCCACGCTGGGGTGACCGCCGTGGTGGTGGCGACCGTGATGGTGAAAGTTCCTTCCGTCGTGGTGGAGACCGTGATGGGGAAAGCGCTTTCCGTCGTGGTGGAGACCGTGATGGGGAAAGCGCTTTCCGTCGTGGCGGTGGCGACCGCACTGAGAATGAAGGAGGGTTGCGCCGGGCTTTTGGCGCCGATCGTGAGGCGAGTGGTTCACGTTGGGGTGACCGCCGTGGTGGTGGCGATCGTGACGGTGAAAGCACGTTCCGTCGTGGTGGAGACCGTGATGGTGGTGAAAGCTCTATTCGTCGTGGTGGGGACCGTGAGGGAGAAGGCATGGGTGGTCGTACCGGCGAAGGCGACGTCTCTGTCCGTCCCGGTGGGGACCGCGATGGTGACGATCGCTTCAGTGGCCGTTTCCAGCGTGATGGACCTTACCGCCCGCAACGCGCTGGAGACCGTGAGAGCTCGTCTCGTGAGTCCGCCCGCGCTCCTGAGTCTGGTCGCTGGAGGTAGTTATCCGACATGTCGGTGCTTGTGTTTCAATGGCAATACCTACCCTTTAAGGTAGCATCTGAGAAGTGAAGGCATTAAGTGCACGAGTGCGTCGGCGTTGTTTGTTGCACTTTCTTACGATCCCATTGCTGGCAGACGCGCCACTATATTTAATTCGAGTGCTTTGAACGATGTTCGTCTTTCAGATCATTTAACTTGTTGCTCAAAGCTTATCTCGTGGAATTGAGGGCTAGAAGAAATACAAATTCATGTCGTCGCAATATAAGCAGCTGATTCCTTATCCTTGTGGCACTCACCAGCTGCGGGTGTCCCGTCCTCCCTATAAGGCACCTATGAAACGCATTGTTTACATGTCGTCTTCGGTGGAGAAAGAAAATTGCACAAAAGCGTCCGTCGGAATACTTTAGAGGATACAAGTATAAGGAGTGCTATGTTCAATACCGCGTCATGTCCTTCTAGAAGTCTAACTACTACGTAGAACCAAAATGCCTGGCGCGGCAAAATTATGCCTCAGTACAAACATTAGCACGAATCAACGTATCCTCGTCGTCACCTTAGTAGGCGGACACCCAAACGTTTTCACTCAGAACTCATACGCTCACATTGTCTCCAAGCGTCAACTCTTCACCGCTGTAGGCCTGAAGCTGTACAAACCGTTCTCCACCAATCCTGAAAATGTATCACCCCCCTACAGCAGTACAGTTTGCATCAGATGCACAACATGCCGCTCTTGGCGTATGATACGCCACGATGGTCCTAAATGACCGGCGTGTCATAGAAGTATAAGCATCGCCGCGTTAATTATTGTAACTCGTGTACTGTTTGATAAATAAGCTCATGCAACTAAAATCGCAAACTGTAATTATTATGTCAACCTTCCTGCTATATATTTAAAAAACAGTTTTATACACAACAGCTTCAATAGTTTATCCCTTGGAAAAATACTTCGATAGTGAGTTTGGATTCTGCAGAGTCAGCAAAGATAAACATATGCTATTCTTGTACAGTATTAAGACCTTTTGCACTCTCAGCTACAACCGTACTCTTATGCTAAGCATTTTTTGACATCGCGATCTAGATGAGCATAAATCGTGGCTGGACTTCGTGCAGCAGATTTATTGTGGGACGCTCGTCCTCCAAGCGTCCCATGTTCCAATTCATTTTCAGTCAACCGATATGTACTTTAACCACTATGTTATTACCGATACCTAACTCCGTTACATATAAGCGTCTTGTCACCTGCAAGGACTTCCTTGCGCAACAAGGTATCTTTGCGTAGCATTTAAAAATGCAACATTCCGGCATGGTCGCGGTTCATGAACTAATTGTTGAAGACAGAGATTACTGTATACTAAGGTTCTATGCGTGCCGCAAAGCACCACAACAAGATACCTAAAAAAACTGTAGGTACAATATCATGAGCTACGAGCGGTGCAAAGAGCACTGTTAGTCAGAGCGCTGTTTACACCACAATGACTTGGTCTATGTGTCAATTCATGTGTCAGATCATCTTGTAAAAATGAACGCTTACGATTTGTAGTCAACCAAAGACAAACGATCAAACAACGCAGCGGATGATTGGAAGTTGCTGACATTGCATCGAGCAAATATTGTGCCACAGATACAAATGATGGATTATCTAGATTGCTCATCATCCCCGCCGACTGTGCAGCAACGATGTTGAGAGAACTTATGCTTGGATGTGTCCCACAAATGTCGATATGATATTTTTCTGCCAGGCTTTATGATGATGCAGCAAACGTGCTTGTGGGTGTCGATCTGTAGAAAGTCTGTGTGTCTTGATGGAAACTCCTGTGCGAAATGAAAAGTCATTTGTCGATTCGCTAATGTTAGAGGTGTCGGGACGCTTTGACTTCCGCCAATTACAATGATCAGATCTTTTCGTCATAGCGTCATTGAATCTACAATGCACATTTGTATCCTGTATATAATCGATATATAATTCGGTATACACTTGTGTGTAGAACATCATAAAAGACAAAGAGCTCTTAACGCCCGATCCCACTCAAAGATACTTTTTCCAGAGAAGAAAAGTGAATGAGCACGACACAGCAAGACGCAGCCGCAGCGAATGCCAATCCAAGTGGCACTATCAAAACTAGTGTATCCATCTACTTTCCCATACTAGCAGCGGGTGTGCTGCTCTTTGAGTGTATTCGTAGACACTTCCGTCGAGCCTACGATATTCGCCGTCAAGACGAAGACATATTGAACGCAAGTGTATCTCATGACAAATTCTTTCGCTGGATTCCTGCAGGTTTTCGAGCTTCTGATGATGAAATTCTGAAGAAATGTGGACTGGACACATTGATGTTCCTTCGCTTCTTGAGATTTGGTCACAAGCTGGCTCTACTGGCAATCGGCTGCTCGGTCGTGCTCTTTCCAGTGTTTGCCACGGCTGCAGGGACCTCGTCGTCAAACAATCAGTGGGTTGTTGATCCGCTGACAAGGATTTCCATGAGTAATTTACCAGAAAAGAGCGATAGATTGTGGGCACCAACCGTTGTTGCATATGTCATGACGATATATGCGATGCGCTTGCTCATAAAGGAGTACAAACTGTACGTCCAGTATCGACATCAAGTGCTCAGCAAAATGGAAGCGCCTCAATATTCGGTGCTTGTGACGGACCTGCCAGTGCATCTGCGGACGCGGGAGACGCTGAGAAAGTACATGGCCACGATATTCCCGTCGTCGATCCGAAACGTGTACGTGGCACTTGAATGCGCTACATTGGAGAGGCTGGTTGAGCGACGGGAGCAAGTACGTGGAGCACTTGAATGTGCATTGGCAAAGTATGAACACTCGCACAAGCGGCCACGGCATCGAGAAGGGAAGTCGTGGATGGGAATGCTCTTGTGTAAAGCCGGAATTCGGGGTCACGAGGTGGACAGCATTGATTATTTCCAGGACCAATTGGCGACGTTGAATGAAGATGTTGCAAGAGAAATTCAGAGTATTGATGACGCTCAGTCACAACTTGCTGCACAATTGGAAGAGCAGGAACGCGAAATGGGTGGTATCGATATTGATGATGAATTGCAGTTACCAGAAAATGGAGGAAGTTGGATCAAAATCATGGCAAGAACAAAGCAGGATGCAGATCCGAAGAAAGCCCCGCTGCTTGATCGACGGGGTCATGCAGAGCAAATGCAGAGCAGCTACGAGGGTGATGATGCTCACAAGGTTGATGAAAAGAAAGCGCGCCGACAAGAACGGGAAATGAGTCAAGAAGAGCGCGAGCAAGCTCGCAAAGAGCAGCCGATGCGGGTGATGAGGCGAGCAGCCTTTGTTTCGTTTACGTCGCTAATGTCGACGCAGGTAGCACAACAGACGTTGCAAACAGAGAACCCTGCGCACATGGCTGTTGCGCCAGCTCCGGATGCAGCTGACATTAATTGGGATAACATCGGGCTCGATTACCGAACCCGCGCCATCGGTACGCTTGCTTCGACCCTGATCTCGGCGGCAATCGTTTTATTCTGGACTATTCCTACTGCTTTCGTGGCTTCTTTGGCCACTGTCGAGTCTCTTCGACGTGCGCTACCATTTCTGAACAAAGCTTTTGACGATTACCCGATTCTACAAGACATTTTCCAGCAAATTGCACCGCTGGCTCTAGTTGCACTCAGTGCTTTGGCGCCAATCGTATTTAATTTTCTTTCGGGGCGCGAGGGACATCCCTCAAAAACCGAGGTTCGTGCAGCACTATTCTCGAAGTTGGCATACTTTCAGCTAGTTCAGATTTTCTTCGTCACTGTGATTGTCGGTACAATCTTGGACAGTCTCAAAGAGATCTTAGACCAGCCAAAGACGTTGGTGTCGATGCTTGGACGCAGTATGCCTCAGCAGTCGACATTCTTCATCTCGTATGTGATCGTACAAACGGGTCTTGGACTAGTTCTCGAATTATTACGTGTGGTTCCATTGATACTATCCACTCTCTTTGCTCTTCTGGCGCCAAAACATACGCGGCGTGAACGCACCTCGCCGTGGCTCGGCTTGCGTGATATCGTGCAGACGGATCCTTTTGACCCGACGAACCCTCTCGCCGACTGTTTTCTGATATCGCTTGTCACGCTGACATTTGCGCCAATTGCGCCTTTAGTTTGCTACTTCACGTGGTTTTTCTTCTTGGTGGCTGAACTAGTCTACCGGCGGCAGGTACTTTGCGTGTACAAGCCCACGTGCTTTGCGCTCGGAGCTTACTGGCCGCGCATGTTTAAGTTTTGCATCATTGCACTCGTTGTGGCGCAGCTGACGCTCATTGGAATTCTGTCGCTCAAGAAGGCAGCTGCACCCCCGATTCTAATCATCGTGCTCATTGCCATCGTCTTGGTGTTTCGCTATCACGTGCTTACACTTTACCCCGCAGCTGCCAAGTACCTGCCACTTATGGAATGTGTCCGCTTGGATCGCGCGCGAGGTCTCTACGATTCTACAGCATCAAAATTTTTCTTTCTGGACAACGTGTATCGTCAACCAGCAATGAACCAGCGAGTGCCTATTCGCGCGGACTATCGCATGTTGACGAATGACTACGATGACGAGACAACATTAATGTTGCCTAAGGTGCATCGCCGTGAAGACGAGCACTTATTTCCGCATGTGATGTAAATTTCAGCAAGTTGCGACCATCACGAAAGCTTTCACGACAAACGAAGATGTGCTGGATTGACTGGAGTACTTGCTGTACATCATGAATGGAACACATGCAGCCATTTGATGGTACATTTCGTGTCGAACACAGTTTGGTATTTCCAACGTGCGAATTTTACCTCATGCTCTTGATTTGCTGATTGTCGCGTCAAATTGGCACCGTAGGGAATGGCTGCAGGTTAGAAAACCTAGCTCCAGTATGCGTAGTACCTCCTACCCCCTTTACCGTTTTGTCAAATTTTTGGTTACACGTTGACTTATTAAACTACGTACACCACCAAAGTATGTTCAATCCTGGAGTTTGGGTCGTTCATCATTTGTTATATGTCTGTATGATACCTGCGAATCACACCATAGAAAGACCATATGTATCAACGCTGCCGAAAAGTCAACTGCCACTTTGCTGATTATTTGAGCAGCCAAACTCTAGAGAATGCCATTGTTAATTCAACAGCAGTCCGACATCTTGTTACAAAGACCACGAATATATGATGATCAGTTGTAAAGGTTGCTCTGCTCGGCTGCAGCCGTCCCGCCAGCCAAAGAAGTGAATTAAGTCTTGAGAGGATCACATATGCGGCGCTGTGAGTAATTGTGGTACGATTTTGAAGCCAGCCCATCTAAATTTCAACCAAAAAGGTAAGTCAGAGCCGGGGTTCCCACCTCTGTAAAACGGTCAGCCCAGCACCGACCCAATAACCCAAGGTCCTTAAAAAAGGGTGTGCAACAACCTAAGTCTCAATGCTACCACCCGGGAACCCTGGTACCACTGAGCTGTAGCCTCTCGAAGAAGCATGAACCCTCGACAACGATTGGTCGGGGGCCTCCGGAACTGACTGGCATCCAGAAATCCGGCTAGTAACAGGCCCATCGCGCGGCACGATAGCCGCGAGACGGGACGGGGGGTGTAAGCTCTACCGAAGAGGACAGTATCAGGTCGTTAGAGCACCTAATGTACCGGCTGCACCTAAACAAAAAAGGTGAGCCAGAGTCAAGGCCAGTGCCTTAGCCCCGAGTTGCCATGGTGCTATCGTGCCACAGTCTCGCCGCCATAAAAACAAAGCGGGACCACTGTACTCAAGTAATCGCTGGTTTGTCTTCTCTAGTCAGACATTCAGAAGGTCCGTCCGTCTTCATTTCGTGGCTCTGTGTAATGTCCTGCTAAGCCGTTATTCTGGCCGAAATGATCTGCTGACTTAGATGTGCATCATTTCGTGTGATAATAAAGCGAGTACGGGTGCTACAAAGACGGAGCAACAACGAGCGATATGATTATAAGCATTTGGATTCAGCTAGCTGGCGCTGTATTCGTAACAACAGCTCAACCTATATTCAATGTGCAGCGTAATATCATAATAACAATCGTGCGAGTATTATATTTTCCAGCATTCTTATATTTCGAAGGTGAAATGCTTTTAGTAGATTAATTGATGTTGTATTAAGTTTTGTACCTATTTTCTACTTCTTCAGTCGACCTTTCAGCAGTTTTACCAAACGCATCGACTGCATTTGTCCAAAACCCAGCATTTCCGCCTCTGGCACTTTTCGTCCAACCAAATTCGACGATGGACGAGTTCCTCGCCGACTTACGCGAGCTCGACGAGACGCAGGAGCGCGTCGAGGCTGTGAGCGATGGGATGACGCGTATGCAGCGCTCTGGCAACGCGTCCGAGACGAAGGAGATGGTGCAGAGCTGGATCCGGATGCTGCGCGCTAGCGACTTCCAGTCGGAGCGCGTCGCGTTCCTGTACGTGGCCAATCACGTGCTGCAAAAGACGCTTTTTAGCGAGTCCGAAGGGCCCAAGACGTCGGTGTTTGTCGACCTTTTTCTTGAGCACCTGGAGGAAGCTGTGGCGCTCGTGTGCAACTCCCCGATGGACCGACAGAACGTCACGAGGCTCTTGGAGCTGTGGCACGAGAAGCAGATTTTTACTGACGCCCAAGTGCTCAAGATGTGGCACTGTACAGGCGAAGACCTGCCTCCATTCTTGGAAGCTGCTAGCAGAGATACCGATGCAAAGCAAGGAGAGGGAAAGGGAAGTGACTTTGCTATTAATGAACTGCTGAGCAATCAGGAGGATGCAGGGACAGAGCTCCACCACGCGCTGCCGATGAAACTCAACTCTCACTCGGTTAATCCAGTGCTGGATGTGCTGAAGAAAATTGACCACCATAAGACGGCAGTGCGGTTTTTGAATCAGCGAATCGGAGAGAGGCACCAATCGCTGCTGCAAAATAGTGTTGCAAGGTACCGTACAGCCGCAGACCTTGTTGCAGACAGAGTGACGGCGTCCTCTACGATCAAGCAAAGAGTAGAGGATTGTTTGAGACTGGTGAAAGTGCGCAATGTAAGTGAGTGAGAGGGGAGGGATGACGACGATGGATAATGACAGAGCATGTGGGTGGGTGCGTGGTTATTGTGCACAGAAATTCATTCGTGAAGTGGCAGATCTAAAGACGCAGCTTTCAGACGCGATCGCCAATATGATTGGTTACGAGGTGATGAATGGCAGTAAGGTGCGCTGGTGTGTATGTACAGTAACGTGACGAGCTTGGATGTTGTGCTTGCATGGCGATGTATGCAGGAAGAGGCCGCGGCAAAGATTGAGCAGAAACTTGAGGTAAGTCGTTGTGAGTTGTATTGGCGAGACAGAAATGGCAACTGAAGTAATGCGACTTGTCACTTTGCAAATGTGTGGTACAGCAATGTGATGAGATCGATTTGGGGCTGATGGATTTAACCGATCACCAGACAAAGTTTCCTGAAGAAGTATGTTGACACCGCCTGGAAGCTGGTATTTGCAGATGAAAAGGTGGTATATCTAACGTTGTTATATTTGTAGTGGTCGCATGCCCGTTTCGTGAATATGGAGCGTCGAAAGCAGCGTGAAGAAATCCAGCGTCAGAAAGATGAGGAAATTGCCCGCCTGCACCAGGCGGCTATTGCCGAAAGCGCGATGCATGCAATGAATCTAGAGGCTGACATAAATCACAACTCAACATCGGAACTGCAGTCGCTGTCGAGGGAGTTCGAGGGTCGGCCACAGGAAAAGGATGCCAAGGCTGACAACGAAAACGAGCTTGTTTGGAATCCGTATGAGATGGATGTGGCTAAAGGGTATTGTTAATCGAGCCATTAACGCCCTTGTTATGTCTCTAGGATTCGAAAAGAGTTGGTGCCGCTACGAAGCTTGAACGTGGATTGGGAGGATTGGCGAGACCATTGATCCGGCTTGCGTTGGAGCTGGGTCGACGGGCATCTGTTCTTCGTCGTGCATCCGGACACATAGTCCGTCGCACTATAAGTTGTATCTGCGTGTCATCGGCAATGTGACAATGTCAAATCCTTGGCGTTATCGGCCTCGGGCTTGGTACGCTTTTCATTGCTCCGGGTGATGAAGCGATGTTTATAATCGCGTCAGATGTGGGATCAATTAAGAGGTATCCGGGATACGTAGCATATCTTACTATCCATTTTCCAATACATGTTTCTCGAAGATATAGTCGAGTTCCGACCTACGCAGCAGAGGTACCAACTTCACTTACACCTGTGTCTAGGAAAGCCTTTTCGGCCAACCATCCAGAGCGTACTACTAACACTATCCAAACCGAGAAGGCTCTCGAGAGACGTATTTGTACACGACCAAAGACTTCACTAGAAAGCCGCTGCAGTGTGGCATTATACAAACATCGTATGTGCTCATGCCACAAAGCCTGAAAAATGGATGGTTGTATGCCCAAAGACGCTTGGCAATGACCGATCTTTAATACGCAAAAGGTATAAGATATAACAAATTTCTTTAATATCTCTTATCCTTAGAGTACTCTACCAACAACGAAAATGTCGCGGCGGCGCCGACGTCGCTATGTATCGAATAGACTAGTTTTTCGAATTGAAATTGGCGAAGGTACTCATAGCGCAACACTCGTCACCAGGGACGAGCTAATGACTTTGACTTTCAGCCGTATGTCCAAATCGAAGTAGTTTTTAATTAGCCAGTGGGGCATAAAGCCTAAATCTCGAGCCAGGTCGTAGCTCGCCATCGACGAAGCCGCCGCGGGGCATTGACAATCATAAAAATGAATCATCCATTGAATGTATGTGTTGTCATGTCAATCAAATTTTCATGGGCAATACGATAGCCGGAGCCTTCCGAGCTCATATCAACTATTGTAAAATCATATGTTTGCTCATGATCAGAGCATGACGTTTCACAGATGACAGTCATAGATCCTGTATTCACCAACATTGTTGGCTTTACCGTATATTTCCGGCATTCCAGACATAACTCGGTCAAAGTGATCTTTATGCATGATGTATTCGTCTTCCTTTTCGCCAATGTTATGTATGTTAAGGGTGATGTTGTAGGTGAGTGTGTAGACTACTTGTGATGCGCTTACTACAGAGACTTTTAGCGAGATATTTATACATGAGGGAGTTATGGTTCCCCTAAGGAAACAGTGCCCTTTGCATAATATAATTGCTAGAAAAGAAATCGATCAACTGAGAGCAATCGATTCCTGGCGTA
This sequence comes from Hyaloperonospora arabidopsidis Emoy2, assembly GCA_000173235.2. Taxonomy (NCBI): domain Eukaryota; phylum Oomycota; class Peronosporomycetes; order Peronosporales; family Peronosporaceae; genus Hyaloperonospora; species Hyaloperonospora arabidopsidis. The sequence continues at coordinate 96,452 of JH598659.1, read as the reverse complement.
GCCAATCTATTCACTTTTTCCACTTCGGCCGGAAGACCATCTCATCAACAGCCCAGAGCAATAAGAAGCAAGAAATGTTTGGGATATGTGTGCTCCTGAATTCAGCATGTTGAGCACACATTATTCGTTTCGCACTTGTAAGAACGGCACTGTCACGACCTTAAGCAAAGACCTGATATATGTCGATGGAATTGCGAAGCGGGAGCGCGAAGTCGGCTGAAGTCCACTCGCCAGTGTGCTGCAATGCCTTATGTCGCTCGACCAAGCAGTATTATCCCGGTTTGTTTGAGATTTTTCTTCCGAGAAGTGCCCAATGACAGGGCAGAGGATGCCTCTAGCTCAACTCGCCTATGTATTCCTAGGCAAGTTGCACAAATGCTACGACATACTTGTGCGTCTCGCACTCGCTAATCGTATTCAATCATGTTTGCGTAAAACTTTAGGAATACTACAGTACCCGCAGAATTAGTACCAACGCCTTCTTCACGCATTTTGGCTGGTTCGGTTCCACAAGCAGGCGCTCAAGATACCGATTTGATGTTTATCTACTATTAAGGTCAGGTTGGTATGGACAGGCCGAATGGGCTTGCATGTAAAGCCAAGCTTTCACGACTTGTGCAAAAGGCGTTTCGTTTATATCTCACATTTGTAGCCTACTGACAAAGCGATAATGTCGCTTTGAGATGAGATTATGCTTTGGTCCGTAAGTTATATACACATCATGGAGACAAGCTTAGCGATATCTCACTTCGACTCACATAGATCTTTGGCAAGACAATGCCTATAGTAGATAACAGATGCACACATATAGCTTTGCCACAAAATAAATCAGTTTATGTTCTTCGAAATCGCAAATTGACCTGTTTTAAAGCTATTTGAACCGCAATCGAAGAAGTTTGTGGCCCATCAGCGGATGTCGGTATCGTAAACAGCTATATGGGTGGCACATCCTTAGTGCGCTTACTTGTGATTACCTGCAGACGTTTACGACTCTTTTGACAGAGCGCTTGCTTCAATTCGATCTCTTTAAGTCACTGGACCTATGCCGGCATGCTAAAGGTAACTGTTTTCATTGTGGTGGTCATTATCACCCATTTTTCATCGTGTTCAGACAAAGTACGACATTTTTAGCGTGCCCCCTCATGTCTTGCCCCATCTATGACGATACGACAATTCTACACAAACACAAAAGTTCCGATCACCGATTGACGAGAACATGAAAATGATGACTTGCCACTCGCTCCTGTGGCCTATGTAGTGCCACAATTGGTATCTTTTGGGTAGGATGGGGCTCTTTTACGTGACAGCTTGCAATATCATACACCTCTGTTTCACTTGAGCGAATAGAGGTCGACAGCGACAAATACAACGGGCTTTCCTGGTCGTTTAAACGCGGCGATGTTGATTGTAACATCACAACTTCAACAACCTATGCCTTCATCGTACTTGCATCTAGCGCTTAAATAATTCATTCATCGATTCCAAATGTATTGCAGCTCAAACTGTCGCCCGACGCAGCAAACTGTCAGTTTGCATTTGCACATACTAACCAACAGTAGTTTAGAGTCAATTATCTATACTTACATCACGGGCGTTTGTTTTTTGGCTTACAGTTTCGCTTTTTTGCTAGTTTTCTTTCGTCGGCTCGTCGTTTCCGTGTTCACTTGATAGTGCACATCGAGTTCTAGTTTTCGCAACTTGTTTGCTCTGATGACGAAGAAGAGCGGTTGATTCAGTCGTCAAAAAGGGGTTTGTCATTTTGGTATTAAGTATGGACTTGCATGGAACTGATACACAATCGCTTAGGCACGTATAACTATCTAACATCATTCCGACGATATGGGATGTGGTCACACTCAGTGGCTCCTGCACAAAAGTTTGCTACTCGGAAAATTATGTATGCTGCCAGCGAAATCAAGTGGTGTTCGTTTGCATATGGAGGCTGCGTCATATTAAACGAGCGTGCTACCCCGCAATGTGTTGGTAATTTGTTTGCAGGTGTGATTATAGTATAAGTCAGCTTTACTTCAGTATCAAACGAGTGCGTCTTGTACCACGTGTTAGCAGACGAGTTATGGTAGATACAGTATCGAAGCGTTCGCAGAATTACCACATTTGGCGATTTGGATGTTCACTACCTCATTTTAGTCGTTGCTCGTACATTGCTGGATGTCGTCAAGCACAAAGCCATGTCCTCTCACGTGTTACGACATCAACAATTGGTGGCGAAGTCGTACATTTGGCGTAATGTAAATTTTATAACTACATGACAACGGTCGCTTCACGTATCACGGATCATTGTCATCCGTAACTCATGTCAAATGGTACAGCTGTCGCCCACTTACTAGCACATCTACCAGCTTTCTACATCTTCCAATGAATGCTTAGTATTTGACCAGAAGTCATTGCTACCCCATTGCTTCGTCACATTGGTCCGGTCGCCAGTGTTTGGTAGGCGCTCCAGCACTCAAAGTGCACCTTACCAATGCCACTGGCCAGCTCATAAAAGCGCCCGTCGAAACGCCCTGGAATCTGCAAAATTGGCTGCACACAATGCACACACTTGGGCGCCACGGACTGCTGGTACAGCTTCCAGCACTCGAAATGCACAAGACGGTCGCCCTCGATCTTGTAAAAGCGGCCGTCAAATTTGCCAGGAATCTTGACCACAGGCTCGCTACAGCGCACACAGCGCTGGGCAGTGGCTAGCTGATACGCCTCCATACACTCTCCGTGACATTTGCCTCCAGTAACCTGGTAATACTTGCCGTCAAACTGACCAGGAATAGCAGCGATCGCATGACCACAATGGATACACTTCTCGGACGTTCGGATTTGGTAAGCATCAATACACTCGGCGTGCACGCTGGACCCATCGGGAAGAGTAAACATACGGCCAGAGAATTGACCTTCCACTACCTCGATGCGCTGATGACAATCCACGCACACAGGGGTGTTGCGCTCGCGGTAAGTATCCACACACGAGCCTTGGCACACGCGGTCCACTTTCATCTGACCATCTTGCTCATGAGTGAACGTACGGAAAGTACCTGCTAGTGCTTTCTGGCAAATGCAGCAGACGGGAATTGAGCCCGTGTCCGAGACAGGCACCACGGCCGTCGGCTTCGATGTAAAAAGCGTCATCGAGAAACCTAATTGATACGGTAGACTACCGTCGTACGTCGCAGGTATGATCACAAATGGCTTGCCACCTTCTTCTGGTACCAGCTTTATTTCTAGGAGGCAGCTACGGTTCGAGATGAAGGTACCTGTAGCCAGCACATCCTGCAAGAGATCAATTTTGCGCTGCCGTCGCTCACCATTCTTCACAACGACGGGCGCTATGTAACTGGTGTATTCCGTATCCATCTTCAGTCGGCGCGACGGCTGCTCCAGATGGACAACAAGATCGCAGCCACTCGTAGCTGGAGAGAAGAGCTGCACTTGCGGATTCAAGTGTATGGCGTCTCGCCCACCACTTGTGATACCGTTCCACTCTCCTGACACAATGTGGATGCTTAAATTCGGGGCAATCGGATTACCAATGCCGTCTGGAAGAGAATGGAAATTGTACAGGTTTCGCGATTCGATAATAGTAGTGAAGAAACAGTAGAAAGCGCTAAAGTCCATCCAGTACGTGTGATCTTCGCGAAACTGGAATCCGCAGTCTATCTTCTGCATACGGGAAAAGTCATGCCACTTCGGATCTTCGTTGGACCAGAAACCCTTCCACTTCTCTGGTTGCTGGTGCGTTCCAATGCCCCAACTGTTGCACAGCTGAATCAAGCGAGTGGGCACACCCTTGAAATCTAGCTCCACTAATTTCATGATACCGTAGGCGTAAGTCTTGAGGAGTCCTGTAGGCAATTCGGCTGCCGTATTTTCATTGCTGCATCCCACAAGGGAGCCTGACTGAAGCACACTGATCATTGTTCGCCACGCGCTATCTTCGTCCAAACATTTCTCCTGCAACGTGTATCGCGCAGGCACGCCACCAAAGAGATCCTGCATGCAGTAGCCTTCTTGGCCACCGACGATCGCCTCGTATCCGCCATGCAATTTTGCGTACGCCTTCTCCACGAGTAGCGACCATATCTCAAACTTGCCATTGCTTCCTGTAAAAGAGCCAAAGACAGGCTTGCCGTACTTGCTGCACGGAATGAAGTCGTCGACAACAACCACACGGCTGCGGTTGTTACGCCAAAAGCGAACAGCGTACACACCCTCTTCATTGTACTGCTGTTCCTTCGGGTATGCGGTGCCAATCTCGACGCGGTCTGGACGCACCAAGTCGTCACTCAGCTCGGGAAACGCTTGTGACAACGCAAGCGGTGAGGTAGACAATATCGATAGTGCGCCAAACACATAAGCATCGGCGAGTCTTCCCATACGCAATTCCCCAGGGCCTATACCCACTCCTGAGATACGACTGGCGGCTTTGGACTCGCGCGAACGGTCAAAAAGGCACGTGCCCTGCGCATGAAAGTAGACGGGCACCAAAATGGAGACGCGAGATACTACACCGGACTCAGATCCGTCAACACGGTAGCCCGATCCATCCCCGACGCTGGAAAATGCAAGCGGTTTGTAGTGATCAAGCAAGCTTTTTTCCCACATCAACTCGAAGCGCTGGAGTCCATCCTGCACATACTCGCTCATGTGCACAATCATGTTCTTCGTGAGCAGCATCAAGTGATCGCGCTTGCGTTTCGTGACACCCGTTGTCACTGCTTCCTTGGCGGTTCTCAAAAACTGCGCATCGACTGGGGTCGGATTCTGACGGATCACACTCAGAATACTTTCAGTCTCAGCTGGGCTTTTGATAGACATGCTGCACACCAGCTTCTTTGCGTCATCTAGCATCGTGATCTCAACGTACGCCGTCTCGTTGAAGAATTCTGTCACACGTTTCCACTTCCGGACGTACTCCAGTAGATGCGGGTACTTTGGATTGTTGACATCACGAAAAATTGAGGACGCGTCCGGCGGGAATTGTGGGTCCGTAAACTTTGATCCAGTCTGTCGGTTCTTGCGCAAAATCTGCAGCCACTCACCGTTGTCCGGTAGCGTGTGCTGATTGCAGTAGCGCTCCTCGACCGGATCCGCACGTTCATTCTGCACCACCGTAATCGTCTCATTCACCTTCGTCACGTTGTACCCTTCACTGCGCTCCTGGGGATTAACGCGGTTACGTTCAACAGCATTCGAAATTTCCAATCGCGTGCTGAGCGAATCCATGTTTCGCGCACGAACGACTTGTCGGATGTGAATTCCGGCACCCGTTCCATCCGGTTCTTCTCTCTCCTCTTTGGGCTTCGTGCTCACAGAGAGATTTGCAAGCAATTTGCTGATACTGCTACCAGACGCGGCAGCAGCTTGCACGTCCACCGAGGCCGGCGGCTCAGCCAATTGTGCCGATGTCTGTGGCTGAGCGTACGGATCATACGTAGAAGGGGCAGCAGGTGGGGCATACGGGTTCGACGCGGAAGAGGCTGTAGGTGATATGGTGTACGGGTTGGACGCAGGTGGGGTGTACGGGTTGTATGCAGGAGAGGCAGCAGGTGGAGCGTACGGGTCTTGAGTGGCAGAAGGTGGATTGGAAGCTGCTGGTGTAGGTGATGCAGCGTAGGGCGGCGTGTAGCTCACACTAGGCGATGCAAAGGAGACACTCTTTTGGTACCCTCCAGACTGCGTCGTAGCCCCCGGAGCTGGAGCTGTGTACGACGTCGAAGCCGCGCTGAAGAGATTCTCCATCTCCCCACTTGGGACTTTTGCGGCGGCTGCAGGACGATGGGCGCCGCACTCGCCGCAGAACGAGGCGGTGGAGTCTCCGAACGGTTCTCCGCATTGCGCACACTTGAAACTGACAGGAGCTGAAGGTCCGGAAGACGGCGGCGCACTGTAACTTGACGCTGAAGTCGACCCAGATGATGACGTAATCACTGGTGCCACTGATCTGCGATTTGGTGGAAACTGGACAGCACTGGATTTGGTGGCAGCAGTCGATGGCGGGGCCGCGTACGACGGCGCAGTGAAGCTCGAAGTGTGAGGCAACAAAGCTGAAGGAGCTACAGGAGGAGCGTTTTCCCGAGGGGCGCCGCAGTCGGCGCAGAAGCGCGCATTGGCGATTTCGTCGGGCTCCCAGCGGTGGCCGCACTCGCCGCAGAACATTTGGTCAAGAGTTGGAAAATCTGCGAGTGACTGAAGTCTGGAAAGTGACATCTTCATCTGAGTATGATGGGAAGGACGAAACGACGACTACTCGTGATACGGTCAAAGATCAAAGGGACGATCGAAACGACGACAGGACGAGGAGCGCTGGACAAGTAAAAATAGAACATGCTCAAAAGATACATAGACGAGACCACAACATCTGACTCCAAGCGGCGGATCAGTGTCGAATAGTTACGGGGGATAACGCTGGGTCACCGTCCAGCGACGAGACTTTGACCAGCCAATGAATCAGGATCCGTGCAATGAATTGAGGCAGGCGGCGACGCCGTAGGAAGTGCCATGCTTGAAGTCCAATGAGCACGACGAACGCTGCACGGATGGAGCGGCTGTGCACCCATTTCCGTACAGTAACAAACACGTGCCGGATTCGAGCTTCGACTGCCAAGAGGACCGAGTTCTCTGCTCGAGCCGCGAGTTGTTGCTGTCGCAACGTCAACTGCTGCAGTTGAGTCGAGTGCTGCGTCACATCTTCTTCAAGGGTCTTGACCAGCGTCACTAAGCTCTTGCTGGCCTCCTCCATTCGCTCGTTCAAGAAGATGCAGCGATTGTCTCGCATTAAGTGGAGCAAGTGAGCTTCCAGCTCGTCACGCTTCTTCGTCTCGTCGTCCAAGCGGTCCTGTAGCTCTCCCAGTTCATCGTAAACCCGAGGCGACCGCTCAGGCATGCTAACAGACCACTTCAATTGGTTCGACACTGCCGAGCCTGCATCAGAGACTGATCGAACAGCTGAGGTGTCCAAGCTTCTTTTACGCGCTAAGGCGCTCTGTAACTTAGCGCTGCGCCGCCACTCGTCCACGAGATTGTCCAGCGCCGTGACGTAGCGCTGCATGGCCCCGTGTCTCGTCATAAATCCCAATTTACGCCATTTCTCCCACTTCTCCAGCTCCAATTTGCTCCATTCGTCTGACGCCGTCGTGGTTGGACATGGTCCGACTGTCGCTTGCTGGTAAAAGGCGTAAAAGTCCTTTCTAGGTGACGAATTCTCCTGCTTCAGGATACGGTGTGGACCTTGATAGCTCTCAACGAACAGAACCGCTTCGGCAAACTCTGTCTCTACCTGGGAATAAGTATCACACGTTGAATGGGAAGGGGTCGTAGACGATGCGACAGACGACGAGAGCGACCGCAGATCAGCGATTTCCACGTCATCCGCGTCCTCTACATGGCGCGTTGAGGCGGTGGACAGCAGTCGCGTGCGCATCAATTGCACGCCCGTAGCCTGAAAACCGACGGAGCTGAAGAGCGACGAAGGCGACGCCAGCGATGGCATTGTCAATAATGGCGAATAGTGCCGTTTCTCGGTCTCTTTTAGTGACGACGTCGACAAGGAGTCAGCTGATAATATCTACATTATACTTTACGTAAGAAAAAGCTGTCCGTGTTGACATAACTTTAAAGCGGATTCCGACGAAACTGCATAAGAACATTGAGCGTAAGTGACACATCAATGTATCTCTTCAATGTGAGCCATTTCATTGGTTAACTGTCCAGCACTTAATCTTTGTGGTCTCAGATATAAATATCTGCAAAATCCACCTCGTCCATTACGTCCGATGGTGTCAACGTCCGCCGCTGTGGCTATCGTGGTGCTACTGGCAAGCGCATTGCTGATGCTGGGCGAGCGCATGAACTTACCTCCGCTCCATGAGCTCCAGCGTCAGTGGGCGACCAGCAGTGACTATGACCTGACGGATCTTTCGACCCCCGTGCTCTATGGGAAGCCCCTTCAGGCACTCGCCTACATTGCTCGTCTTCCTTTCCTTGGACGAATTCTGTGCAATCATTTGCTCAAAGAGAACAAGATTTTGGAAGCTCGGAAGTACGTAAAACTCTTGAAATGGTGTAGCTACTGGATTATCTAGTCTAATGGATGGATACATTCGTGTATATATGGTCAGATTTGCCGCATCTATCCCGGATTTGCCACTGTATTACCCATACTTAGAGCCAAATGCCACTGATGTGAGGCCACTAATTGAAGAGGATGAGCCGCTATCGCTGGAAGAATTCAGTAAGAAAGGGGCATGGGGTACGAGCGAAGACGTTTCGTTCAAGCACTGGACCGTCACCGACTACACGTCACGCTATGCATTGGGTGAAGTGACTCCTGTGCAGGTGGTGAAAGCTGTACTAAGTGCAGTTAAAGAGAACGAAGACAGTGAGTATCCACTTAATTTATTCGTGGAGAAATACGACGACGACGTTTTAGCGCAAGCGAAAGCTTCGGCTCAACGCTATGCTCGTGGAAAGCCGCTAGGTGTGCTGGACGGAGTGCCAGTAGTTATCAAGGACGAATTGTACGTAAAGGGCCACCGTAAGTTCAAGGGCACATCTTTTATGGGATATGAAGAGGGAGGCGCGACGGAAGATGACCTACCCGTGGCGAGGCTTCGTGCGGCTGGAGCTATCATTCTTGGGACTACTAACATGCACGAGCTTGGATCTGGCGTCACGGGATACAACATGCACCACGGCACTGTGCGTAACCCGTATGACTCAAAGTGCTATACTGGTGGATCTTCTAGTGGTTCCGCTGCAGCGGTAGCATCTGGACTTGTGCCGCTGGCGGTTGGTGTTGATGGAGGCGGTTCGATTCGCATCCCATCTTCGTTGTGTGGCGTTGTTGGTATCAAACCTACATTCGAGCGCGTTCCTCTAGCGGCATCGGGCTGTCCATCGGTTGCGCATGTTGGCCCTATCGCAGGCTCTGTTCGTGACGCTGCTATCGGCTATGCTATCATGAGTGGCGGAAATGAAACTATCTTTCCTCGTGGCATAACACAACCACCTGTAGAGCTGCATTCATTTGAGAATACGTTGTCGCTCAAAGGTGTTCGCATCGGATACTTCCGCGATTACACGAACCACTCATCATTGGAAATTGCCGAGGCTGTCAACAAGGCTCTTGACGCCCTCAAAGACCGTGGAGCTACGCTAGTGGAGACGCCACTCTATCACCTGACACCCATTCATGTTGCACACAGCATCACAATAACGACCGAATTTGCACAAAATATGGACAAGTATTACGAGCGCCTCGGCGAGTTGTCTCCGGAAGCACAGCTCATTATATCATTTGGCCGAAGCCTCACAGGCATGGACTTCCTCGCAGCTCAGCGTGTTCGCGCGTTTGCACTACGCCAATTTCAGGATAACGTGCTCAGCAAAGTGGATGCGTTCGTGACGCCTTCGACCGGCGTGACGGCGCCTGAGATCCCGATCGAGGCGTTTGCAGCTGGTGAGCTCAACGGGCAGCAGCTTGGAGATATATTTCGCTTTAGTTTATATGGCAATCTCATCGGCGTGCCAGGAGTGGCTGTCCCCATCGGCTACGACCGTCGTGGTCTGCCCATTTCCATCCAGTTCCAGGCGGGCCATTGGCAGGAAGATATGATGCTACGTCTTGCCCACGCCACAGAAGAGCTATATGCCTCGATTCAGAAAAGGCCGCAAATCTATTTTTCCATCCTTGACGATGCAGCGAAGCAGTCCGACAATTAGCGTCGGTATGTGCTATGATGATGAACAGCAGTGTCAACAGTGAATGTCTCGAAAAGAAATACCATTGTGCTGTTTCTTAACTCCACGAAGTTGAAATCAACCTGCAACCTTTTTGTCTGCGATAATCGCCTCCGCCTTAAGACCGCATTAAAGGTCCGCTTTCTTCCGTCAGGTGTAGTATCACCTCAGCTATAACACGTCTTGTTCATGTTTTCAATGACACTCTACGCCTTGCTTGCTACTCTGCTGCATCAAGTCGCTGCCAGGTTACGCTGTCATGTCAACCGCGCCATTTAGGTCTTTGTATTAGTTCCTCACTCTTCCGCGATCGTCATCCTTACCATCCCATCTTAGGCGCATCTTGTTGCCCTCGACGCTTGTCATTGAAGGTAGAAATACAACCGCCGCGAACACTCCAAAGCAAACGGAGAACGTCATTGTTCTCAACTTCCAGCTAGCCCAAGTCTGCATGATCGAATAACTTACGGCTTACACCTTGCTTATATGATGTTAAAAACTACAAGACATGGTCTTGATGCTGTTCGACGTTGTGACCGCAACAATGCACCAATAAAACAATGGTAAACCCACGTTTAGCGATAACATCTTTCAGAAGGTTCGTGCTCTTAGCAAGCCAATAACAAAGAAACAATTTAAGTTTGCACTGCGAGCTTCAAGGAGCTTCACCCAATGCACTTAAGCTGATAAATGTGCCGGCCGGCCTCGATTATGTCAGTCATTGATTTAGAGTATTGTTAAATACACCCCACTGTTTACTAAATACACCCCCTACACCACACCCATACTACACCACAATATGGTTTGTACGACGAATATCGCGCCAACCTACCTCTGTATGACCACTATCGCATAACGATCTGCATCTGTCGTACAAATGGTAAGTGATTTTACCAGCTATATCGTATCTGCGAAATGGCCATTGCTTCGGTCAAAAACCAGCATTGAGCACGCAAACAGCCCTCAGATCTCGTCACACGCTGTAGTAGCAGAATTTATATCGATAGTAGTAAGCACAAGTAAACAAAGTCGCAAAGAAAAACAAACTATCGCGCGCGTGTAGCATGTTGCAGGGTGGACATTACGACCTCGTCGCATGTTGTTCTAGGAATCCAAATATTGACTTCATTGCTCGTTCGGGACTAAAAGGGACATAGGACGGATACAAGGTGCGTGTTAAGACACTTAATGAAAAGAGACCTACATACCAAATCGTATGATGGAGACCGGATCGTGTTGTGCTGCTGGACAATCATTTTATTATTTGACCGACTATGACCTGGTCCTTACGCAGATCCAGGATAGTCTCGATCAAAAATATACATAGCTGTATGGTACAATTCATCGTTCATAGAGGTGATTTTTGCTGCGAAGTATGTATCCGATTACGTTCGGTGAAACGTGAACCTTTGTTTCATTCATTTTTGTGCCTTTCTCGACTGAACTATGGCTGTTGCCATGGCTTGAAGAAACAAATAGCAACCAAGATGTTTCCGAAATGTAGTGACGAGTGCGTCGTGTTCGTTAATCACTTCGTTCACGAAAAAGAAGAGCTTCAATCGTCTATTGCGGGCTAAAAAAAGTTTGCTTGATAAAGCACTTACAATTTGTATGACAGATGCAGATTGTTGTGCGACAGTGGTCGTACAGAGATAGGTAGGCGCGATATTCGTCATACAATCATATTGTGGTGTAGTATGGGTGTGGTGTATGGGGTGTATTTAGTAAAAAGTGGAGTGTATCTAACAATACCCTTGATTTATCGTTGGGGATCCTAAAAACCAAGCAACTCGCCAATAAAAACAAGTGGTTAGCCTTCAAGCGTGAGAACGGCCACACAAACATGAATAGTTAAGGGCCCACGGATCGTGACACAGTTCTTCTGAGTCCTACACAATCCGTCAAAGATACGGGGAAACTCTAAATACACCCAGGCGCAGTGTTCAAAACACCGAGGTTCGATTTTTAGGCTATCCATTTGTCTTTATTTCTATGCAAACGAATATTACAAAGACAGTCCATGACTTTGCTCGTGGATACTGATGGACCAACACCGCATGTGTACATAAATTCTCAGTTGATACGCGTGCTCTCTGTTGCCCGAAAGTTTGCTATAAACATAAAGTAAAAATGGATGGAATAATCGGCTCTGGCGTGGACAAGAAATTGATGTTGTGACGCACGATCATCCCCTAGGCGATACGACTACAACAAGGAGGCGCCGTCCCGCTCCCATTCCAGTCGACTTGCGTATCGCTACGTATTCGGGTCCATTTTTAAGAGCTTGAATCAGATAAAGATGTCTGCGTCCGTGCGGAGTGCAGACATGCATGCCGTGGATAAAGTGCTGCCATGTGAATCAGCCATTACACGCTGATTTCTGATGTCCGCAGCCGAGTTCACAACTATGACCTATCCTGCACATGCATGCTATGGACTTTGTGGGATCCGTGCGATCCTTGTGAAGCCGTGGTTGGATAGATAGCTCTAAATTGTGGTCATAACTCGTGGCGGTATGGTGCCACGATTGTAACAAGGATGATGTGTAAACAAATAGGTGGCGAGGTGAATATTGCTTGCGGACACTTTCATCGTTTCACTTGTACATCAACGAGTGTCAAGTGTTGACATTTGTGTGGGGCCGTACATTCGTGTGGTCAGCTTGCTTTGGCAGGTGCAGTATATATTGAACGACGTGAATAATTGCGGGACAATACAGAGCCCGGGCGTCCGAACAGTACTCTACATCGCTCGAATGCAGCCACCGGCATCCGAGTGTATGCATGGAAGCCGGTCGCATGTCAAAGTTTGTTTATACTTGCGGTGGTGATAGGGATCGCTTGAACTACATGCGCGAGAGTTTGGTAGCTTCTAGTGGAGACACGGCTTGCAGGCGCCGAAGTCAAAGTGATTAAGACCGATGATGCGTGAATTGAGCATATGAGAAACTTCAAAAAGAAGTACAGAATCCTGCCAGTGAAGCAAGTGATTTAGCGAGGATACGAGAGCGTCAGGGTTGTCCACCATGTTATATAACGATGTAGCGTCCGACTTAGCTTCATGAGAAGCTATGATCGATGCTGGAGCAACAGAAGGCTCAGCATCATGAGTTGCAACACAGAGGGGAAGGCCGGAAGGCGCATCACGATGAAGAGGATCAACAATAAGAGAATTTTTAGCAAAGTTAAGGACTGTCTTTGTAACATTTGTTGGTATAGCAAATGTAAGACAAATAAATAGCCTAAATCGAACATCGGTGTTTGAGCACTACGCCCCGGTGTATTTAGAGCTTCCCCAAGATATGATCAGTTAATGTAATCAGTTGATGTGTCCATTTGGTAACAAGGGGATAGGGAAGTAAAGAGAGAGAGAAAGAAAAGGGGTATATGCGACGGTCTAAACACCCTCCGTTAGAAGTAGGGCTCCGTCCCGGGCAGGATTGGCCTATCCCGCGTCCCATCTTGCGCTGGACGGGATGGGACGCAGGATACTGCGGGACGAAATTACTGAACATATACGCCTGATATATTTCGTAACGACCAGATCTGCAGACACATGATCGCCTCCATATGCGCGGAGGGTACTAAAGGAAGAGGATAATAGTAAAACGGTAAACTCTCCTTTTTGTGATAAGTGCTTACCTGATACATCAATTGTAGAAGCTCAATGCCTTATCCACTCGATTCTAATCGGTACTGCTGATGGCAGAATCGTGCAAGAAGGGCTTATTTTAAACATGGTGGCTACCACATTTTTGAGGTTTACCGCATGCATCAAAATCAATGCAGTAAAATTTTAGTAAATAGCGATGTCTTGAAGCATGATCTTGGCAAAAAATTAAGCTACTGCGATTGCTCATAGGCGATTTTGACGTTTGATTGAATAATTCAACATCTTGATGAGGGCTCTGAGCAATCGATTTACTACCACAAGAAACTCACCTTCACCATAGATTGAAGTCGTGATACCCAGAGGCCAAGGATGTCCATTGGATCGTCGCTAGGGGCAACCAAATCCTCTTTACAAGCATCTGTAATGCCTGGATGCATGCCTTGGCAGAAAGATCAAATAATGACAATGAATGCTGAATTTGACAATGAACACATATAAAATTGATGACGCTCTCAATTTACGCTCTCTTGATCACTATAGAATATTATGATCGCAGAAAACTAATAAAATCTCGACGTTATATACTAAGATAGTTTAAGAATGCAGGACGTGCAGAACGCGCGGGACGGAACGCGGGATCCCGCGGGATGGGACGTTGCGGGACAGAGCTCTAGTTAGAACGCTATCTCTCCTGTATTGTGTCCTTCATTATACAAATGCACATAATAGTGCTATTGAGTCGTGCTCTGCAATCCCACTCATCACTGAGTACAAAAATAATTGTGTCTGCGTGAGTTAATCTTCATGCGTCAAAAAACTATCAATGACAGAGCTGTAGAGTTGCGTGGAGAGCATTTGGTGTAGCGGAGCTACCCTTACTCCTTTGTCAGAGGAATACTTATAGACTCGCAGAGTCTCGTAGTATATCAAACTAAACGGGTATTAACTTAAAGGGTGTCAAGTCTTACAGACTTAGTGAGACTTAACTCCAAGTATCTGAACAAGCTCGCAAGCTTCTAGTCCTGGTTCAGGGAACTACGACTCCAAGTAATCATGCGGCACTAATGCTCAAGAGTACTTATCCATAACTCAGGTACTTAACTCTTACGACCAGAGACGTCTTAGAAAGACACGTGTCTAAAACTGATCGAAAGGGGAACTGAATATATTTACTGATTTATAGCGATAATAAACCTTACTTACGTATTTAACCTTGAAACTATGCTACCTAATCGATTAGTCATTATGGAGGTTCTTCTGGTGTTACCGCACCAGAACTACGCCGTCCTTTGAAGACCCTATTACGATAGATACCAGCTAATTACCATAACCGATAGGGTACGGTATTATCGCTTAGCGTATGTGATACAAAAGTATGCCTTACAAGTGATACTGATATCTTTCTGTGTGTACCGCACCAATGTACCTCGTTATCATAACCATTTGTGTAGCCCCATTACACCCTCCTCCACCAAACAGTCGATACCCCGAATCAACATTCTTCACCTTTCTCAATGAGATAGCTCGGAGAGAACAGATAACCTCACGGTTGGTTCACGACACCTTGTACATCAATGGCGAAGTCTTCGCATCCCTCTGATTCTTTGGAAGACATCATAAGAGAAGACAACATCGTTGATTATGACAGTAACACTGTCCTGGAAGAGAGTGAACACCCGAACTGCCACGTCAGCGTCGTGCGAACCTTCTCGCATAGCGCCAAACCCATTTCCGGAACGAAGCACGGCTCAAGCGCTGACAGCATTGCGTGCCTGAACTACTCTTGATAAACCTATCATCACCAACAATCTCGATGAGCAACAGCAACGCTATATCATGGAGAATGAGAGAGCTAGACGTCTATCTCAGACACTAGCTATTGCCGAAGCGCATTCGGACTATCGCTTCAAGCCTTTGAGAATTGATGAGTTGTTGCGAAAGCTCGCAAAGCAGTCCTTGACTAATTGACCCACAGGGCGTGAGGCTACGACGCCCGACGACATTGCCAAACGAGATGCTCTCAGAGAGAAATACTTGACGCCCGAAGCGACGACGATCTCCGATTATCAAATCAAATTGACGGAACGAGCACGTGTTGCCTCTGTACCGACGCAGAGAACGGTCCTGGTCGTTCTGTAACCAGGTGAGAGTGAGGCCGAGAATGACAGCACGTTCGCTAGTTGGGCATATAGGGTACGTCGGTTGCCCAGCATGAGTGCCCTTCGATCTAGTGCCTCCAAGGCCGACTTTCGGCTAGTGCGGAAGCTGTGCTATGAATTTGCTAAGCTGAAGGCCAAAGGCCAGCTACGTTCGCTGTATCGCACGCAGTACGCAAAACCAGTTGTAGGAAGCGCGTTGGGGTGCAAGCTGACCCGCAGCGCAACGCTCAAAAACGTCAACGGCGTACGGAAAATCTTGCCGAAGGGATACCTCGAACTCCCATGAGTTTTCAGACTCAGGGTATCCACGCCACTTCACCAGATACTGGTATTGACATTTGTGACGACGCCGCTTCAGAAGTCTCTTTACATGGAACTGTAAGTTCCTTTGCATGTAGAGCAACGCAGGAGGAGGTCGCTGTGTCGGCACAGGATCATGAAGACTTGGTGTCAGAGGTGGCGCGACTCCGAGAGTCTTTCGCTCACGTGCAGACGGCACTGGATCAGTCTGTTACTGAGAGGAAAGCAACCCCGGGAGATCCTCGACCAAGTGCAACGCGCTCGTGATCAGTCATCGACTGAGTTGGCTCAGTTGCGTGGGCAGGTGAACCGTCTCGGTTCGATCGACTCGGTCGACAATCGACTGCAGAAGGTGGAGTAGGACCTGCCACGGCTGAATGGCCAGGTGGATCTATTGACCAAGATGCAGCTTGCGGGGACGACGTCCCACCCTCAGTCTCAAGCACCTTCCGTTCCACGAGAGAAGGATCGTGATATGGCTTAAGCAAGCCAACGTAAAATACTGGATGCGTGCGCAACTTGCGCGGGAGATTGAGTGTATATGCAAGGTCTTTTTTCGCTATGACCGTAAACGGTCCAATGAAGCGCGGACGCAATTTCGTCTTGAAGACGGCAGACAATATATTTGAAGGTAGGTTTTTAGCATTTAATAAGACTTGGTTTCCAACTTCGTGAGAATCAATACATCCTCTGCCTTTAGCATCAGCTTGTTCATTTTGTTCGTCTTGGCTATCAGCCATTACATCACGCACATGTCGTAAGACACTAAAGCGCGTCGCGAGGAACTCGCTTACTTGTTTCTGCATCGTGGTAGGGCTGATTTCAGCAAGCTTGTCAGCAGACTCTCCCCCACCAAGCCCAGAACCACGTAGTGGTAACGTGAGCGGAACGCGGGGTTCGTGAGGCTATTCACATAGAAGGGAGTAAAGCCGGTCGATGCATGAACAGCGTTGTTCAACGCAAACTAAATGACAGGGAGGAGCGAGCTCCAAGTCGTAGGCGAATCAGCACAAACACTGCGAAGAACATCGCCGATTACGCGATTAACTCGCTCAGTTTGACCATCCGTCTGCGGATGATCCGTCGTGAGCATGTCAAATCGCGTGCCAAGCACCTTGAAGATAGAAGTCCAAACTTTTTTGTAAAGCGAGGATCGCGATCAGAGATGATTACCAGCGGCAACCCGTGTTGACGAAACACACGATCGATAAACAGCATAGCTGTACCTTTGCCATCGACGGAATCCAGCACTGCCGCTAATTGAGCCATCTTACTCAAACAGTCAACATAGGACCACAATTCCCGTATTTCCGTCACAGTATTCGGGAAGACCAAACACAAAATATATACTGATGGGATCCCAATACCCCGTGGTCACAGGTGAACTGGCGAGTGAAGCAGCCGAATGTGCCGAGTTTTGACCCGCTGGCACGTTTCGCATGTGCGCAAGAATGTGCTCACCCATTTGTAGTGTTTGGGCTACCAGTAGTGTTGACTCACAGAGCCATAAGTCTTTCCCGGCCCAAATGCCAACTGAGGGCAGTATCGTGGGCCTGGAAGAGGATTAGGTACTTTAAATCCTCATTGTGAGGCACGACAACGCGAGGAGTTATCGTTGCATCCGTCGATAGCAAAAGAGACCACTATCGATGTAATATTGATGTAGGCTGGCACGCAAACGTGTAGAAAAAGAGGTGTTCGAGTCTTTGTACTCGTCACTGCCACGAGCATAAAACAATGCCACACACTGAGAATCCTGTGGATGTGCCACACGAATTAACTCCTCAATAGGAGACGACAAAGTCGTGACATGAGCAAGCTCATAATCAGTTCTGCGAGAGAGGGCATATTCCAACACATTTTGTTTGCCTGGCTTATACTTGACCTCGAAGTTATATTCTGTAAAGAAGGAAAGCCACCGAGCCATTCTCTGAGAGAGGTGAGGCAACTGTGTCGCCGTGCATAAGGACGTCTGATCCGTATAGATTACGAATGGCTTGGATCCAAGCAGATGGACTTTGACGAGCGCATACTTCATAGCAAGTAGCTATTTGTCATGAACTGGATAGTTCTTTCCAGCAGCTTTCAGCTGACGAGATTCAAATGCGATAACTCGCTCGCGTCCTGCAGCATCTGTTTGTATCAGAGCGCTGCATATTGCAAAGTCGAATGCATCGCAGATAACACTGAAAGGGTACTCAGGATTTGGCAAAGCCCAAATGAGAGAATGGAGGAGACTCTCCTTTATTGTCCGAAATGCGTCAGCATGGGTGTTGTCCCAGCGCCAATCGGTGTCCTTCTTAAGGAGATTAGTTAATGGACGAGCCATATCAGCGTAATTTTCACTGTATTTGTGTAAGTAATGGGCAAGGCCAAGCCACTTACGCAAGTCTTTTTGATTCTTAGGAATCGGCCAGTGCACTACAGTCTTAACCTTAGCGAGATCCACTAAGGCCGCACTTACCAATGAAAAATCCTAGAAAAGGAATATATTCTGCACCAAAAATGCATTTATACGTGTTAGCGTACAATTTATTAGCGCGCATGCACTCGAGCACGGCTCGCAAATGACTGATGTGATTTGCAACATCTGACCGACATTTTTCGGCACGAGTATGGACAAAAATGTCATCAAAGTACTGTGCGTAATCCTTATGTGGGCGGAAAAGTTGCGTCACCAGAAGATTAAATGTTGCCAGAGCATTAGACAGCCCCAGGGGCATCACCAGCCATTCCCATAGCATACCACTAGGAGTGCTCACTGCTGTAATCGGATAATCACTCGCTCGCATGAGCAGTTGATAATATTTATCAACTAAGTAGAGTGCACTATACAAAGTACAACCAACCATATTGTTTTGAAGAACATCCTTTCGAGGAATGAAAATATGGGCAGGAATCGTAGCCGCATTGAGCTTGTTATAAGCATACACAATACGCCACTTGCCGTTCGGCTTTTTGACACAAAATGTCGGTGTCGAATGTGGAGAGTTACTCTCACGTATCATTTCTGCCTCGTGCTTGGCACGGAAGAAGTCATCAATGACATCACATTGCTTCTCAGGCAAGGGCCACTGTCGTGTGGCACAGTATTTGGTCTCAGGAACCAAGTCAATTTCATGACGGACACCTCTATCTGGAGGTAGAACCAAGGGTGGGTCGTGGCATCTTGAAATACCTTCAGTAAGGAATAAAAAGGATCATGAAGGTCTTTCGATATTGATGACCCAGTACGCGCACTGAGTGCCACTTTTGTGTCCTCCAGAACGGCTTCATCCAAAAGTGAAGCAGAGTTCAACTCTATGATGTCGGGTCGAATGACCACCATCTCTGAAAGGTCTTCATTCTTTAGTGAGTGATCAAACTCATCGTCCGACAACTCTTCGAGTTTTAAAAGCGAACTTAACGAGGTATAGCCTCAAGGATAATTGTACCATCACAGGCACCAGTCACTCCGTTGACGAGTGTATACAGCTGACAGCCATCACCACTTTGTGACACAGCACACGATGTGTGATTCGTATCTCTCTGATCGATACCATCATCAACCGTAATTTGCTCTAAACTAGAGCCGACGTCACTATTGACATCCGATGACGAGTCATTGGACATGACGTCGTCATAACGTGGATTACGTGCCACTTCATGTGCATCCGCTGAGCCGGGTTCGGGATGCCTTGTTATTTCACCAACACCGTCAATATTGACATTCAGCGCGTCGCTATCACAGTCAACGTCACTCAGTGGGTACTTACGTGCCACTCCATGCTCATCTGATGGGTTCAACCCTCTATGACTTGACGCTTGGTCAACAATGCTTTCAGCATTCAGTACGTTGATCTCACAACGACTATCACTTAGCGGCGTTTGTGTCGCTTCACTATCACATATTGAGCTTTTCTCTATACTTATGTCTTTGACATCGTCAGAATCAACTAACTCTGACATTCCGATGTCCAGCTCACTGACATTGTCAGCCAGTGGCTCCCGCCAATAGCGCTTCTGATTCCTAGCAGAGGTGGGTTCATGGGTCCAAAGCTCCACTAGGGGCAGTGCGCGTGGCGCCTAGTTTTTTCGACCTCCAGTAGATCCCTGGCTCATGGCTCTCCAGCCAAGCCATACCAAGAATGAGATTACATATCGAGTCCAAATCAAGGACTGAACAGAGTTTGATACTATCGAAATCGAAAAACTTCACGCCCAAGTTCATAGGAACTTTGGGTGCAGTGACTAGAGTATCCGTCGCCAAGCGAACAGTGATCGTATCACCCTTGTGCGCTTCTAGCGCCTCAACATAACGTGGATTCCCTTCAAGTAAACAGAGTCTGACATGGATGCTCCGGAGTCGATCAAAATCGACCAGGGTTTGTCAAAGTCCTTAACAGTCGCCTTTGCGACCAACAAGACTGACTTATATTCACGCCCCGTGTTAGAGTGTACGGGACTCCTTGGAGCTAAGTGTTGCTCTCCACTACCTCCTAGAGGCTCAACAGAACCTAGTTCTTCCCCATCAGGGCGCTCCGCGCCTACTGGGGGGTCAATTAGGTCGTAGATGCTTCGTGCTTCCGCACGTGAAACATCGTCGAATGTTACAATGTTGTTCTACAGCTCGAAGCTCTGCTTCTTCGTCCGTATCGGCGAGACTGAAGCCCATAGGCTCCGGCCTATTGAACGAAACAAATGAGTTTGCCTAGTTTGGGTTGTACCCATGGGTGTTAAAACGGGCTACATTTAAAGTTAAACTCAGTGATCAACGCGATATGCACAGCCGACTCAAAGGAGGTGAGGTGGACCCGGAATACTTCCGTTCGAGACACGCCACTACGAAGACCCTCCATGAAGATGGTAACCAGAACCATTTTTTGTATGGGATCAATCTGCATGGCAGAAATTAGAGGTCTCAGCTCCTGGACATAATCCGTTAGTTCTTTCTTGCCCTGACGGGCAGATAGGAAACGAGAACGCACCTGGTATGCCTGATTAGGCGGAGTAAACACCCAGGATATTTGCTGTTTTAGCAAATGTCATGTGGGGATAACTTCGTCTACCGGCGTGTTAAACGTGAGAGCCCATTCTCTGGCTCTACCACCCAGTTTTGAGATAGCCAGCTCAACTCGCTGTTGCTCCAATCGGAGCATAGCAGAGTTCATGGCCTTTTCCACTTCTCTGATCCACAAGAGGAGATTCTCCCCTTCTTTTCCCTCAAATGTCTTTACCGTCAAGACAAGGGGCCGAGCCCTTGGCTCTTCATTAGGTACGGAAACGTACCGATTAGGTATAACCGATGCCAAATTTTCGTGTACTCGTCGAATCAAAGTGGACTCAAACTGCATAAAAGCATCAAGACGTGCACGAATCACGTCAGGACCTTGTGCTAGGATTAAATCCACTTGTTCGTTCTCGACTAGCACTCTGAGTTTCTCCAGCGCTAATCCTTGGGCCTCAGAGAGGTTAATCTTTGTTTCCATACTTACAGAGGAATAGTCTTTAAAAGACTCAGGTGTACATTGACTACAAGTGCTACCAAGTGTAGCGGAGCTACCCTTACTCCTTTGTCAGAGGAATACTTATAGACTCGCAGAGTCTCTTAGTATATCAAACTAAACGGGTATTAACTTAAAGGGTGTCAAGTCTTACAGACTTAGTGAGACTTAACTCCAAGTATCTGAACAAGCTCGCAAGCTTCTAGTCCTGGTTCAGGGAACTACGACTCCAAGTAATCATGCGGCACTAATGCTCAAGAGTACTTATCCATAACTCAGGCACTTAACTCTTACGACCAGAGACGTCTTAGAAAGACACGTGTCTAAAACTGATCGAAAGGGGAACTGAATATTTTTACGAGATGTCTTAGAAAGACACGTGTCTAAAACTGACCGAAAGGGGAACTGAATATATTTACTGATTTATAGCGATAATAAACCTTACTTACGTATTTAACCTTGAAACTATGCTACCTAATCGATTAGTCATTATGGAGGTTCTTCTGGTGTTACCACACCAGAACTACGCCGTCCTTTGAAGACCCTATTACGATAGATACCAGCTAATTACCATAACCGATAGGGTACGGTATTATCGCTTAGCGTATGTGATACAAAAGTATGCCTTATCAGTGATACTGATATCTTTCTGTGTGTACCGCACCAGCGTACCTCGTTATCATAACCATTTGTGTAACCCCGTTACATTTGGCGACGAGTGCAGCACTACCAAGATTACGATGTGATGTCGTGGGCAAAGGGTGAATGTATTAGTGACTGTGTGCAAGGTTGAATACCGAACTCTTATCGTAATTATCTCTGTATGTGTATGTGTGTATGTCCGTCTGTCTGTAAATAACACGGCTAGGTGTACCTTACCCCAGTACTAAGTACGATCTAGCCTGTCCCACCTCATAGGTATATAGCCATATACGAAGTCACTCTTTGGTTAGGTTACTATTGTTATGCGCGAACGTGATTGGCTTAAAATAGATCAAAGGTGAATATGATCACATAAGTTAATGCTCAAAGCTCATAAGCAAAGGCTGACCGCGTTGCCCAAGTATACTGTACATGTTATTACAGACATTAACATTATCATACTGGTTCTTCGATGACTGCTGCTGTATAATGTTTTGCAACTTGATTCAGATCCCCGAGCTGAATTACTTATATCAAAGGGCGAGCTCTAGAGCTTGCTCCCCTATCTTATCGGTGGTGGTAGCAACGAACAATGAGCGGGAAAGCGTCAACGAGTTGCGGCTATGTATTATTACGTACACTCTCGCTCATCCGGTATTGAACCATCGCACGCTGTTGTACCAGGTATGATGGTTTGGACGTAGATGAGACATAAATTGCTGCTATATTGAGCATGTTTTGGTGTAGGCCAACAGTCCGCGGGAAATTCGAAGCGTAATCGTTGTAAAGAGGATGAATGCTGATATTTAAATTGACGCGGCTTTGGCGGCCCAAGAGTAGTAGAGTAAATGGATGCAAGCTAACTTCCCATCGATAACATGTACCACAAATGTTCGATATGCTCCGTTCATTCTACTCCACTCAACACTGAGTCCAGATATACTTGTGACTACCTCTAAAAGCTCCAGTGATGAGGTCAATGCAATCTTTTATAGCGCTTTGCTCGCTCTGACGAAGAAGAAAAGCAGTAGCTCTTAGCCCTTGCTCCTACCATCCGTACGTCGAAGTGCTACTGCAGCACTAATTCGTGCGCCGTCACCGCGTTATTCAATCACAAGATTATTAATGTAGTAAATATGGGAGACGGTGCATATAACGGGGCTATAAAACGGTTGTGATAACCAGGTACGCTGGTGCGGTACACACAGAAAGATATCAGTATCACTGATAAGGCATACTTTTGTATCACATACGCTAAGCGATAATACCGTACCCTATCGGTTATGGTAATTAGCTGGTATCTATTGTAATAGGGTCTTCAAAGGACGGCGTAGTTCTGGTGTGGTAACACCAGAAGAACCTCCATAATGACTAATCGATTAGGTAGCATAGTTTCAAGGTTAAATACGTAAGTAAGGTTTATTATCGCTATAAATCAGTAAATATATTCAGTTCCCCTTTCGGTCAGTTTTAGACACGTGTCTTTCTAAGACGTCTCTGGTCGTAAGAGTTAAGTGCCTGAGTTATGGATAAGTACTCTTGAGCATTAGTGCCGCATGATTACTTGGAGTCGTAGTTCCCTGAACCAGGACTAGAAGTTTGCGAGCTTGTTCAGATACTTGGAGTTAAGTCTCACTAAGTCTGTAAGACTTGACACCCTTTAAGTTAATACCCGTTTAGTTTGATATACTACGAGACTCTGCGAGTCTATAAGTATTCCTCTGACAAAGGAGTAAAGGTTAGCTCCGCTACAGTGCTGCTGTGCTGAAAAGGAGAACAAGGAGATTGGAGATCTACAGGTGATTATAACATCATCTAATTACTAGTGCGACGCTTCGCAATAGACCAAGCTGGTGATCGAGCGTTCGTACGATCGCAACGCTACAGCTCTGTCATTGATAGTGATTTTGACGCTTGACGATTAACTCACGCAGACACAATGATTTTTGTTTACGGTGATGAGTAGGATTGCAGAGCACGACTCAATAACACTATTTATGTGCATTTGTATAATGAAGGATACGATAGAGGAGAGATAGTCTTTTAACGGAGCGTGTTTAGACCATCCCATATGCCCCTTTCTCTCTCTCTCTTCGCTTCACCATAACTTTGTTACCAAATGGACAAATCAAATGAGTACATTAAATGGTTATATCTTGACGGACTGTGTTAGGACTCAGAAGGAATGTATCCGTGGCCATAGTAAAGATAGGGTATTGTTATATGGGGGATCCTAAAAAACAAGCAGCTCGCCTAAAGAAACAAGTGGATAGCTGCAAACCAGTGGATAGACGCAGAATAAGTGGGTAGCTTTCAAGCATGTATACGGCTTCCCAAAACATATTTCCTTCCTACACAACTCTTCTCATAACTATATCTGTACGGCAGCCAATTCGCGAATTATGTACACACTTGCCTTCACACACCAGCCTTAGAAACACATCCTTTAAAAAGACCACAATGAGTGAATATAGTTGGTCTTCCTCCAAACCCCTTTTAGTATAAACCTATTACAATCTTGAGCTCCCAACGGAAACTATTCGTGCCTATGAATTTAAGAATGACTTTTTGATTGCTGTACAAAGGTCAGCGAAATGGGGTAATCCCCCATGTATAAGGAATTTGTGGATGTCATATGCACAGGGAGGACACAATCGCATCCTGTCACCTTAAGAACCAGATCTCAGGCAAAGGTCAACAAAACGAGTGGGCTGTGCTTACATGTATGTCCTTCTTCCAAAGAAAGAACAGTGGACCATGACGCATAATATCAGTTGTACTACCGCGCCGCACTATCACCGGCTTTCATGGTTCCACTAAACAGTTGTGGGTGGAATCTCTATCGGCAGCGTCCACTCATTAGATGACCATGTCTCCCAATCTTGCCGAGATCCCAGGCTGCATGGCTCTCATCTTCTGTTGTATAAGTGTTCATACTGCTGCTACCGTTGTCGTTGTGCAGGAGCTAATTCCGGCGTAATTGCTAATATTATTGTCTGGCTGCGACCATTCACGCTCGTACTAGTATACTTCGCCCGGCTACCGGTCTATATATTAAATCAGTTACTATAGATTTTCTAATCATCTAGTTATATATGTCCAAGCAGACTAGTAAGTATTCCATGTTTTGATTGGAGTTCTCACACTAGTAGGCTATCCACTTTTTTTAGGTGTGTTGCTTGTATTTTGGGATTCCCCTTGTTAAATACACCCCACGTTTTACTAAAGAGGAATGTAGCGCGATATTTGTCGTACATACCATATTGTGGTGTGGTATGGGTGTGTTGTATGGAATGTTATTAGTAAAAAGTGGGGCGTGTATAGAAACAGATCGGATAGAGAGATTTGATTCAGTAGCCGGGTGAAGTATACGGGTATAAGCGTGGAGAGTCGCAGCCGGTGACAAGAATATTAGCAATTAAGCCAGAATTGGCTCCTGTACAACGACAAAAGTAGCAGCAAATATGAGCACTTATACAACAGTATACGAGAATCTTGCAACCTGGGCGTTCCAGCAATATTATAAAAAGTGGTCGCCAAAGAAATGGCCGCTGACAATCGCAGTGATTCCATCCACATCTGATGAGTGTAACTGCGGAAGCCGGCGCGGACGGCACAGCAATACACCTGATTTCCCCGCTTCATGGTCACTTTTCGTTATTTGAAAGAAGGATAGACACGTAAGGACAGCCCAATCTTTTTGTAGACCTTTGTCTGAGAGCTGGTTTCAGAGGACCGGTTTGATGTTCTACTCCTCACGCACAGCGCATCCACACCTTCTTCATACATATGAAAACCCCATATTAAGCCGCCATTTGTACAGCAACCGCAAAACCATTCACTTATGCATAGGCGAAAGCAGCTTCCTTTGCGGGCATTATATAATTATAGGTTTCTGCAAGAAGGGAATGAAATGGGGGCCAACAAGATTAAACTTTTAAGGTATTTCAAGGGATGATTTTTAAGGCAGGGTGTGTGGAGACAAGGGTGTACAGAAATCGCGAATTGGCTGCGGTACGGTTCTAGTTACAGCCACCACCCCCAAATTGATATGGACCCTGAAAACGAGCATCGTGTATAAGAGAATATCAAATGTTAAAGGTGTCGAAGCGATAAAGTCACGTCTAGCTCTTTGCCCATCAAATAGATCACTGATTCGTGGACAGCAGACCATCCCGGCCAGCTCCCAGCCACAAGCGCTTTGACAAGTACATTTTAGAATCACTACGATGCCGTCGCGACCTAAGGCAACAGGAGATTTGATATTCGACCAGAAGAAGAAGATATGCCCATGGATAGAGGTAATGCCGCTCTTACGCAGAAACAGATTGCGGCAAGAGCAACGCGGCACTTCAACCTTGTCAAGGCACCTGTCCAGGGAACCACATCGGGGATCTCGCGTGACCGCAGCAAGTACCTACTAGTGAAAGAAGCCGACCTACAGTTCAAGCAAACACGCCCGCTCCCCTTTCCTGCTGTCTATGAAGAGCTTGCCAACCGGGTGCTGCAGGGTGTCAATCGTGATGTCTTATACTAAGTGGAGTTTTGATTAAAGCGTAATCAAAGCGCTTTGCAGCGCAGAGCGGTGACCAGAACGACCAGATTCTGTCATTTCCAAATGGATGGATCTAGGTATGCAGAAACTTCGTGACTTTAAACAGATTAGAGCCCACGGTGAGAGCGCCTCTTTGAGCGCTGTGTCAATATCTGTGTAGCGTGAAGCGCTTCTAGAATGCTCAAAAGAGTTTTTGCTAGCCGATATTTTTTCGCGAATAGTTGGCAGACGGAAGAGGTCCAAAAGCTCTGCGTGGTTCCTGATAGGTCGTTCACGGCAGCTTTGTAGACGGCGTCGTTCCTGTCAGTCCACAGCTTGGTATGAAAAACTGTCGCAAGAATTTGCCGAACTCTCTTCCATACTTGTTCGTTCACTCCCCGATCCTCCTAAAATCGGTCCTCTAGAATTGCCGCTCAGTGCAGTAGTAACTAGTATACTCGTCTGCTAGCACGCGTGCTAAGGAATTGCTGAGTTCGCATTTTAGATGTAATCTCGCCTGTCCAGTGACCTACTAGTTTGACCACCCAGAGCGCTTCAGCGTACGAGCACTCCGATGATAAATGACATGGAGTCTCTACGTTCCCCTGACAGCCCATCCGCTTCCTGTGGTCGTTGTTCACGGATCTTCCAGCGTGGTGGAGGTAGAATTGACGAGTTGCGATCCGATACCCGGTCCAGAATTGAAAATCAGTCAGGCCATTACTATGATACCTCGAAGACGGATTCCTATGCTTATAATTCGTATCAGAGTGAGTTGACATTATGCAACGGAAGAGGTCCCGTGCAGCACCAGTGTATACCATCTCCTGCTAGAGAAGATTTACTTGCTGTGTTGGATTGTGTTTAGCTTCCAGTGTTCTGCCCATGATAACTCCCCCGCCATGATAACGCCAGGCGTAAGGCGCTATACCCATTGGGGCATGTCGAGGACGCAGTGGAGGATGGGTCCCCATACTTGATCCTGTGAGTATGTCTGGCGAGGAGAGGAGAGGGGTTGTAGCCCACCACCGCAATTTTACCATCGAATGGAGTCGGGGTTGGTCGGGAGGCCTGGGTATCGTGATGACAAATTCCGCAAACCCCGTTCGTGCGATGCTCATTCGTGCCAGAGCACAGACTTTAATCCTGGCGTATTCGGGTCTGGTCATATTGTCTATACTTTGATCTCGATATCTAGGGGTTTGCAGACTAGTAAAACGTGGTTCAGAACGGCTGGATCTCCGCTGGCATGTCTCCCGCACCGAGCACACGTGTGGGAAATAGTGAGGAGGAGGATACGACCAATTTGTCTTCCTCCCACCTACTAGCTGCCCTCTCTATCATAGGCACTTAGTGTGCGGCAACCCATGATGCAACCCGATCAACCGAGTATGGTGTTGGGGCGATCCATTGTCCCAGCGTCCGCTTTAACTCCCGCCCGGGAGTTCGAGTCATGTGAGGAGATTGCCAGCTTTTTCCCATCATTAAAAGAACGGGTTTGCTTTGCCGCGTGTGCCAGTCTACGGCAAGCTAATTGACGCCAGGCCGTGAAGTACCTGTCCGGGCGTTGCCTGAGCCAGAGAATCGTGTGCTTCATTCTCTGGGTTTTAACGGCCACATAACCATCGGAAAGCCCGATGTCCCAGCTTTTTTTGGTGTGACGAGCAGATCCGGGTTGACTTTGTGTAGACTTTGATACATCGTCGTTGCGTGTGACTATAAGAACAGCTAATATAAATCGGTCAATTCTGTAATTGCCCACTGAGGTATGTCAAATAAACTCGCCGTAAATAGCGACGGGGGAAGTACAACGAAGTTTAGAGTGAGAAATCATTCTCTACACTTGTCGCCACCTGTGTTGCCGTGAGGAGGCGACGTTGAGTCGTTTAGATCCTCAGTATTCAATTCTTATTCACTAATTCTCCTGTTCCGATCTCATAGTCCATGCACAGGGTTGTGTCGCCTGGCGGGATGACAGCAATACCCTCGTAGCTGACCACTGACCGGTTCAAAAAAGGATTTTCTTCTTGTCCAGTTGAGTATGCAACTCCGATATAGCCACTTAGGTTTTGATAAGACGGACAGCATGCGGAAGCTGCTTAGCCTTATCGAGGAATAGTGTTGAGACGTCAACAACTGCTGAAAATAAACGTCTTTGCCCAGATATCCCCGGCGATTGCACCCCCCTGAGCGCTGAGTCCTGCTTGAATGCGAGATTTAACACCTCCACCACTAGCAAAAAAGAGAAGGGGCGCGAGAAGGCAACCCTGAAGAATACAGGACCACTTCGGCAAGGCTGAGACTAGCTACCGTTCGCGACAAAACTTGCTGTGGTGTCGTTGTGGATGCGGCGTATGAGGTTGACAAATCATTTGTCAAACCCGAAAAAATACAAAGTCTCGCACATAACTCCCTGTCCAGTGTATCGTAAGCCTTGCGAAAGTCGAGAAGTAAGATACATCTGTTGTTAACTGAGCCATCATCATCATATCTGTGTTCATCATTCTTCGACCACTTACAAAACTGCTGCGAGACGCTGATAGCTCTGGGTAGAGATTGTTGCATCCGGGTATTCAGTACCTTCGCAAATACTTTGTAGCTCGTTTGTTACAATTAAATTAGACGATAATCCATGGCGTCGCCGGAGTCGCCCTTTTTTCGGAGAGGAATGATCTGCTCCTCGAGAAAGGAGGGAAATAGATCTGCTCCTTCCTTAATTTTGTTTCCAATTTTGACCAGTGCCGATACCATGAGCGCCGCGGTATCCTTATAAAAACTCTTTGTTTAGACCGTCTGGTGCGGCGGATTTATGACGCTTTAGCCCTGTGATTGCTTAAAGCATATCTGCTTCTGTAATCGGTTGCAGTATGTGCTCATTTCCGAGAGATGTTATGCGTTACTCCAGCAGTATAGTCGCAAATTTTCGTATCTTCTCTGGTAGGAGATTTCCAGAAGTTATCCGGTGACTCCGACTCAAGACATGCGCCCAATCAAAGGCGAATTGATTCGCCACCTACATTCTTCGCGAAAACGCCGGGACGTAACACGATCGAAGGGGTTTTAAGCGCTGGTCCCGTTCCCAGTTGGCGATTCGCTTGTAGGTACACCTGAGATGTTCCGTCGACCTCTCCAATGACTCAACAAGCCACACCAAGACATCCTCCCGCATCTCGTCCAGATTGGCGGGCACCCACTATCGGCGTGTTAGAAGTGCTGTCGATTGTGCTTGCGAAGTTTTAAAAGAAAGAGTTTACGGAGCTGCTTTCCCGTTTTCGTAACACAATTATACAGTATGTGCTACAGGTTATATGCGCCCTCCACGACTGTATGGTGGGTGCCCTACCCACCCTCGAGTTCGTCAAACCCCGTATTAAGTCCGTTTGAAAGCGGTCTGACTGGTTGGTTTGGATAGGATAAGAAGCTCGGAGTCGTCGTGTGTCGGTACGATTCATCTGCCTCTCCCGTAGGTGTAGAAACACTTGATCATGGTCTGAATTCTGAGACGGATAATACGGAGAGACCCAGAGGATCTTTGATGTACAACCTTGAGGAACTTAGAATATGTCAATACGACTCGCAGTCTCCGCTGTACACTAGTTGTAGTAATGAAATTGTATCAAACTCGTCATCGTCAGCGATCTCGGAGACCCCTATCGTCACTCAGGCCTGTCGCCGCCACCAGTTCCTGTAGTGCGGCTAGCTCTCAGGGGACCTAATCGATCCAGCCTGCAGGCTCTGCACGCATTTGAAAAAAATTCCCACTAGAAAAGTGTCTCTTGTCGTCATTTTCGCTCACGAATATCGGTGAAGAACTCCTCCCGCTCGGCTCGAACCGGTGATGCGTAGACATTGAGAATGATTAATCGTCTCCGATCTATCGTGACGTTCACCGATCTTCGTTCCATGTGGCTGATAAGGAGCTGTCGAGGGTGTGAGTAGTTTAGCTATTCAACGGGTCTTAATTAATCCAAAATTTCAATATGGCATAGTCGCTTGTTCTAGGTCGAGGTATTTCTTTATCAGCTTCTTCTAGTCATTTTGTAGTGCGCTAGCTTCTTCCGCGGTTGCCACGTGTATTTCCTGAATACAGTAAGCCATCAGCATAAATTGCACCGGCATTTGCTGCCAGGCCGCCATCCAAAGTTGACGTTTGCCTTCCAAAAACCCGAGGACATTTTGGGTGAGAAGACTTCTGTAGGACTCCTACCGCTGTTTTGACCTCTGGTCGCATGGGCGAAGCTTTTCAGCAAAGAGTTGCCCGTAGGCGTCAGCACTCGATAACTTCACTCCAGAACAGCGATTCGAGAGGGAAACTCGTGCAGTGCTCTCAGTACCTATGGGGAGTTTCTCCTCTGGACGTGCCAGCCCAGCGTAGAAAAAGCCTTCGAGTGCTGCCCAATCGGCCACGTTGGAGGAGGAATAGTAAGCCTCCTTGTGATTTGGCGTTGTTTACAATTAGCTTAAAGTGTGTTCTGATTTTATCCATCACCCTAGCCGTTGAGGAAAAACTTCCACCAGTGCTGCTATCCTTGGTCATAAAGAAGCGCACTCAACAATTGTTGACTAAGCCTGGAACGCCGTCTTTAATTACATAGTTTTAGCAGGTCATCCCCAGTGTAATTAAGGGCCTGCAGTTTTTTTCATTTGTCAAGATTGCCTATTGACGGCGACAACATCGTGTGATCGAGTCTACAACTCGCGTGTTCAAGCCATCGCTCAATCCACGATTTTGATTGCCGATCCACCGGTGTTTTGCTGAAACGTTGCAACGCATCCTCCACGTAGTCCCGTCTTATCTCCTTCATCCATTGAGCGACGACCGAGTTGTGTAGTATTTGCAGAAGCTCTCCCGAGAAACCAAGCCGCTTGAACAGCCAGAGCAGATGATCTGGTGCGAGTCGGGCGATTTGCTCCCACTATGCTATTGATCTGTTGAAGTTAGGAAAACAAGTTTTGGGGGTAGGGTAAGTAAGGCTACCTTTTCCCGTTCAGCGTCAAGTCCATTCTGAATGAACTTGGCGATGGTGGCGTGTTGCCCGTCTGGACCTAGAGCGGACAGCATTGCTCCTACGGATTCTTGCCCTATCGTCGAACTCAATCGTTTGACGGCATATTATTTGGTTTGAATCAAATGGGAGTAGCTCATATGCGTTGGATGGAAGTCTTCGGCTTCATCATCCAACATGCTCATAGCCGTAGAACGGACTACAAAGAGCTACCAGGTGTACCTCGACTTCAGGTACTTCAAGAAGCGCATGTGGACGTCAAGCACTCGAAAGTGTGTGAATACCGTTGGCAGGCCGCAAGCGTTTCATAAATTGTGGTCGCCAAATGTGATGAGTCATAATAGTGAAACGCTTTTAAATACGACAGTAGCAAGATAGTGTCGGTATGCGCTACTACGGGGGAGTATCCGCATGTAATGTAAGCGGCTGGACACGGCGGGCTCTGCGTGATATGAGGCAATCAAATTCAAGACTGGAGTTGGGAAGCGTACAAGTTATGGGTTTTAAACAACCCTTTTGTCGCCCAGTCGCAAGATTTGTGGCTTCTTTACTCATTTCATTTGTTCGTTATTCTTTCGACGAATGCAAATTCAATGATGTCTTGTCTTTGTTTGTAATCTCATAGACGCGCGTGTCAATAAAAAAATTGGAAGCGTATGATCATATAGCGGAGATGCAATGATTGCTTATGCATCAATAGTTTTCCACGATGCATAAATTGTGCTGCTGCGATAGGCGAGATGGGGATGGTTTTATCGTGTCTTACTTCTAAGGTGTCGATTAAAGCGAATATTGTGAGAAGTGAAAATGTAGGAAAACATTGTCATACCACAGTTCCACGCAACGCAACGCTGACTTGGCATGCGAAGTGACGTAAGACTGAAATGGTCTACTTCGCTCTTTGTATATTTTGTGCGACGATGGCGACATGTATGCCAGCTTTTTGTGGAAAGTATTGTTTGGTAGTACTTTTGCTTTTATTTTGATCCGGTAATTTCACGTTTTTCCTTTCTACAAATGGATCCATAAGCTTGCGACAAGTACGGATGAGCACCCAGTAAATTTCAGCCTTCTACGACGTATTCGATAAAGAGCTTTTCCCAGTACGTGCACCTGCGCCAGTCTAACTTCCCAATACTGGTACCTTTCCCAAATGTGGTACTACAGCATACCAATATATTGTGTGTCTGAACTAAAATACACTACACTCGCGATAAATTTTACTGACAACTTGCTACTTCTAAAATAATATCAAAAATTTCTACAGCAGTTCCGTGGCTCTCGCGGTTACCTCGTGCGTGGATACTCTGGTATTTCAAGTGCTGGCAACCACAAGGGCATGGATGGATGCAAGGCGCCAATCCAAGTCCATCTTGACTTCTATTCTGTTGTGTCGAACGTTCAGATGATCTATCTCAGGATTACCGGAAATAGCGAGCATCAAGAACTTTAGTGGATTTGCTACATCGCTCGAAATTGTATAAAACAGCTGCGCGTGCCTTTGGTCCGCTTTTATAACTCGATGTAGTAGTATCCCGGTGCTTGAATAATTTTAGGCCAAGGTGGCAGTATGCTTTGGTCTATGTCACCAAACAGTCATACATATTTATACCGCTGCCGCTTGTGCTCGCGCACATCTTGTTGCGTTCAAAAATTGGTCTTGAAAAAACTATGTGGCCTTGGAGCCAGTTTGGAGACATTAGCATTATTGAAAGGTCCGTCGTCCTGTATAGTTGGTGAACCGATGATAGGGTGCGTGTGTTCAGCCATGTTTGCTGTCTGGTTTATTTTAGTTTAGCCGCACGCGAGATCTGGAGGTGCTTGTACTATATTTGTGAAAGTCACTTTTATTGGGAAAGGTACTTATATTGGCAAAGGTTCTATATTGGAAAGGTACATACATTGGGAAAAGAATTCTATAGGGAAAGGTACAAGGTGGGCAAAAAACTAGTACGGGGAGAAAGATGCATCGGAAACCGGAGCTAACGAGCTTTGCTTCGACTGGCTTAATTTTTAGCGTAGACATCTTCGCGCGATGGTTCGGTCGTTGCTGCGTAACCCCTCGTTTCATAACTAGAGTTCTCGTCGTGAAGCCCGGATTCAGTTCTCAACTCGCGCATTCGCCATGACTACCGACACTTGTCACGCCAGTCAACCTCAGAACGTTGCAATGTTTGCTGCTGGCTGTGACTGGGGTGTCCAACTGGCGTTCGACCGTATTCCTGGTGTACTGGAGACATCGGTGGGTTCTTCGCGCAGGGTACCGTGGATAGACCCACATACGCCCAGGTGTGCACAGGCAAGACGAAGCATGCTGAAGCCATTAAGATCGTATTTGACGACCGCCAGGTATCGTATGACGCGCTACTGTCAAAGTTCTGGTCCATTTACGACCCTACGTCGCTGAATCGCCAAAATACGGAGCAAGGCACGCAGTATCGTTCGGGAGTTTGTTATCATACTGAGGAGCAGGGAAAAGCTGCTTTGGCCTCAAAAGAAGAGCACCAAAAGACGCTGTCGAAGCCTATTGTGACAGAGATTGAAGCAGCCAAGCAAATTTGGGCTGCTGAGGACCACCACTAGAAGTGCCTAGAAAAAGGGGGTCAATGTGCCGACAAGGGATGCGACGGGCCCCATTAACACGTGACCACGTGTTGAAGAACCGCGGCAGACGGTCGATGCGTGATTTCTTTTCTTTTGCTCTACTGACCGACACGACCGCCAAAAATGAATGCGATTTCTTTCTATTTTTAATATCTAATACAGTCGACGACCATTCCTAAATCTTTTGATAGTAGTTCGCCGTGCTACAGAAAAGACGTGGTCCGTGAGCTTGTCCTCTTGCCAATCTTTTTAGATGCCTTACCGCATGATCTGGCACGTTTTTGAGCCACCTTGAGATCCTTGGGGCGCTTGGCAAGTGATGACAACTGTGAACCGTGTCTAAATGTAAACAATCGTAAGCACGGAAAGTCCGTTGCTGACAAAAGTCATACTAGACAATGTTCGTCACATACGATCCGTTGTCGTAATTCTATAGATCCTCCGGGATACACTCTGCGTAACCGTAAGATACCAGCTCTCGAGCAAAGTCTCCGTTTCGTAGTGGCTAAACTTATACAAGAAGCAAATTATCGAGATATCCACTAACCAGGTTAGATGAACAAGAGCACAAGTATCGGAACGAACCCTTCGCGGTGTGATGTTGCAGATCGCTACGCTCCCGCTGCTTTCCACATGCCTTCAAAACATGATCCAGTCAGTATCCGTAAAAAACAACGTAAGTACAACAATACCATAATTTATCACACAGAACTTCACCGTTGTAACAATTGAATCGTCATGCACCGATGCGATGACACGAAGTTCGAATAAATCCACTCGTTTGAGCCCTCGTCCACACGGACGCCGAATGGCCGGATAGTGGGCGATTCTTCCTTTTCTTTCTCCCATTGACTTCAGTATGTAAAGTTGATGGTAGCACGTCCCGTAGTACAGTGCGTTGTAGGTATGGTGTGTGGTACACGTACATGACACTGGGGTCCTGACGTGACTGGCGAATCATCCGGACACGCAGCTTCTTTCGCCGTGCAAATTGCCACAATGGAATATCATCGACACGGTTAAACCTGTTTTACAGCCCGCTAAGGTTGAGTGAGGCCACGATTGACGTGGTGACCGTGACCGGGAGACCCATGCGGACAGCATTAAGTGCGAATCGATTGTCTACTGGGTGTGTACCACGAAACGGCCCACTTGTCGTCGCAACTCGCCAATATCTTTATTATTGCCATCGTTGCGAGCCGGTGGGACATCGTCAACGGTGCTAGCTGTTGACGTATTCATTTTCCGTGCTGAGTCCTTGACGAGGTCGCCCTCATGGTTTTGACAAGGCGGGTCCGACATGATTTCTAGGTTTATGCAGGTGACACGACTGGGGAATGTCGACAATTAGGATTTGCACTTTTATGACGTCGCGACAGTGGGGTTGCAAGAAAAGGAAATAGTAATTGAAGGGTGACGATAAAAGCGCAACTTCTACTTGGTCAGAGCTTATTAATGAGGAGGTTGTGACAAAGTGTGCACAACAATCAACGCTATAATAACTACGAATGACAATATGACGTGTAGTACCAACGTTCGCAGGGATCTTTTACGAAACACTGTACCAAGCCAAAAGATAAGACGCGTGTTGGTATGCATACCGTCTTGCGAAGTGCGGATTAAAAAGACTTTCCAACAAGTTACACATTATTTTATTTTCTGAGTGACTTGCACTTCATGGTTCCTTGATTAAGCTATCTGCGTTGCTCGTCCGATTTAACATCTACGCTTGAAGCACTGCAAGACCGATGATAAATCACTGTGTCAGCGTTTATTCGCAGCTATACGTTGTTGACTGTGTTCGAGGCCATCCGCCAATGGTGTATCGGTCTAACTTTTGGAGCCATTTTTTTCCGATTGCACGATGCGAGGCAAAGTGCAGATTTTTCTATAGTTGGATAAGCCACAAGTCGTTCTCAGCCAAAGCTAGAATGTACCATCGATCGGCAATTGGCACTGACGCGGATGACCTCCTCAGGTATGACAACAAGATCGACCGTGAAGTAATGCGATGCCAACGGCACTTGCTCTACAAGTTGCGGTATCGGACATAAACCCTGCAATTTTGTTGCAACATACAGTCATGGTACGTCCAATTAGCTCAAATTATGACACATCATTGCAATTGCACGTGCGACAGTGGTGGGTGGAGGACGCCCATTGGCGTCTTAGCGCCCCGTCAGTCGATGCAGGAGCGAATCTACAGTATTAACAGCAATACTCTAACAATCAGCATTAAAACCCTGACAACTCATTGTAGCCACTTGAATGATCGTCCCACCTAATACCATTTCCCGTGGCCTAGAAGTCCTCCTGTTCTGGTTTTTCTATCAATTCCCGTAACTAAAGGAATATATGTATCCACCACCATACCTTTTTACTGCATCCATCACATTCTGGCACGCCACACCACATTGAATAGTTTAATTGCTAAAGCTTTTAAACGCCACAGGTGTGAATTTAAGGCTTTGGAATATATATAACGGATTAGCACGGCGTCTTCCATGCAATCTCATGCCATTTGCGCAACCGTGACACTGCGGATGGTCGGCGCCAGATCGTGATTTATTTTGCCGCGACCAAGGCTTGTTTTGGCAAAATATTCTTTGTAGCGATATGGCTACACTTGAGGGGTGACGTGAGTGGCATAGAAAAATGGTAGATGTGCGCCGCAAGCCAACCGGCTGACCACTCCAGGTTGCGCAATCTTGGCGGCTACTCATACGGGCGATCTTTTGGGGTAGTAAATGGTCGACGAGGGCCACGTATTTTCCGTACTTCATGGCGGCAAACGGTGCAGGAATGTCGTTTCTGCATGTGAACAAAATCGCTAAAGCACGGCAGAGCTCACCCTTATCGTGGATTCTGGCAATACCAGGCTAGTCCTAAACAACGCACATAGTAGGTGCCACAGGTTCAGAGTCGCATTGCGCGATAGAAGCCGTTTTATATTCCAAAGTCTTCATTCAGTGTGTATGGGCAATCAACCTCTTGTTGCGTTTGAAAGCTTGAACAATAAGGACCGTCAATATGGTCTGGCGTGCCAGAATGTGATGGATGTAGTGCCAAAGGTGTGATAAGTTGATCAATTCTCCAGCTAAGTTCTATTTGCCACCCCACAAACGATTTTGACGCATTGCCGTAACTAGTTGTGGGGTGGCAAATGGAATCAAGCTGATGATTTCTTGGTGCGGTGCCGTGAACCAAACTGGACTTGAATAGGGTCCGTTTACCAAATGTGGGGTGCCGTGACACTCCCTTCTATTGTAGTAGCTCCAATATATGTACGTGTCCATTTAACAAACACCAGCCTCCTGATTGACGTACTTCTTACGACCATTACCGTTGGACCGGTACGATACTGTACGATCGAACGGTAGCCTCGTTGACCACATCAAAACTCGGTTTCTGTCAACCGACGTGCCACCCCGTCACGGCTGCTCTCCCCGCTCAAACTTAAAAAAGAAGAAAGACTGTGCGCCCAAGTCGTTGCCCACTTGTATTTAAACTTTTTTCAAATCAGTCCACTTCCACACCGACCCGGCTGTGTCCGAAGCAGCACGCACCCTACCACGTCCGCCGCCGAATACCCGACCGACATGGCGCAAACAGTGCAAACCACCATTGACGCCATACGACTGCCGCTGTTGCTCTCGTCTGAAGTGCGGAGCAGCAGCAGCAGCAGCACCACCCCGGCCAGGCCCCGCACCGACTTGCATGAACTCACGCGGTGGGACCTGGATCTTGTCATTCGGAACCACGAACAGAGTTTTGAGGAACCATTACACGAGCAGTTCCAGATCAGTGCGCAGACTGTCAGACTCATGTGTACTAGTGAGCAAAATGTGATGCAGATTTTTCGCTACACTACATTCTGGTGAATTTGCTAGCCGCCATGGGTGTCCATGGACTCTTCACGGACATTTCGGGCAACAAGCACGTAGTGGGAGACCCAGACCGTGTATGGATCACGGAAAATACCCCCGAGTTGTGCAAGCCCAAATTCGTCGTCGAATTCAAAACTCCGTGGGTGTTTCCGTTCGAGGACTTGTTGACGCATTGGGATCAGCACAAGAACAATGACGGCGACAAGGTTGTCAGGGCAATAGCCCAGTTGTATGGGTACATGACCTTCAACCATTTGTGACACGGCGCCCTCACCACATACGAAAAGACGTGGTTCTTCAAAAGAACTTACGTAGTGGGGGGAGGTTGGCTCGAAGTTGCGGGACCTTACGACGTGAAGGATAGCGCCGCACTGTTGAAAGCGTACCTCGCAGTTCTAATGGAAGTCGACAAGGATTGCATTTACGTGTCGCCAACCGCTGTCTCGACACCGCTCATGAGAGGTCAGCCCCAAGCACTGCAGCCTGATGTTGGAGCTGTTGATATCACGGCCATTACTTTTGGACAAGGCAGGGCCCGGTCTCGAATGGGCTGCGTGGTGGAAGAAACTTTCGAAGGAGAGGCGGTGGTCATGAAGGTGGTCGATGAAACGAAGTGTATCGACTTGACCGAAGAACTGAGGCACGAGGCCGAACAGTATAAGTTGATGAGCGACTTAGACTGTATTCCCCGACTGAAAGGTCTAGTGGAAGTGTGGAACATGCTTTTAATTTCTGATCATGGAACCTGTCGGCTGTTCTCTTGAAGAGGCAATATTGGAAGAACAACAATGGCGAGCAAATAATCTCCCGCCCTTGTGGGGTGGTGTAGGTGCCCGACACGGAGCAATCAGAGCCCTCGAGAACATGCACGCCAAGGGATTGGTACATGGCGACGTGAAGCTGGCTAACATCATGTTGGACACCGGTACCGGCCAGGTCAAGTTGATTGACTTTGGCTTCACTAAGCCAGGGGGACGAGTCGAGCAGAAGAGAGAGCTAGAGTGTCTGAACGAATTGTTGCTGGAAGCTGAGGAACGTGCCGCCAAACAGGTGGTTGGGGGTTAGCAACGTGCCTGACGGTAGCCGAGTATTGGTGGACCTTGTCATACCACAATATGCAGTGCTGGACAGCACTTGAGCTACATCAGCTTATCAACCGAAAGAACTCAGAATAAGGAAATACGGACGCTCCCGTAGTCATAGTGGAATTGCATCTGCTCTGCAAAGGTCTGTTGTATGATGGTCTTGATCAGAAATAAAATGCCAAAGGAATGTGCGTCCTGAGCAGGGAATCAGAGGTTTTTCGATAAACGCATATGAACTCGTCAGGCGCAGGATAGCAATGCGCTTATCTGTTATCGAGCTCACTCCAAAGTCGTGTCGTTCCTTGCTGCAGCTTAACACATATCCAAGTAAGTAACTACAATCCTGTAAGCAATTGACAGAAGGCCGGTACAACACGAGCATTCATCGAGCTGGCAACACCACAATGACTAACGTGGGCGCTTGGGTTCGTGTATATTGAACTTACGACTCGTAAGTGCAATCGCATCAAGTCAGCTTTAATGAGCGGTGACTGTGGCTTCCTTCACTTCTGCTGCATAATACTTGCGGCTCTCCTCAAAGTACCCATTGGGATGATTGACGAGGACGTCGGGGTCACTGCTGGGATGAGTAGCTTCAAAGTACTTCTTGCAGGCAATCTGGTAGTGATGATTCTCTGCCAGCGACATAATCTCTTGCTTGTCCCCTTCTGGCACTCCTTGCAACGCCTTGCGAAGATGCTCTTGATCAAAATGACGGAACGGACAACCGTGATTGTCGCTGTTTTTTGGTGGATCTCCAGTGATGATGCGCATACAGTTGGAAGGCGCGTAGTCCTTGCATCTACCTTCCTTACCGTAGTTCTGGCGTATGTTGTACGCATACTTCTTGTTAAAGTCATCCACTGACATCTTCTTGCAGAACTCTTGCTTCCAGTAAGTGATAGCATCATCGAGCTGAAGACCGATACCCTTCAGAAACAGCCCATACTGCTGTCGTCCAGCGAACTTCAAATGGTGGTTCAGCTTGAGTCCTTTGTGAAGTGAACGCATGCAGAGGGGCATCGAGGTAGATGCAAGGGCATCGATCATATCGAGTCGAATAGCATTCTCCGAGCCAAAGACAGGGGTCGACGAGAAGTCAGCATCAATGTGATGCTTTGCCAAGTTCATCAACACTGGAGCGAGGCGGTCGTCCTTGCTTATCAACGAGCGATTGTACTTGCGAAAAGCGCCCGACAGTTCCTTTGCCAGCTACAGAGATACACGAATAAGTAAGAACGTCAAACACACAACGGCTAGTAGATCCACTAGCAAAGCTTGACGTACATCAGCACGAAAAGCAGCAAACAGAACCGACACAACGTGCTCAAACGGCACATAAGCCGTGCCAGCCTCGATGTAGACTCGTCGAGTACCAACTAGGTCCAATGCCTCGGTAAATAGAGCTTTAAAATACGCTGGTAGGGCTTGACCGCGGACCTTCGGGTCGTTTGCATCTCACACAGCCTTCAGCTTGTTCAGTTTTGCTTCACCCGCCTTTATCGTCGCCTGGATATGTAGTTTGCACTTACACTGTCAAAAACTACTTTCACGGCATCATCCACGAAACTAAGAAGTACATAGTAGAGGTTCGTCTGCCCACCTCTTCCTAAGGCAATCCATTCTGCTCCATGAACAGTATCTTTTCGTCCCTCGTCAATTTATCGAGACGATACCTGCCACGACCTGACCACAACCACCAAACACCAGATAATCTACTTTCACTCACTTTATCAAAAGCACTTTTTACATGATGCCCCTTCCCGGAATAACGTCTCTCCTGCGTCAAGAACCACCGCCGTAGCTCTTCTGTTTGGCAGAACGCCATGCGCAGAATTAAATGCAACAGCATGTCCTTGACCGTATCGTCTTCTGCTTGTCCAGATCGACGAATTCCAGCTGAACGCAGTGGCATGTGCTTGTTCAGCGTCTTGTCCAGTCTCCCCTCGCAGTCTTTCATCTGCACACTACGCAGTCGGTAGTTCTCTGCGGCCTTAAGTATGTGCAACCGATCGATCAATTACAAACTCTTCAAACTGCTCGGGCGACAACTTGACCCGCTGTGCCTTGTTGTACATCGACAACATGGATAGCCCTTGACGAGGGACGTACTCGCGACGTCGGCTGATGCTCACGTTCTGTATAAAAAGACTTTTTTCAAATGACAATCAATTGTACTGTGTGAATGGGACAATCGTTAAGTTTGCACTTGTAATCGTACTCCTATGTGGTCCACGAAGATATTCGATTGGCATATTGAAGTGACCATCATTCTTTCGTCATAGGCACATACGAAGTCACTCTTTGGCAAGGTCACTATTGTGGTTCCCGATTGTGATTGGCTTAAAAACGATCAAAGGTGAATATGATCACATAAGCAAATGCTGGAGGATTATATGTAAAGGCCGAATGCGTTGCCCAAGTATAATGTACTGAGTTAATGCAGACATTAACAGCATTATACTCCTTCTTCAGTGACTGCTGCTATTGTATAGTAATTTGCAACTTGATTCAGTTCTCCGAAGTGGATTACTTAAATAAAAAAGGCGTGCTTCAGAGCTTGCTCCCCTATCTTATTGATTGATTTAAGCTAAATACGTGTGTGCGTCACAATAATGACCTAGCCAAAGAGTGACTTGAATATGCCTATATACCTATGAGGGGGTATAGCCTATATCGCAATTAGTACGTGTAAGCTACACCTAGCCGCGTTTTTTACAGATATACACACTCAAATAAGTACGCTTTAAAAGTTAGGCATTTAACCTTGCGCACAGTCACTAATAGCTTCACCCTTCGGGCTCCCAATTATTGTATCCAATACGCTAGCGGTAATACCGTACCTTCACTGACATTTATGTAGTATCTGTCGTACGAGAAAATGTTAAGTACGTGGTAGTTGTAGTGTGGCAACATCAGAAGAACTTCTATAAGAATTCCAAGATTAGGTAGCAGAGTTTTTGTAACGGGGTTACACATCGAAGGGTACTCGGTACCCTGTGTCTTAGACACATGGGATGTTATCCCACCGAAAGAGATATAAAATATCGTATCGGCTTATAGGGGCTGACGGTTGTCAGCCACGAGATAGGAAAGATCTCGAAAGTTCTTGATTTAGGACATGAGTGCCTAGATTAGGTAATATTAGGAGTAAGATATTCTATAAGAGTTAAACGTAAATAAAGTTCAGTTTCTCTTTTGATCTTGTCTAAACACGTGCCTTGCGAGGCGTCTCGGATCGTTAAGAGTTAGCAACATCTCCCTGAGATAGCTACTCTTGAGCACTAAGTGCTGTAGATTCACTGAATCGTTCGGTCCCCAGGAACAGGGACCTTAAGCGTTACGCTTGTTGACTCATAGAGTTTAGTTCTTTAGAACTAATAACGCTCTTTGAGCACTAAGTCTTCCTCTGACTTAAGGAGCTATGCAGCTCCGCTACACTTGTTAGCACTTGTAGTCAATCTATGCCTGAGTCTTTAAACGCTGATCCTCTGTGAGGATAGAAAACCCCACTCCCCTCTCTGAGGCCCAAAAGGTCGTGCTTGATAAACTGACCGCATCTTTGGGTTCAGAGTATGTGGAATTCCTTGTATCGCAAGGCCCGAAGGTGCTGACTGCATGTGTTGAGGGCTTCTAGCAGTATGAAGCGTCCCTTCTAGGGCAGGTCCAAGACCAAATAGCGTCAGCTATGCCTGCACGCTATGTGTCTGTTCCAGACGAAGAGGGTAGGCCTCGTCTACTTATAATGGAAGTTAAAAACTACTCAGGAAAGGAGGGTGAAAACCTCATCCTCTGGGTCCGTGAGATTGAGATGGCCATGAGATTAGGCCTGATCAAGCTTGACCATCAACAGGTATCGCTGGCTATCTCGAAGCTCGATGAAAGAGCTGGAGAATGGGCCTTGAAGTGTAGCACGTCGGTTGACTTAGCGTTTCCTACATGGGAGTCGCTTAAGTCACAATCGTTACAGGCGTTTTCACCACCTAACCAGGCTTACCGGGTGCGTTCACGCTTTTTATCAACCCGTCAGGGTACGAATGAGTTAACGGACTATGTCCAAGAGCTGAGAACTCTTATGGCTGCTATGCAGGCTGTCTGACCTGCCTGAGGCAGTCCATGTGACTATATTCATGGAGGGTCTCCGTACTGGCATTACCAGAACCGAAGTCTTTCGGGATCACCCCTCTATATTAGAAGAGGATGTGAGAATTGCTCTTCATGCTGAGCATAACTTCAAGTCGGCCAGACTTGGCTGGAATGGGTACAACCCTAGTTCTGCTAGAGAAAACTTCACGAGTACGCCGGCCGTTAATAGGCCGGAACCGATGGATCTCAGCTATGCTGAAGATGAAGGTGAAGTTGAACTTCAAGCTGCTGAGCAGCAACGTGTTGTACGACGGTGTTAAACATGCGGAAGCACTAAACACTTGCGACCTGGTTGCCCTTTGCATAGACATCTCCAGGCTACGAGTCAACACTCTACCCCGAGCCAGAAGTCTGGCATGGCACGGGGAAATGCCGACACCCAGTAGGCGCGGGGAGCCCTACTGGGGAAGAACTAGGTTCTGTAACACCTTTAGGAGGTAAAGTTGAACAGGGCTTAGCCCCAAAGAGTTCCGTACCTACTGGTATGGAGCGTGGATACAAGGTTGGCTTGTTGGTCGCTGAGGCGAAAGTTAAAGGCTTTGAAAAGCCTTGGTCGATTTAATCGATTCTGGCGCGTCTTGCAATTATGCTCGACGTCGTTCCCTTGACGGAAGTCAGCTTTATGCTGAAGCGCTTACAGCGCATGAGGGTGACTCCATCACGGTTCGTTTAGCGACTGGAAGTCGTGTTACTGAACCTGAAGTTCGTTTGAAGTTAGGTATAAAGTTTTTGGACTTTGATAGCATTGAACGCTGTCTTGTCCTAGATATGATCTCATCCTAGGTATGGCTTGGCTTGAACGCCATGAGCCATGGATTGATTGGAGGTCGAAGGCCTTAGGCGCTACGCGCAATGTTTCTAGCGAAGCTTTGGAGAGTCATGAACCCCACCTTTGCTAGGCAACAAAAGCACTATTGGCGCGAGCCTTTAACAGAAGATGTCAATGTGCTGGACATTGGAATGTCTGAGTTAACTAACTCCAAAGTTGGAAACATGAATTCCGAGCGTACTTCGTTGAGTATTAGTGATACGGCACGTACTCCGTTGAGTGTTACTCGTTGTGATAACGGGTTACTGCATGCTGAAAGCATGGTTGGTCTAGGGCCGAGTTATCAAGAATGTGATTCCTTTCATGTTTGTGGGGTGACACGTAAAAATGCACCGAGTGCGGTCGGCCGTGAAGGCACCACACTTGATGTCGGTAATGACATCAGCTCTCGTATAGAGCGTACTACTAGTAGTAGTAACCACGGGGACACTATTGTCCCGACCCCAAAGGGGTGTAAGGTCTCCTCTAAGAGACGACAGGGACGCCAGGTGGCAACTGTTAAGCGCCAGGCGTTCGTGCAGTCACATAGTGACAATAGTGATACACTATACACACTTGTCAACGGAGTGACTGGCCAGGTGGAGGGCAATGTTAGCCTGGGAACCCTTCCATCTTTGGATGCTCTTTGTGAGCGAGACGAAATGTCTGATGGCGAATTTAGCCAGGCCTTGAAGGCAGGAGATTTATCCAAATTAGTGGTGATTAGACCCGATGTTGAGTTGAACTCGTCCTCATTAATGGATGAGTCGGTCATAGAGGACACCAAGGCGGCACTCAGTTCCCGGAGTGGATCTTCGATCCTTAAAGATCCTTTGGATCCCTTCTATACTTTGGTCAAGGAATTTGAAGATGTGGTGTGTCACAATCCACCATCTGTCTTACCTCCCGATAGAGGTGTACGTCATGAAGTTGACCTAGTTCCAGG
Source organism: Hyaloperonospora arabidopsidis Emoy2 (assembly GCA_000173235.2). Taxonomy (NCBI): domain Eukaryota; phylum Oomycota; class Peronosporomycetes; order Peronosporales; family Peronosporaceae; genus Hyaloperonospora; species Hyaloperonospora arabidopsidis. Next base: position 51,487 of record JH598659.1, on the reverse strand, counting down.
AACTAAATACTGCGTAACACGGCAGTAGTCTTTACCTAAGGAACAGTGTGACGTCATTAAAGATTTCTTTCGTGCTAAGCACGCGGCAGGAATGGCGCGGGAGAGTAAGTCTCCCCATTCCAAACCTACTTTTTGTGTCAAAAGAACTAATGGTAAGTGGAATATTGTGCGCGCTTATAATAAGATCAATGCTGCCACTATCCCGGCTCAGAAACCAATCCCCAGAAAGGAAGTTCTCCAGAACAGTATGGTGGGATGTACATTGTACAGTGCGCTCGACTTAGTCTATGGTTATTTTCAGTTGCTCACGCGAGCAAGCGATATTCCGCTAACAGCGGTTAGTACCCCGCGCGGTATGCTCTGGGATTGGCTCGTTATGCCACAAGGGCTGTCAAATGCCCCGGCTACTTTTAATCTCCCGGTGACGCAACTATTCAGACCTCATCGAGGCTATGCACAAACATGCTTTGATGACATCTTTGTCCCTAGTCGTGCAACGAACGGTCGATCTGATGTGGATAATCACATTGATAATTTATACGAGCAGTACTCGAGTGCATGCGCACGAATAAATTGTATGCAAATGCATCTAAGTGCATCTTTGGTGCAGAAGAGATTCCCTTTCTGGGGTGCTTCATTCATTGGGAAGCGAGGCTCTCGAGCGGACCCCGCTAAGGTAAGGGCCATAGTCGATTGGCCGGTTCCAAATAACCAAAAAGATTTACGTAAGTGACTTGGCCTTGTCAATTACTTGCATAAGTATAGTGCGAATTACGCAGATATGGCTCGGCCATTATACAATCTCCTTAAGAAGGATGTGGATTGGTGTTGGGGTAACACCGAACATGAGGCTTTTCAAGCAGTTAAGGAAAGTCTCCTTCATGCTCCAATACTGGCTTTGCCCGATCCTGATCGGTATTTCAGTGTCGTCTGTGACGCATCTGACTTTGCCATAGGCAGTGCTCTGTTACAAACAGATGTCAACGGACGTGAACGCGTCATTGCATTCGAATCTCGACACCTCTAAGCTGCTGAAAAGAACTATCCAGTTCATGACAAAGAGATACTTGCTATGAAGTACGCTCTAGTCAAATTCAGAGTACATCTGCTTGGCCATTTGTGATTTATGCAGATCATGCATCATTGCGCACTGCGAAACAGTTGCCGCATCTCTCTCAGAGAATGGCTCGTTGGCTTTCATTCTTTGCCGAATATAATTTCGAAGTGAAGTATGAGCCAGGAAAGCAAAACGCTTGGGCTGATGCGCTATCGTGCCTACCTGACTATAATCTTGCTCACGTCACTACGCTGTCATCATCAGTCACTGAATTAATCCGTGCGGCTTATGCCAAGGATGAACAATTTGTAGCTTTGCTACATGCTCTTAGGAGCGAGGAGTTTAAAGACTCGGACATAGAATTGTCGGCACGTTTACGTGTGAGGCTACGTCGATATTCTATCGATAGTGGCCTGTTGTGCCATCGCACAGATATTGAGGATAACCCTCGTATAGCTGTCCCTCAAGATGAGGAGTTGAAGTATCGAATACTCTATGAGGCACATGATACCGCTTGAAGTGGTCATCTCGGTCGTGAGAAGACCTATATCTCAGCGGGCCAGGCTTATTGGTGGCCCAAACTATACAAGTGGGTGAGCACCTATGTGCGTATGTGTGAAATGTGTCAACGGGTGAAACCCTCAGCACATGCGGCGGCGCCGCTGGCTAGTCTGCCTGTACCCCTGAGTGTTGGGAGTCCATGAGTATAGACTTTGTGTTTGGCCTACCGAAATATTCGGAAGGCAACACTGGCATTGTAGTCTTTGTTGACCGATTGAGCAAGATGGCTCATCTAGCGGCAGTGCCGGGTTCTATTGATGCAAAAGGTACAGCGAAGTTGTTTATCGACCGTGTGTTTCGACAACATGGCTTGCCTGTGGCAATTGTCTCTGATAGAGATTTTCGCTTCACGAGGAAGTTTTGGAAGTCCATCTTCAAGGTGCTCGGCACCCAGTTGGACATGTCCACAGCGGATCATCCGCAGACCGATGGTCAAACTGAGCGTGTTAATCGCGTCATTCATGACATCTTGCACAGTGTTTGCGCTGATACGCCTAAGCGTTGGAGCTCCATACTCCTGTTGTTGAATTTGCGTTGAACAACGCTGTTCATTCCTCTACAGGCTATACTCCGTTCTACGTAAATGGTCTCACCCACCCTCGCGTTCCGTTAACGCTATCACTATGTGGTTTAGTGCTTGGCGGAGGAGGTTGCGGATCGGCTTGCTGATATCAGCCCTGCTACTATTCACAAACAGATAGGCGAGTTTCTTGCTACGCGATTGAGTGTCTTAAGACATGTGCGTGACTCAATGGCTGAAAGCCAAGACCAACAAAAACAACAAGCAGATGCTAAAAACAGAGGTTGTATTGAACGTTATCAGGTCGGAGACTAAGTATCAATCAATGCTAAAAACCTACCTACATATGTAGTGTCCGTTGTCTTCAAGACAAAGTTGCGTCCGCGCTTCATTGGACCATTCACGTTCGTTGCTAAGAAGGGACTTGCGTATACGCTCAATCTTCCACGCAAATTGCGCAAACATCCTGTGTTCTACGTTGGCTTGCTTAAGCCGTATCGGGATCCGTCCCACGTGAGCTTGGAGGCGCTTGCGCCGCGGAAGCTGGCCTTGCCATCGGTTGTTGAATCCGAATCAGGAGGTCAAGCTGGGCCTCCATCCGGTTGTGACCCGACTCCAACGCCTGAACGCGAGCTTGCGTCGCGTCGAGCTCACTCTGGGTCTTACCCAATGTCTCACGAAGACCACTCAGCTCTAGAAGTACCTTATCATGCTCCTCCTTCGGTACACCGACCTCCACCGACGCTGCTCGATCAGCAAGGGAATCCCCAGTTCCATGTGGAGAGACTCCTAAAACGAAGTCGTCGTCATGGCCAATACCAATATCTGATGAAGTGGCGTGGGTACCCAGAGTCGGAGAACTCATGGGAGTATGAGATTCCCCTTCGGCAAGATTGCCCCTACGCCTTGGATGTTTTTGAACATCGTGGCCAGTGTCATCTCGAGACCGATGCCGTTTCCCACCACTAGTGGTGTCGTTGGCAGGTTGTTGGTCACAGTCTGACCAGCACTCGCGGCTACCGTAGTAGCCGAAGCATAGCGCGTGCGATTGCGCAATTAACCTCTGGCCTTGAGCTTGGCATAATCATACTGAAGCATCCGTTCGAGACGTACATCAGCCACATTGACAATAGCTCTCAGTGCGTACATACTGCTGAGGCGACGAGTGCGGTACACCGAGCGAACGAAGGCGTCGTCTTCTTCTTCCGTTGTTTCGCCTGCGAACAAGAGAATGGGTATACCCTTTATCGGTGGAACCGGTGCACCACGTGCTTGCAACTCAAGGCGTGCCTTGTACTGACTTTGCGTTGTCAGAGATGGCTCCAGGTACCTCTCACGAAGTGCCTGGCCACTTGCCGCTTCCTCGAGAGAGGCAGCTCAGCAACAATGGTCCACGTTGCCAACGATTGGCCAGTCGTCTGACGTAGAAGTTCCTCCACACTGGGTGGATTGAACACATAGTCACGCTGGTTCCAAAGGGTTGTGACCATTTGCGCATGAAGCCGAGCGCTTTCTTCTCGTTGAAAAGCCAACTCCTGTTGCTCATTGAGCGGGTTTTTAACGATTACCCAATCACGGTCAGCGAACGGACCTAAAGGAGTTGGAGGATGTACCTCAGACATGGATGAATTGGACATTGTCCTTGAATCACCCGCAAGACTGGTATCGCTACCATAGTCCACTGACTCCTCCATCCCGAGGTATGCGCAAAGAGCCTTTGACTAGTTAGGCGATGAGGACATTGTGCTGAAGCTTTGCGTTACCGTGAGGTTAACCGTAAGCGCACTGAACTAGTTGAAGAACAACGTTCGATTGCCGTTTGGGTAAACGGCAGTCTGGTGGGGGAGGGTGTAACGGGGTTACACATCGAAGGGTACTCGGTACCCTGTGTCTTAGACACATGGGATGTTATCCCACCGAAAGAGATATAAAATATCGTATCGGCTTATAGGGGCTGACGGTTGTCAGCCACGAGATAGGAAAGATCTCGAAAGTTCTTGATTTAGGACATGAGTGCCTAGATTAGGTAATATTAGGAGTAAGATATTCTATAAGAGTTAAACGTAAATAAAGTTCAGTTCCCCCTTTGATCTTGTCCAAGACACGTGCCTTGCGAGGCGTCTCGGATCGTTGATCGTTAGCAACACCTCCCTGAGATATCTACTCTTGAGCACTAAGTGCTGTAGATTCACGGGATCGTCCCGTTCGTTCCCCTGGAACAGGGACCTTAAGCGTTACGCTTGTTGACTCATAGAGTTTAGTTCTTTAGAACTAATAACGCTCTTTGAGCACTAAGTCTTCCTCTGAATTAAGGAGCTGTGCAGCTCCGCTACAGTTATATATATTAAAAACATACAGTATATGAAGTTAAATATCCCTATAAATCATAACTAAACACAGTTCTACTTTTGACAATTTAAGTCACGTGTATTGCTAAGGCGTCTTGGTCGTAAGAGCTAAAAGCCTTCATTAAGGCGAGTACTATCAGGCATAGTGCGACGTGATTCCTTCGGATCGTTAGTCCCTTGAACCAGGAGCTGAAGCTTGCAAGCCTCTTGAATACTTCTAGACGAGTCTCATTACATCTGTAGAGAATTAATACTCTCTAAGTTTGTACTCGTTTAATGTATTACACTAAGAGACTCTATGAGTCTTGAAGTCTTCCTCCGACAAAGGAGTTAGAGTAGCTCAGCTACAGAATCTCTTTTTCTTTATAAGAAGTATACTATAACTATTATGTCGCCATTAAAAAAGTTCGTTAGAACTAAGTGGACGTAAGTAAAATCCTTCCTCTGACTAAATGCAGTGTAGCTCTGCTACACTTGGAAACATGCGTAGTCAATTCACACCTGAGTCTTTAAGACTGAACTCTTTTAACAGGGAACCTTACTCACCTTTCTGGGGATTAACGCTTAGTTCTTGGTAATCTCACCGCTTTGATAGGCGCGACAAAGTAAACATTATTTTGGCTAAGCGGCTGGAATGTTAAACGAACGTTTAGATGCTTGTAATAATTTGAGGCCACGTTAAATGATCAGGTCCATGACCACGTGGCATCGGCTATGCCGACGAGATATGTACCTTTAACGGACGGCTATCCTAAGGCACTTCTGCTCGTTCTAAGTGATAAGAACATCGAGGAATTGGGACAGAATATAGGGCTTTGGATCCAAGAAATATTTTACAGCCAATGAGCGCCGCTATGTTCAAGTCAGATCAACACAGAGTTGGGATCGTCATTTTTTAAATTTAGGCGGTAGGTCCATAGGATGAGCCTTAAAGTTTGGTACGTCTATAGACGCCGCAGTTCCCACATGGTAATTCTCCTAAGGGGACAAATGTATCGAGTGTTTGCACCACCTTACCAGTCATATCGTGCGCGATCATGCTTCTAAGTTTTGGACTATGTTCGGAGGTTAAGAACTCTACTCGAAGTAATGCACTTGGTCGTTCTCTTAAGTATATTGGATTGGTTATTTTATTGCATGGTTCCGCACTGGGGGTTTTAGGCATTTCGGGTGCACCGTAGACCTTTAAGAAATCGGTGGAAATTGCGTTGAACGCTAAGTAAACTCCAAAGCAGCTCTTAAAGGTTCCCACGAGCATAATATCGGTACACATGAAAAGCCGATCTTAAAGCTGTGGAATATCAATGTAACATCCATAGATTTATACTTGCGGAATTACAAAACTTTCCCACACTTTCCGCTGTAAAAGCCGACATTATGTGCCGAGAATCAATGTCGACAACCAAGAGAAATCGAGCATGAAGCAAGAAAATGTCGACTCCAAAAAAGGCGCGGGGATCCTATCTGGGAATAGTTAAGCTCTGTAAAGTCTCTAGGAGATAGATAATCCGAGCTAAGCCTCAAGAAGCTCCGTAGGGGTTTCCAAGTAGCATGGAATCTGGCTGTACTTGCTATTTGTATTAGCAACGGTAAAGGTTTTTAAGAGGCAATGGTCAATCTGAATTAAATCGAAGGCATCCGCTGATTACGTCTGACTTCGTTCACTTGAAGAGAATAAGCAGTATGCTAACAAAGTAAACACGCAATAAGGCGACTTCATAACGGGTGGCCTAGCGACAGGAACACGTTTCACAACCTTTAAGCCTATATTGAACTTAGGTGTTGCATTCCTAGACTTCGACTGCATCGAACGTTGTCTTATCCTGGAATATGACTCGAGATATGATCTCATTCTCGGTATTGCCAGGATCGATGTCATGAGCATTTGCGTGATTGGAGGTCTGAGGCCCCAGGCACTACTCCCAATGGTCCTTGCGAAGCTTTGGTTATTTGCGAACCTCCTCATCTAGAGAAAAAAGCTCTAACGAAGCGAGCCGCTGGCTAAGTCGACCAGTGTTCTAGACATCGGGATTTCAGAACTAGTAATTTCTGAGATATCAATAACATTATTCTGGATCATAGCTCGTAGGCTCGTAGTGAAACGACACGTAATCCGTTTATTGATTCTCGTTATGATACCGATTTTCTTAATGCTAAGAGAATTGTCGATATAGTGACAGGCATTAATAGCCATGCTCCTTACTGATGGACGTTGCGTGGCACATATACATCCACCGAGTGATGTGGTGGAGTAATTAGTGCAAAATTACTGATGCGTAACCAAACATCCACTGTGCCCAAACAACCAACTAATCGAGGGGCACCTGGAACATGTGTCCTCTCTTTTTGTTCCTTCTAACCCTGTGTACCCGTCGGCGGGTGAATCGCATTCTTCTGGGTGACTTGAGGTCGATGTCTGTCTTGACCAAGTTGGGGATAGGTTGGGTTTGGTCGCGTGGAAATTATTCATACGACCAACGGGTTCTTGTAGTGCTCTCCCAGAGTAGCCCTGATCTTCCTTGAGGTAGCCTTGCCTAAATGTAAATACTTGGTCCACTTGTTCTTCTGACCACTTGTTCCCCTTATTCTTCTGGTCACTTGAGACGTCTGAAGACCTTGCCTTTTTATGCTTGCCGCGTCCGATCGCGGGCTAACTCTAAAGAGTACCTTCGTCCCTAGTTAATCAATCTAGGGACAAACCTTGAGAAAACACGTAAAGAAGTAAACCGTAAACGTCGGGTGGCCACAAATTTTCCATCCCGGAGAGATGCTGACGCGCGTCTTTCGGAGCAAAATCGATACTGTTCATTATTTACCAATAAGCAGCTCAAAGTACACTTATCCATTTCTGTATATCAGTTTCTTTTACGTAGTGCGCCCACGTCATCTATTCTTCATCCTTGAAGTGGTCTACCCCAAGCACCATCATGACCTATGTTCACAGTCGGTGATCGAGACCAATGGTCACCAACAGTGCTCATGACCTCTGGTCATAGTCAGTGATCGTGACCAAAGCTCACAGTCATTAAACATGACTGATGGTCATAACCGGTCAGCTTTCCACCGTACCATTGGAGATTTTTCAGTGGTCAGTCCCAAGCCCTTCATGACCGGTCCCACATATACTAATGATGTTAAAGATGCGCTTGATCGGGATTTTTCCTGACCAATTCACCACAATTGTCTCCTGCTCTGATATTCGTCAACCAATGTAGATCTGGCTCTGCAATATTGATTTGTCAATCCAGTCCATCCACCGCATCTTTTACAATCTAATACTCTTGGAGATATGTCGCTTCGCCGCTGATCTACCTCTGGTTTCGGGTCTAATGCCCCCCTAGTCGACCCTACTGCAATCAATTACCCCAGTACTTGGTGGAGAAGCGTTTGTTGGTCATACGATAGACGCAATCGGAGCCAATGTCGTTCTTAATGACCTTGACTCGCACCGAGTTGGACAGGTCTCCGGTGAACTGGAACACGCCCCAGAAGAACCCTAAAGCCCTGTATCTGATCATCGCGCAGATTCGGTCAACGCTGTGGCTGTGCATATTGACGTTCCCACCGACATCGACTCGCGTTGCAGTGGCGAGGTAGCCAGTGATCAAGCACACACTTCACCGTTCTGTTCAGACCGAAGCTGCTCATGCTGATCGTACGGTCTACCCAGGCGCGGTCTTTGCTGATGCCCTGAACTTTCCTGCTGACCAGACCATAGACCCGGTTGGCTCCGCCGCTCTTGATGATGGTCTTGCCGTCGGTGCCTTCGATCTTGACGACCCTGATCCCCATCCCGCTACCGTCCGTGGTCATGTGGTGGTGAACCATATGGATCCTTCTCTTCTTACCAATTCGCGACTAGGGCATCCGCCTGTCACATGTTACAACTCGTTGGGCACCTTGATTATATCACTGTACCTTCGTATTTTCTTCCAAGCAGACTTGGTCAATTCGTTTTAGCATGTAATGACGGCGAATCGAAACCAAGTATGACATGGTAATGATCTTGAACAAGAAATTCGGTGGTGGGCTGAGATAGCGTCCCCGTTCGTGCAGTTCGTTCAGTAAAATATGGAAACGTTCCTATGCGGCATGGCGTGAGTGGCATGCCGAAGCCAATAAACTGGCCCAGAAATGTTCTGATCTCCAGCATGAGGTGAAGAAATCTAAAGAACGCTTGGATCCACTCAGGACAATATACGACTTCATCGCCGCAACATGGCTGAATAAGCTCGTGATATCAACCGTCTGAAGACTTATTACGCTTTGTGACCAGGAGCTCAATCGGTTGCGCTCTTCCCTTGCTGCCAGCGCTGAGGAATTAGCAATTTTGATGGCCAAGCAGGATCTACTCCTTCGTGACCGTGACGATCAACTGGATAACCTGATTAACTTTTTATCGGGCTACCGTCAGTGGAACCCACTTATGATAAGCGGCGGAAGGAGCAGTCGGTGTTTGATCTCGTCCCGCCCCCAAGCAAGCGCCGGTGCGTTGCTGCTCCTCATATTTCACCTCCTAAAGTTTCACCAACCGTCGCACAGCCTGCCGATTGAGCCACTAGAAGCCGGTCAGTTTCTGACAACTCCACGACCTAGCGGTTATCACGCCCTCACAGTGCCACGCATGACACTCCAACACCAACGAAACGGAGGTCGTCCAAGTCGAAGGCGGCCAACATTCCTCCGTCGGTGATGACCAGGCGGTCACAGAAGCAGTAGCGGGTGAGTTCCGGCTCTGCCTCTCCCACACTGGATAGAGAGGATTCTATTGGGTCCGCCGATGAAGCCACTCTAGCCGCGATGTCCTGATTATATTCTTCCGTTCGCTAGAGATCGACTACCTCTACTGCGCATTCAGCTCATGTCCTGGCTCCCCTCCCCCGTCGAGATTACTCCTCCAAACCCTGCACCCGCAATTCATTCGGCCTTTGCTGTACCCGGTACTTGTACTTCGTCCACCGCGATGCCGACCACTGGAACTCCCCAGATAGACAAGTCCCGCGAGGCTTTCGACGACTCCGATGGATCTCTTAGTATATCAAGCGGCGTCCATGTCACGAAGAAGAGGCTCCTCTCATTGACTTTCTGCAAGACACTGCCTCCCGTGAGATCTTCGTGGGCTCAATCGATAACCTGATATCGTGCTTGTGTGTTCAATTCCCCTGGCCAACTTGCACCGCGGTCGACTCGCCGCTTGAGTTTGATCAAGGTGAGCGAACTGAACGTGGACAATTTGTTTCGTCACTTCTCTCAACCCAAGCGTTACTTGTTTTCAGTACCTGAACCTTGCTCGCCCGACTGCCGAGTCATAATGGTCTCCGCGACTTGTGGCCTCGGCGCAGGAATATACCTTATATAATTAGAGTCTGTTGGATGTCCTGGATGGGAAGCTCGCACCCGTATCCTTCCGTCCGACTGGCTGGTTTCAAGCGTTGGTGAACGCCTACCGCAACCTCGAAGATCATCACCGCCAGTCGCTATGGGAGTTGAATGTGTTGCCGATCATCGTCGGTCGTAGCCGCTCGAAGGATTCTGGGTTGAGTATCTACTATGAGGAAAGGCGACGTAGACGTTCAAGTTCCGGCCCCGTTGAAAATAATTACTCCGGATCGTGTTGCAGGGGTTGATCGAGGGTTGATGTGACCTCGACATCCTGCTAGATCCCTTTTTTTGCAATTTCCCGGACGACTGGAGAAGTGCATGTGGTATCCGGGTTTTGTCTGCCGGCAGACCAAATGTTTCCAATTTGGCTTCCGCCCTGCACTTGACGGACTCTGCTGATCGCTGGCGAAATCAATATCGTACGGCGATCACCAATCACCCTAGGTCATCCATTTTCCGCCTCAAGGATAAGTTCGTGGAGAATTAGCTTGTTGGCTTTTCCAGAAGGACAATAATGTTCATGATAGCAGTTGTGATATCCGGTCATATCTACTTATCCTGCCTTCATTGTACTTCAATCGTTTTCACATTCTATAATCGCTCCGTTCATCGACCGTGTAACCTCTCCTCATTGCCAACTCACATGGTCCTAGCCCTTTTCGCTCGTGAACCAGATGATCACCACAATTCGCGGTCGAGGTAAGCACTTCTGGTCACCCTAACATCTGAGCTCATCTTCTTGTATTTGCATCACTTCGAACTGATTCCGTTTAGCTCGATCAAGTTCAAATTTCTGTAACAATGCGCCACAATTGAGGTTCGCTTCATCCACCCATGTTTTATCTTGATGACCTTTCCACCGGACTAGAAACTGTCGGTGCATTCTTCTACACCGCGTTTTCCGTCCGGATAGCACATCTCTGATACTGTCCACCTCGTATTCCCCTTCCGCCAATTTACCTACCCAGCTGGCCTCCGGAAGCAGGGCTTCATCAAAATCCACTCGTTTGAGCTCTTACACCTGTAGCCGTGCAATAGGTAGGTCAGGTATTCTTCGGACCAGCTTCAGCTTTGATATATACACGAGCGGGAATAGTCGGTATGGGGTTCCTTGCACTTCGAGTCGTACTGCACGTTCCCCGCAGTTCCAAATCACCCAAAATGGACCAGCCACATGTGGGCCACTCTTCTAGCATATACCTCTATCATTAGGTCCAAATACATCCACACTTGGCTACCACAGCTTATCCCATGTGATTCTTGATCATTTTTGTGTTGATCGGCCCGGTACTGGATGGCTTCTTTCAGTTGATAACTCAAGGTGGCCCGCGCACGGTTGTACGTCGCTGTATATGATAACGCCATCTCCTCCGGTTCGACCACGTGTTTTAGTGCGCCTCAACAGTAGGTTTGCTTCCAAAGTTGATTGCGGGTCATATCCGTGAAGGAGATAGAACGGATTATCACTACGGACTCGGTGATGCGCTGTATTGCTGGCGAAGGGCAGTCGCTCGGCATACTCGTCCCACCCTTGTTGGTTCAAATCGGTGATAACCATCTTGAGCGCCCTGGTCAATGTTTGTACCATCCGCACGGCGAAGCCATTGGCTTGAGGGCGATATGCCATTACAGCGCGTTGTTTCTGACCGGCAATACGGTTGAATGCTCGAAAGAAACCTGACATGAACCTAGGTTCGCGATCATGACGAATAGATTACTCGCCCCAAATCACCGCAAGACGCATTCTTCACACCCTTCCACAATTGTTTTGGAAGGCCTCGATGAGCTAACCTTAGTAATCACGTAGCCAGAAAACAGACCAACCCACATAAGCAATTTCGCGTTACCTTTGAATGACCATGGCAGGGAGGGATATGGTCCATTGCAATCATCTGAAATGAATACGTAGCTCGCACGTTTTTCCGGGTATTCTCCGCGTAGCACCGGACATCCCTTCCCGGTTTCACAGTCGACACACTTCCCCACATACCGTTGCACGCTTCGGAACAAACCTCTCCGATGAAAGTGCGATCGTACGCGATGATACGTGCGGCTCACTCCTTGATATCCCTTTCCAGACTTGCATGGTAATGGTGTAGAATATAGTCCTGGAGCAATTCTGAGATCACCAGACGAACAAGTTCAGCACGATTGTCGAGATTTGTTGCCAATCGCAGGAAAAAATACAACAATCCGCCTTCATCTACCACGTAGTCTAGGGCAATCACGGCACTTGCTTTTGCTTCCACGGCTCACAACATGGTTACACCTCTGAATAAGTAAGGCTTGAGGTTAGCTATCCATATTTCCTCGTCTTGCGCCTGCTTTATACTGTTGAGTCGCATCTGCTGTACCACTTCTCTCTGCATAATGGTTTACGCCTCACGTCTTCGCATAGTCGATCGTGTGATCGACGCCATCTTCTTCACCTTATCACTACATACTGGAGTCAGTATGTCGGGTAATTGATTGATGGTGCACAGATCCAGGAGATCCTGCTCAGTTAGCGTAATCATGCCTTGCTAAGCTGTATAGCGGTGTTAGCCAAACGATCTGCACTTTGATTCCAATCGCGCTTAAAGTGTAAGAACTCATGTGTAGGCCACGACTTGAGTTTATCTAAGGCCTTGTAACGCAACAATTATTCCCTGGTGCCTTGAAATCAATCTCGTCCCACATCTTCCTGATGACCAGGTTGGAATCACCACAGATGACAACTTAACCCCTTGTCTGTTTAGCTAGCAGCTCGTAACTCAGCAGCAACCCGTGTCCAGCGATCAAGAAATACAAACGTCATCTGCGGAGAAGGCAGCAAAAGTGTCATGGTGCAATCGTCAAGGTTTTCGGTCCGTTTTTACTCGAGGACAACTTCAGTACTGTGATAGGATCGTGGTATCGGACGACCGGCGATGTCAGACGGCTACATATACATCTGATGCGTGCAAATGGATTAATGAAGCCTTGCTGTGCGTGTATGCACAAGGCCTTGTCTGTGGGATTTGAACCCACGCGATCGAAAACATTACGACCTCGCGGCGACCAGCACTAGCGGCAAGACCCAGTACCACTTGACGATACGATACAAACCGAGTCATCCCAAACTCATGCCTTGTGCGACATGGACGCTGAGCCGTAGCTTCGATGAGTAGAGGGCCTTCCATAAGCGGCTGTCGAAGTGGTTGCAGCACGGCCATTCGTACGGCGCTGACTGCAAGTGGTTGTACAAAGTAGTGAAGCACTACTTTCCTCAAAAGTCTCTATTCAGCAACAACTGCCCCAAGTCGTGGCGGCCAGGCAACAGACGCTCATACACTTTCTTACCACAGTGCAGACTTCCCTCATGAACCAAGGGAACCACAGCTGCCAAGTGCTTGTGTCGGATGTAGGAGCCGAGTTCAACCGCTTCGTGGTTAAGGGCATGAAGGACCTAAGGACTAGCGCCGCGACCAGCGACTTGTCCGAGTTCAGCGCCGCCACGCGCGACTCATTCGACTCGCTGGACTTAGAGGATGGCGACGTTAACTACGAATCTGAGGATGAAGCGGCGGTGGAGGAAAGCGAATGCGACGCTTGCCGCAGCCGTCACGTCATGTGTCGCACCCATCGGAATCAAGCTATCGCTTACGCGTTATAATTAACAATCATAACAACAAAACAACTTCAGCTTCGTCATCGATTGACGATGCTGTGCCCACTGGGACATAAACTGATCAGCTGTAAGCATCTAAACTTCAGGTCGCACTCATGATTTACACCCACGTGTAGACTAAAGTAACAAAACATACACCTACTACTAACACATCTTTTTACCGAAGCCATGTTTGGTACGATCGAATGCGCTGGCGCCTTCTGCACTTCGCCGCTTCTACCGACGAATATGAGGAGCGAATTATTAAGCGCACAGAGTAGAAGAGATAATCTAGTCAGTCTTCATATCTCAGAGTAGCGCCGCAGCATCGGGTACTTTGAGAAGCATTTTCAGTGCATCGAAGCCTTTTCAGTGCATCGAAGCCTTTTGATGCCAAGTAGTGATGGTGGAAGGGGGGGCATATGCTCTGCCCCACGGCCACGGCCACAACTACAACGTCGGCTGCCCGCACTCATTTTGATGGGATTAGCCTAAAGATGAACATCTACAAATAAAATGTAAGCCCAGAGCGGTCGATGTGAAGCCGATGAAGCTGTTTACGTTTACACGAACGAGATAAGCTAGATGGGAAATGCCGTCTTGGACCTTGGTGCGAAATCTAAAGCTACTTTCGGAGCAGTCATCACCACCGCCAGATGATGCCAACTGATGGCTTTTTCTGCAGGAAGATGCTGCGTCTGGTTATAATGTCAGGACGGACTTCACTCAGTAACAGTCATGGCATGATTCGTGTCGCTCGCTCGCACGTTGTAGTCCAGCTGTCATCGATAGTACCAGCACAAGGTTCAGCGATCACATGGACTGCATTGAAACTGACGAATCCCATCGGTGTCGCTGGTCCACCGATGAAGCTGTCAGATGCGGCCGCCAGTCTAATTAACGAGCTCATTGTGTCCGTGCTGAATAATGCGTTTTCTTGTCTCACTGGCGATCACCTGAGTTCCTTAGACGTCAAAAGCGTTTTGTAGTCGCCAACGTCAAGACGATGCAAAGCTGACACTGAGTAGACCGGTCACTTGTATCACATGCTGACCATGGCGCCAGCTAGAGAACGTGCGATTGGACGTATTTTTACAGCGATATTATGCAGCATCTCCCCGCCAAGCATTGGACCAGCGAAGGGCTTGTGCGATTTCCTTACGTTGGCATCTCACGAAGCCGACAACTGTGCGCAGACGTGGAGTTCTCTACGCCGCTGCATTTCCGTGGTATCAGTACAAGAACTGGCTATTTAGCGGACAGTCGTACGCTTCTGACGCTGCATCTTCGATCGCTAAGGCCTGGACGTGGCCTGTGACGAACATTAGGCAACTGATGATCTCTTCTGCTCACCATATCATCATGACGAATGCTTGTTTCATAGCACAGCGAGAGTATATTCTGCCGACTTACGAACAGTTCGCATTTAGCGCCATAAACGTGAGAGTATGTATGAGTTGTGCTTAGGTAGTTAAACATGTCGTATTTTAGTGAAACGGGGGCTCGAGACTTGACGATGATGTCTACAGTGGTTTCTTCTGCCTTACTTCAGGAAAAGTGGAAAGCTCGGATATCGCTCAAACAGTCAAAACAGACCACCAAAGCTCAATTACTTCTTCACTTAAACTTTCGCTTAATGGCGGCACTAAGATCCATGTCCTCATCTTCATCTTCATCAGAGCTCTGCACCGCCTCTCCGTTTGTTTCTTTCTTGCTCGGCTTCGCACGCGCGCTTTTCTCCATTTGCAAAGATGTGCCAAACTCGCTCTGGATTATACCACCCTCTTCATCACTGTCACTGTCATTGTCCGCTACAAGTTGCTTAGTTGCAGAATGAAAAGATCTTAGCTGCTCCTTCTCGCCACCGTGAATCAAAATTTGTACCTTTTCGCTACCAGCAAGTCGGCGAAATTCACTCCGAGCCGCATCAGTCACTGCAAGACCTGTAGCTGCAGGCACCAGCTCCTTTGCGAGGTCAGCAGCAGTCTCAAGTGACTCCAGCAATTCCGCCATTGATGTCACCTGCTGGGTGACCTCCTCCTTTGTGGGGTCACCTCGCAGTGCAATCGGAGCATGCAGGACCGAAAAATCTGTCATAGCACCATAATCCACCGTTTCAACGCTTCTCTTGGTGCTAGCTTCGTCCACTGTTGAAGAAACGTCGGCGAACGCTCGACCTCGAAGCAATGCGCGCCGACGCTGCATAGCCTCTTTGTCTGCTTTCTCTTCCTCCTCTTTAAGGAGCGTCGTCAGCTCAATAACACGAGCTGCCGCCACATTTGCACAGCTCAGCACGATAGCCGGAGAAATGGCAGCCCCGCCGATTTTGTGCACGGCGCAAAGCTCACGGAACGAGTCAATGTAAAGCTTATACGCGCGTCCGTATTACGTTCTTCTCGGTCAGTCGGATCCATGAAGATGATATGCTTACCATCCATATCAACATCGTCATCACTTCGATTTGAACCCTGCATCTTGGCAGCTGGTTGCAGAAAGCAAAACGAAAGGGAGATGGGAATGTGATGAAGACTCAACGGAACCGCAGCACGCTCATCTACACTGTACACAGTGACGCCACCATTGTGCTCAGTCCCCTTCTCTACTGCAACCTCCGGTCTCCGGTAGTGCATGAGAGCTGCTATAGCTGCAAGAGACGCAGCATCTACAAGATTGCCGCCGTGGTCCACCACGTGCACGTGGCAGGTAATGGTCCAGACTTTCTCGCCCACAACCACATCAAGCGCTTCCGTATCGAGGGCGCGGCTTTCGCGAACGCTGCGCTCAACAAGTCGCGCCAGCTCTGCAGCTGCGACTGAAGAAGCAGCACCACGACCCGCCGACGCCGATGCCCCAAAACTGGGCGACGCCATTGGCGACAACTCTACGGAGAAATGAAGAAAGCCTTCGGTCGGGCGGTCTGGAAAGGGCGGCACGATCTCGCCATATACATTGCCAATAACTCTGTTCACCAGTGACATAGACAACAGACCGATATTAGCGTCAAAGTGAGTGCAAGAGCATTAGAAATAAGAAATTACTGATAAGCGCTTGTGTACCGAGTCCGACCGAGCTGAACTTCGGCTTGGCTCGCACTCTCGCTGCGACGAAACTGCAGCCGAATCTTACGTTGCTGCAGCAGCTCTCGACCATTAGCTCGTATATGCGGCGGCTGGCGCAGGCAGTTAGCCAGAAACTGGCGCTCGTTCTCGCTTAAGAAATCGTGCTCGTCCCGCAGCGCCATTGTGAGCTGCTGGTGGACGTGGTTGTCTGAAGATAACGATCGCTGATTGGCCGATCACTGATGGGTTTAGAAATTGTTTTGTATAAAAACGAAAGATTTCAAAGATAAGTGAAAAAGTAGGACTGGGTCGCCTATTTCCAAATTTTTGTCGACTGAAAACATTGTGATGGACGGGTACCGGCAGACACTACTTGGGCGAGCGCTGGCTGATGCGTTACAAGAGCTGGAAGATGAACAAAGAGAAGGCGATTCAACGGTTGCTGCTCTGAACGTCGACGGTGATCGTTTGTTTGTACTGTTTGATGAGGCCATGCGGACGGAGCTGTGTGATGTACGCAATTCGGGCCACCAGACTCAGGATCGCAGATATACGCACGAGACTTTGGAGTTAACAGGGCACTTGGTGGCATTTAACCGTTATATGAACAATTGGAGCCTGCAAGCGTGTGTCAAGGCCTACAACATTGAGCTAAATCAAAGGGTCGCGGATTTATACTTGCCACAGCAGCGTCAAAAGGAAAGACACGAACAGGAGGTGGCCGTTCGGCTAAAATTGCGACAGCGAATATAACAATACCATCATCTTATGTGCCGATATGTGGTCTTGCTTTTGTCCCCGCAGTGCTTGATTAGAAAGACACTATGAGTACGAGTTAAAGCGCTGATTTGTAAAGGATATAATTTAAATTGCGGTTGCATACGATGCTAAAGTTGTAAAGCTCTAAGATTCGTCCTCAGTGGCCGGGTAATCACCCGTGGCACTATGTCTGAGATGTACCGATATCTATCCGCGGAGGCGTATGTTTCGCATCGTTCATGGGCTAGTAGTGGAGGTGAGTCACTATATGATGGTTGCCAGTCCTGGCAACCTGCACTGTCGGGTGTGATAGTTAGGTAGGCTGGAGGCTCTACTACAGGCCTCATAAAGATATGGAAATCCATGAACTATGTAAACTAAGCTAGTTTATTGATTACGTCACTACTAATTTATGAATTTGCATAAGTCGGCGATTATTGGTGCGATAACTGCTCGAGAAGGGCGCGCTGCTTCGTCTGGAAGATGCCCTCGAGCGACAGGTGCATCGGGGAAGTGCGGTTGGGGTTCATCTCCCACTTAAGGATAGAAAAGTCTGACTCGAGTCGCATCTGGGTGGTATTTAACCTACTGCGGTTTAGCCTCTCCCTATCAAGAGATTTTGTCGGTAATGTATACATGACTCGTGATCTTTAATCAACTGAAGCGAAACTAAAACGTATAGGCTGCCAATCTTTAGGTCCCGTCGACATGGAAGAGGCTTGACGGCAGAAACTGACAGACTAGCTTGCAGATACTATAGCAGCTGCTACACAAATAGCTAAAGTCTTACCTTTCTGGTGTTTTATGCGCGTCGATCGACCAAAGATGGTCAATAGTTGAGGCGGCTGTAAAATTTAAATATATATTTGATCTATCTATCTCCGCCACACTCTCCACTCATCAAGTCCTGATAGTGGTCTTTAGCTGTAATTGAATAGACATTAACAACATTGAGCAATCGCGACCAAGTGTAATTCAAATTTGTTCTTCTACTGTCTTGTACGGACCTGTGTTTGGTCTTTTTATCGTTGGAATTCCTTGACTGATGCATTGTTTGCTATGTTGATTATCAGAACCTTCTATTGGATATAAGCTGCAGGGATGAGCCTGCCATCTTACCGTAATACCACTCCGCTATGCGGCAATATGACCGACAGGGTAGGAGGAGACTCAAATACAAACTCAGGTATAGGAATTGACAAAATGAAGCCGAAGAAGTGGATGTATATGCAGAGGAAAATGCGGATGATGTTTGGAAGGACTTTAACATGGCAACGGAGATTGAACGGGGACGCAAATGGCGATGAGGCTTACAACATCAACAAGAACAACCTCCAAGATGACGCTGGCAAAAAGGACAATCAAGACAAAAACAAAGCCAACGACGACCACGACCACAAATACATCGAATATGACGACAAACAGGATGACGCGGCCAAATGGACCATCAAAACGAAAATAAAAACAACGACGACCACGAATACACGACCATGATCATAATTATTTCAACTCATTCGTTGTTCCATTGCATTTGTGATTGTCTTTGTTTGATGTTAGTCGCAGCCGCAGCAGTGGCGACAACAACAAAAGACGCATCACCGCCACACGGCGTGGGAAGCACAGCAGATACCGGGCGTCATACGCCGACCTACCAGTCGTCTCGCTGCGATGTAGGGTCTTCACAGTGCTCCCATTCGTGGTTTATTTTTGTTTCATGCACGTAAATCTTCACCGTCTCGTGAAGCGGATCCCATAGATCGGAAAGAACTACTCCAACTGCATGTAGTCGGGTAATTCACATTTTCATCACGGGCTGTGACGGTACCAAGATCATGAGGTGCCGCTGTGACGTGGCAATGAGGAACACTAAGACTTTGTCCATAGAATTGGACTGCACTGACACGTCCGCATCGGACCCACCGCTGACGTCAATGGCTTCTTCCACTCAATACGACAGCATGCCGTCCTTTCGCTGCACGAAGAACCACCATTTTCACGTCTTGAACTGCTAGCCGCACTTTTTATCCATCCTTCCCGTCTCGTCGTCGCGAGGCTGCAACTATACATCCAGATTACAGCTTGCATTGCAGCCAGCTTTTGTATCCATGTAGGTACCCTTCCATACTTCTGCTCCGTCTGCTCAACCTAATCACACTCGATTCTTCGCGCTCTTAAGACCCACGTCAAGCTTGTCGCTTGACTCAAGACATTCTTCCACGAAAACCGGAGCGTGTCTTTGCCACAGTGCCTTGTTGATCATAGGATACGAGGTCCTTGCCAATTTGTGACCCGTGCCGATCGAGCAACCGACACTACATTTTCCATAGACAACCCGTCCTGGACAGCACAATCACAATCTTCGTCTGCACCATTAGACACGTCCGATTTTTCCCCAAGCTGCGCCACTGATGCAGACTCCAGTGTCGTTTTCATGGCGTACGTGGTTGTCTTGATTCGGTAGGTTGATTGAAGAGCGAAGACACGCTGCTCTCGCTCCCTTAAAGCCTGTGGGTGTGCAACTGTCAGGTCGATGCATTTGTGGATGAGGCATTGCGAGTTAAGCTTTTTTCATCGTTGTTTTCTATTCTTTTTAGTTTGAGTAAATCTTAGTTTAACTATTTTAAAATACATATAATTGATGAAGCTGCCACAATTTGACCATCTTTGGTCAATCGACGTGCATAAAACACCAGAAAGGTAAGACTTTAGCCATTTGTGTAGTAGCTTCTACAGTATCTGCTAGCTCGTCTGTCAGCTTCTGCCGTCAAGCATCTCCCCGTTGACATCCAATCATGCTACGCGTGCACCGAGTAGAACATGGGACGGTCTGAACATTCTTTTTAATCGACTACCTCTCCTCTCTTGTATTTTCCAGTACACGAATTTGTACATAAATAGCGCTTTTGAGTCGTGCTCTGCGATCCCACTCATCGCCCATACACAAAAATCATTGTCTGCGTGAGGTGAACGTCATGCGTGATAGTACCCATTAATGATAAAGTTTAGAGTTGCGATCGTGCAAGTGCTCGATCACTAGCTTGGTCTCGTGCGAATCATCGCAGTAATAATGATTAGCTTATAATTCGATCGCCTGTAGTTCTGGAGTCTTCTTGTTTTCTTTTCTTAGCACAGCAGCACTGTCTCCCATATTTGCGACATAAAGCACCTTATGAATGAACAACGCGATAACGGGGCACGACTTAGCGTTGCAGTAGCCCTTCGACATGTGGATGCTGGTAATGAAAGCTAAGAGCGAATGCTTTATTTCTATGTCAGTAAGAAAAAGTGCTCTTGACTATTTCATGGACCTCACTACTGAAGCTGTCAGAGGTAATATCATCACGTGTATCCTGACAAAGTGATGAACAGAGGTGACTGCACAAAGTACATTGACCCTTTTTAGTACACATTATCGCAGGGCAAATAGTTTGCGTCCACTTACTCTACTGCTCTCGAGCCGCCGTGCCCGTCGAAACCGCGTTGATCTGAATACCAGCATCCGTCGTCTATACAACGTTCACTATGGTCTTCGCTCGGCCTGTTGGTTTCGATCGAGAAGATGCTCGGCACAGCAGTACATTGTTTCATCACCGGCCATACCATCATACCTGGTGTTCAGACGTGCAATGGCCTAAAACTAACATGAGCTGGAGTATCTGTATCAATATCCGCAATATGTTGACACTTCCTCGCTACTTGTCCGTTGCCAACACCACACCTATCTGACCCTCTACTGAAGCCAACGTCCGACAGCAACGACGGTCGCAGCTTCACACTACGACTCACGTCCCACAAGCAACAATAGGTCACTTGTGCCAAGCTTAAGCAGTTCAATACATTAGTATTCTACTCGACGCCATACCCACGCCTGCGACATCCCAGCCCAACCTCGAAAGTGCTTCTCTCGTCGCCAAAATGCTTTTCACGCAAGACTAAACTCTATGATTAATTGTGTGTGTCATGACGCATGACGATTACCTCACGCAGACACAACGACATTTGTGTTTCACCGAAGAGTGAGATCGCAGAGCACGACTCCAAAGCACTATTTTTGTACGATTGTGTACCGCAGGATACAAGAGGAGAGATAGTCTATTGAAGTTGAGTTTGGACCGTCCCGTAGGACATGGACGTCTGAGTTATTCGCTTTGGCTATGCGAGTACACAGAGGCGCAGAAACAATGGTTCAGGGGGCTCAGCTACATGCCTGCCTTGAACGTTATACTTTAGATGTATTTTGTTTTTTGAAGTGACGAATCACTACCTATAGAAAGGTGCCACGAACCACCGCCGCGTCAGGCGCTGGATTCCTGGCTTAGACGATTCAGACTTCTAACGCGTGATAATAATGGGTAATAGACAGTCATGAATCTCTTAAAACGGACATCTGATTCCTGACAGTTGTTTTTCCCATCCTCACGACCGACCAGATGACATTCTCGCGCGGGATGCCTCGATGAAAGGCAGGTCTAAACATCCTCCTCCGATAGACTACCTCCCCTCTCTTGTATCCTCCACACAACTGTACATAAATGGTGCTTTTGAGTCGTGCTCTGCGATCTCACTCATCGGCCAAACACAAAACACACTGTACTTGCGTGAGGGTCATTGTCATGTGTCATGATACAGCTTTAACGATAGAGTTTAGCGCTGCGTGTAAAGCATTTTGGCGGCGGGAGAAGCACTGTCGAAGTTAGGATGTAATATCGTAGGCATGATTTTGTCGTCGCATAGAATACAAATGTATTGAACACAAGTGACCAATTGACGCTTGTGGGACGTGGTCGTGGTATGTAGCTGCGACTGTGACTGCTGTCGGCTTCGGCCTTAAAACTGGGTCAGATAGCTGTGGTGTTGGCAGCAGACAAGTAGCGAGAAAGCGTCAATGAGTTGCGGGTATTGATACAGATACTCCAAATCGTGTCGTATCGAGTCATTGCACATCTAAGTTCCAGGTATGGTGGTATGGCCGCGAATGAGACACAAACGACTGCTGTGCTGAGCATGTTTTCGGTCCAGACCAACAGTCAGAGTGAAGACCATAGCCTGAACATTGTATGGATGAAGGATGCTGATATCCAAATCAACGCAGTTTTCGACGGGCACGGGGGCTCGAGAGCAGTAGAGTAAATGGACGCAAACTATTTGCCCCTGCGATAACGTGTACTAAAACTGGTTAATGTACTTTATGCAGTCACCTCTGCTCATCACTTTGTCAGGATACACGTGATGATATTACCTCTGACAGCTTCAGTAGTAAGGTCCATGCAATAATCGATAGCGCTTTTTCTCGCTCAGACAAAGAAGTAAAGTAGTAGCTCTTATCTTTTGCTCCCAGCATCCGCAGGTCGAAAAGATACTACAACGCAAAGTCGTGCGCCGTCATCCCTTTGTTCATTCACAAGGTGCGTTATATCGCAAATGGAGACTGTGCTGCTGTGCTAGGAATCTGTACGAGACCAACCTGTTGACAGAGCACTCGCACGATCGTGAAAAAAATGATAAGATTTATCATGAATGGTGTATCGTGATGCATGGCGATTACCTCACGCAGGCACAATGTTTTTTGTGTCTGGACGATGAGCGGTATCACAGAGCATGACTCAAAAGCACTTTAAATGTACAATTGTGTACTGAAAATACGAGAGAGGAGTGGTTATTATCGAAGGAGGATGTTTAGACCAGCCCCTCGATGAGATGTATAGTGCTGCTTTCCCTGTTCTGTGGCATATCATGTCTCTGAGAGAACGAGGGCAGAAGAGGTAACCTTTCAATGTCTGACTACAAACTTTTTTTCCTACAGAACTTCAGTTATAGCCGGTTTTCTAGCCAGCCTCTGAGGCATTTTACCGTTTTTCAGCGGATTCTGATCACGGTCAAATAGCCTTTTTGTGTAATTAGACGGTCCAGTATAGTCTCTATTTGATTCCTGGTTGCATTGATCTGCAAGTTAGTATGATTTAGCAAATTTTGGTGGACTGGTCCAGCCGTGTCCCGTGGCGGGAGAGACACGGCAGGACCAGGTCTCTCCCGCCACGGGACACGCACGTCGCGCGAAGTCTCGGTTCGATACGTGGCGACCAGACTCGCCTTCTCTCGAGGTTTCAAGTCAACGTCAGTATCAAATTCACTCGGTGTGCGCCAAACCAATTAGGACCCCGTTCATCTCCACCCACCGACAACGAGTATTGGCCTCCACTATGACCAAGTGCTCCCTACTTCTCGTGCCCTTCCTCGTCGCAATTGCTGTCAGTGACGCTCTGCCAGCTCGCGCAGCCGGCACGCTGCCACAAAGCGCAACATCGGTCCAAGACAAGGCTACTGAGTCGACCGTGAGCGGCAAACGGGCGCTTCAATCAAAGGAAGACACGAAGGGTGCGGCTGATGAAGAAAGAGCGCTAAATCGGCTTCAGTCGGTACCGGAGTGGTTGAGCACCATGACAAAGAGCATCACTAACTGGACGGCTCGCACGTGGTCGAAGGCGGCTTCGAAGGCGAGTGAATTGACTAGGGTGCTGCTGAGACACCAGTCGCAGAGACGTCACTTGCGAAAGATGCGCGAGGAATTCGATCAGGCCTGGCCGGTGCTCACATTCGAGACTAGTGTCGAATTGAAAGTGCTGAAAAAGTCGATCGGCGAGATAAATGAAAAGCTAATGGACCTCATTGCGGTGATTGAGGCTAAGAAAGTGGCCCCTCGCGATTTCGTTAGACCGTCAGAGTGAGAAGTAGGGGCAAATAAATATCTGCAGCCGGGCTATTGATGTGTCTGAGGACGATCAGTTCTGAGCATTGTAGACGGCGGATAGACATTCACTTGATACATTACGTCTACGTTGAACTGAACACAACTTTTGCCGTCCAAGCGTATGCTAAATGTTCGCACAGCTCGATTATCGGCCATTGACAGAGTATCTTCGATCTACGAAAGTAAATTCGCGAGAGGCAAAGATCTGACACCTCCATGTCGACAAAGTTGTGGAATGGATGGCCCTTGTTAGACATTGACGTAAATGATGATGTCAAATTGAAAATGATCTTAAAGGTAAGACAGGGGAGCAAGTACGGCTCCTACCCGGGTTTTTTTGGGGGATTGAGGGCACCCCCCAGACCCCCACCCCCCGGGGCCCATGGGGGGTTTTCGGGGTGCATATGCAATACGTGCTCTGTCTTCCTTGTGTAACTACTGTCCAATAGTGAAATGACGCACCTCATTTGAATCGATTGTGCAAGTGTCACTAGTGTTACTGTCGTCCGTGTTAGAGTGCAAGGAACTCTTTGGGGCTAAGTTCTATTCGCCACTACCTCCTAAAGGCTCAACATAACCTGGTTTTTCTCTAGAAGGGCGCCCCGAGCCTTCTGGAAGCCTACGTTTTCCCGCGTCGTACCAGACAACAGGGGTTCGGCTCGAAGAATCCTGACCTGTCTTAACTAGAGGACAATCAGGGTGCAGATGCTTTATGCTTCCGCACGTGAAATATCGCCGAGTATTACGATGTTCTTCTACAGCTCGAAGCTCTGCTTCTTCATCCGTCTCGGCGAGACAAAGGTCCATAGACTCCAGCTTATATTGGATGAACAAATGAGTTCGACGAGTTTGGGTTAAGCCCAAGCGGTCGTCTTTAAAGTTAGACTCAGCGATCAGCGCAACATCAACAGCCGCCTCAAACGAGGCGTGGTGTACTTGGAATACTTCGTTCGAGTCGTGCCAGCACGAAGACCCTCCACGATAATGGTAACCAGAACCATTTCTGGGGAGGGATCAAGCTGCATAACATTAATTAAAATTCTCAGCTCCTGGACATAGTCCGATAGTTCTTTCCTGCCCTGGCGGGCAGATAGAAAGCAAGAACGCATGCAAAATGCCTGATTAGGCGGAGCAAACACTCGAGATTTTTGTTATTTCAGCAAATCCCATGGGGGAAAGCCTCGTCCACAGACGTAATACAGGTTAGATCCCATTCTCTGGTCTGACCACCTAGTTTCGAGATATCCAGCCCAACTCGATGTTGCTTCGATTGGAGCATAGTGGAGTTCATGATCATTTCCACCTCTCTGATCCACAGAAGGAGATTCCCCCTTCTTTTCCCTCACACGGCTTTACACTCAGGAAGAGTGGGGAGCCCTCGGCGCTTCATCTGGTATTGGGTCTTACCGAGTAGGCATAGCTGATGCCATATGGTCGTATAGTTGCCCAACTAAAGTGGACTCAAACTGCATGAAAGCGTCAAGGTGTGTACGAATGAAGTCAGGAACTTGTGCGAGGATTAGATCCACTTGTTCGTTCCCGACTAGCGCTCTGATTTCTCCAATTTTAGTTGTTGGGCCGTGGAAAGGTTTGTCTTTGTTTCCATCTTTGCGGAGGACCAGTCTTTACCAGAATCAGTTGTAGATTGACTACAAGTGCTACGAAGTGTCGAGGAGCAACCTCACACCTTAGCCATAAGAAGACTTATAGACTCGTAGAGTCTCTTAGACTATTCAACTAAGCGGGTATTAACTTAAAAGGTCTCCAGACTTCGCAGACTTATTGAGACTTACCTCTAATAATCGAAACAAGCTTTCAAGCACCTAGTTCTGGTCCAGGGGACTAACGACTCCAAGGAAATGACGCGGCACTAATGCTCAAGATTACTAGCCTTAGTACAGGCTACTGACTCCTACGACCAAAGACGTCTTAGCAAGACAAATGTCTTAGATTGATAAAAAGGGGAGCTGAATTTATTTACTGATTTATAGCTATAATAAAACTCACTTGCGTATTTAACCTTGAAACTATGCTACCTAATCGAGTAGTCCTACTGAGGGTTCTTCTGGTGTTATCACACCAGAACTACGCCGTACTATAAAGACCCTATTACGATGGATACCATCTATCCGTAATCGATAAGGTACGGTATTACAGCTAGCGTATGTGATACATTACTACGCCCATCAGTCTTATTGATCTCTTTATTTGTGTATCACACCTGCGTACCTGGTTATCACAACCGTTTATGTAACCCCGTCACATATTTCTTATGGCCTGAATCCTCAAAATTTATATCTAAATTTTCGGCTTTGTAGACTTCACGCCAAGCGTTTTTTTAATGTATTTTCTCTTGGGGCATCGTCAACGCTCATACTATGACGTTTCGAATTGATCCGACGACTTCCTCTGAGCGATAGATTATAGCCACCATTGCTCGTACGGATTTGATATGCTCTTCTCGCTTTAGTGCTTCATTGGCTTCATCTGGACTAAGCATATCTGGTGCTGAGACAGGGTCGCCAGTCCATTTTTAAATTAAACTTGGTGCTTTCTACATCTAAAATAAGTCCAATGAAATTACAAAAGGGCGTCCTACATCGTCACGGACCATATCGATACGGTGACGCATGTCAAGAGTTTGCCACAGGAGTGATCACTGAAACCAGCGTTGGTAATTGATGTGGAAGCCTTCAGTGTCTTTCGAAGCAGATTTCACAGTTGCGTTGAGAGAAGACTTCAGCGTGATGGGCTCCCAAGTATATAAATCGTCTCTTCAAATGCCGCTCGATAGCCTGGGCCAATGGAGGTTTAATGCGATTGAGCACACCACATAACTGTGGAAAGCTTTGGTTCATTGCGAGCCCGTAGGGTGAAGCTATGAGTGACTGTGCGCAAGGTTGAATGCCGAATTTTTAAATCGTACTTACCTGTGGGTCTGTCTGTAAATAACGCGGATAGGTGTACCTTACACGTACTAAGTGCGATCTAGCCTGTCCATCCTCATGGGTATATAGGCATATTCGGAGTCACTATTTGGTTATGTCTCTATTGTGATCCACGCTTGTGATTAGCTTAGAATCGATCAAAGTTGAATATGATCACATAAGCACATGCTGGATGCTCATAAGCGAAGGCTGATCGCGTTCCTTGGGTATACTGTACTGGTTTTTAATACATACAATAAGTGCATCATACTCATTCTCCAGTGACTGCTATTGTATAGTGTTTTTCAACTTGATTCAGTTCTCCGAAATAAATTACTTGTATCAAAGGGCGAGCTCCAGAGCTTGCTCCCCTATCTTATATTTATGAAATATCTCGAGATGAAGCACACGTTTACTCTTGCTTCCGTAACGCTGGTGGTCCTCGCGGACGTTAATTGTGCACGTTTACCCGTGCTCGCTGTAGCCGAGTTGGATGCTTCAGTCAACTTCGCGGTGCAGCCAAAAATGACGGCAATAAGTAGGCGCAAAGTGTATTGTTGGGAGAAGACGGATGAACTAACGTGTTTGTAATGAAGGCACGTTTTTCATCCCAAATTTCGATGTACCTACCCTAATGTTTTCTCATTTGCGGTGATCTCGGATGCTCAAAGGCGATAAGCTACCAAAGCAAAATTATGGGAAGCACATTGATTAAATATACGTTGGTAAAGCCTGTATACAGTGATTATTTTGACGCAGTCACCTTCTCTATAGGCACATTGCACTTGTTTCATGCGTACATATGCATACCATTTAGTTATCATGTCTTCTTTATTGCATAAACAGCTACATTAGGATCATGTTAAATTCATTCCCGATGGCAACATTGAAAGACCTGGTCATAAAGCGTACAACATGATTTAGTACA
This sequence comes from Hyaloperonospora arabidopsidis Emoy2, assembly GCA_000173235.2. NCBI lineage: Eukaryota > Oomycota > Peronosporomycetes > Peronosporales > Peronosporaceae > Hyaloperonospora > Hyaloperonospora arabidopsidis. The sequence continues at coordinate 23,570 of JH598659.1, read as the reverse complement.
CCATGGTTTGGTTATTAAGGCGGATATCAACAACTACATCACCGAAAACGCCACTCACGATGATGACGCAACAACGACGCTAAAATTATCAATGAAGCAAATTTCAAGGCAACTAACGTCGAGGGTTGAAAAAACCAGGTATACTCAGACGACTCTTTAATATTTTTTTGGACTCTTAAAAGTGTTCTACTGATAATAGAAGCATCAGGTACACATAAATGTTATATAGCATGCGTATGTACGCATGAAATAAGTGCAGTGTACTCAATAATGTCACCACGTCAACAAGGCCACATGTATGGGCTATTAATGATCGTACAATATCTTCTTTCTACGTCTCCTCTATTTCCTCAGCTTTCGTAGCTCATCGCCTACCAGCAATAGCAATCACCGCAAATAAGATTATAAATTATATGTTGGTGGGTCCATCAAAACTGGGATGGTATCGTCATAATTCGATTGGCCATAACAGATTAAAATTAAGATGTCATATTTTAATTGGCCAAAACAAACCACCGGTGCAATGACCCACCATCGACCAGTGCGTTTAACCCTTCCTTATTTATTGTACGTAATTACTTAGCTTTTTTGTTTTCCCACCAAATACATGCAATCACAATAAGGCAATAAGATGATTAAAAAATATCATGACCTACTTACATGCAATCCAAAAAGTGATCTTGGATGTTGCAGGGCTAGAAAGCGTGGGCCAGCTAACGAGAATATATATTTTTTAATTATTGTCAAATTTATTCCGCTGCTGTAGCGCACCTTCATGAGTATAAAGCATAACGTTTTTAATTCGACAGAAATTTAACTTATTCTTACTGCTAGAAATGCTCAAATGCTAGTGTATAAAATAGAATAGCAAGCACTGGAGTTCGCCCATTATTATAAGTAGTTCAGTTCAGAGAACTGAATCAAGTTGCAAACAATATACAGGAGCTGTAACGGGGTGAGCCTGTTACATATAATCAACCCTTGACACATATTAATTCGAATATTATCATAAAGGTTGATAATGTTCGTGAATATTACCGTAAGGGTTAATATTCAGAAACACTTACCGATTGGCTGATATGGGCCAGCATATCAGCCAGCTCTAGCGGTCCAATCAACGATGGACGCCCGCAATGAGTGGTGAGCAAGACTTTAGCATACATTTTTGTAGATGAGTATAATTAAGCTAGGACTAAGACATAGGTTAATGATTAGGACTTAATTATATTTAATACAGTTTTACTTTTTACCAGAAACTAGTCAGTTCCTAGTTGTTTACCTTCCTCTTCTCGTTTGCACAGAGGTAGCGAGGCACCACTCACGCTGCTGTCGGTGATAGTAGCTCCACATTGGTTGTCCAGTGTGTTGCTCCGGTGTGCGTTGCACCTGATAGCACTTGTAGTCCGTCCAAGGGCCACAAAACGCGTTCAAAATGAACATGATGGAAGACGAAGGCGACGACACCTTTCACTGCACCCGTGGAAGTTACTCCTAATTGAGCAATATCGAATGGAGTGCGGTCGAACGAATGAGTTTGACCGTTGGCGAAGAAGCTGTCTGGTCTCTTCTATCGTCAAGGGATAGGGACCAACAACATATTATAATTGCCTGGTTCTTGCAACGAGAACTTGACGCGTCGCGAGCTGAAGTGACCCTACTGCATTAGCACGGTCACCAGCAGACTGTGCTAATGAGACAGCAACATTCTCAGTCTGCTACTGCAGCATCGACACGTAAGCGTCGACGCGAGACTCTAAAGTTAGAAGTCCCCAAGTACCGCGGATTCATTGAAGACTCCCTGATGTGATGATACGTAGAGTTGAGCAACGCCATAAAGGCTCGTCGCATCATTGATGGGCAATTGTAAGCCGCATTTGCCAAATCGAATTTGTCAGGGCGTGCCAGAACTTGGGCCCTGAATCTTCAATTACACGATCCAACGTATTTGGATCGTTTGTGGTCTTTAAGACTCTTCTCAGCCAAACGTTTGAGCCGCCAAGAGCTGAGTTCAGGACTCTTTCAGATCTCCTGAACATAAAACAAGGTACGCGTGACGTTAACGCTTACGCACAGCACGTTCGTTACCTTGCAAGTTGAATGGTAGCGAACCCTGTAAGTGAATTTGTGTTGATCACGATATTCTTATAAGGCCTTATGGATGGTCCAGTGAGGGACCACCTATTCCTCATCGCGCTGAAGGCGCTTGAGGAAGCGATTACAACTGCGATGCAAGAGGACTTTAGCGTGAGACAGGCTCACAATAGCTTGACCCCCTATGGTTCTTCGAGACGAGTAAAGGCGGGAGGTCCAGAACCAATGGATCTCTGCAGTGTCGAGAGCGAGAGACCTCGCTCTTCAAGCAGTAAGCGATTGTAAAAGTGCAACCGCTGTCAGAAGTTAGGACACTATGCCTACGAGTGTAGTGCTTCACGCCCAGTGTCTCATAACACTGAGCGAAGTGATAGACCGTCTGCCAAGAAGCACAACGGACCCGAGTCCAACGATGTTGCGAAGTCACAACATCGTAGCAGACCATCAAAAAACGGTCGTGGTCAGTAGAGGCGGAGCGCTCTACTGATCCAGCAACCTTAACTGAATTTGAAAACCTATTGATGAAAATTGCTCCAGACTCACAATCATTTTGTGTCTCCGCACTTGGTGATGAGGTACCCTTCACCACTTTGAACTTAGAAGTGACAAAAGATTTTTCACTTCGTGCCTTAGTTGACTGTGGGGCGTCGAACAACTTTGTTCGTTGCCATTTGCTAGAGGATCGTAGGCGCAAGTTCGTTGAGCGCGCTTACTCTTCCTACGACGTTGACGGTGCGCCTCGGAACAGGCGCATTGATATCAGTGATGAAACGTGTTGTGGGATTTCACTACACGTTAGAAGATTTGCAGTACAATGATGCTTTCATCATACTTGATTTGGATGGCAAACTTGATATCATCCTAGGGTTACCCTGGCTCATAAAGTACGAGCCAAGGGTCAGCTGGCAGTATCGAACTGTAAAGATGCCTGCCACTTGTTCATCAGATGGCGATCTGATGAACGTCTTGGAGCGTCCACAAGGGATGTACTGTGAGTGAGTGCGATGGCCTCACTTGCGGTACGGTCGTTAGTACGACTGCACAAGATCACAGTGTGACAACTAATCACACTGAGGAGGAACCTGTGCCGGCGGCTGTACGGATGCACAGGCAGCGCCAAAGTTCCACCACTCGAACAAGTCGAGTGGATCGGGACATGGGTGTACGCCTAGCGGGAGACATCCATGTAAGAATAAACCAGTTGCCCATACAGGGCTAGACTATGAACCTTGATCGGCTAGAGAGTAGATAGTAGAGGACCTAGTTGTGGTAGCGCAACGACAGCTAGAAGACGTAGAGGGAATAAGTCATCAACAGCCTATGGAAAAGGGTTCTCAGGAAGGAACCGAGACATTGAATGTCTTGGTTAATGACGGGTCAAGTGTAAGCGCTTATACACTTGATCTGATCGCACCTTCGAAGTTGACTTTGGAGATCACTCAATTGCCAACGCTAGAACAGAAACGGTTCTTGCGAGATCTGCGTAGTGGCAAGGTCAAGCAGATCTGTGTATTCGTCATAAAGGACGCGTACGTGACTGACATTCTGTCGACAGTATTACATGTAGAGAACGAACGAGTTCTCAGCAGCTCATCAATGTAATGTAGAGTCGTCGATGCGAAGACTCGTATTGAGCGATACACGTCTCAATCTTGGGAGTCGCTTTAGGAAAATCCTTTGTATAAGGATTCGATCGAATTCAAGGACGTGTTACCCAAATCCGTACCATGCAAATTGCCTAAGGATAAAGGCAATCGACATGAAATCGAGCTCAAACCGGGCTCGAAGTACTTTGTCATGAAGTAGTGGCCACTGCCTCGTGAACAAGTGCTTGCAATCGACAAGTTCTTTGCCGATCTCTTAGCTGAGGGTCATGTGAGGGAGTCAACTTCCCCTCACAGCTCTCCGACCTTCTGTGTGCGCAAGGCCACAGAAGGATGGCGGAGATTGCACGCATTGAACAAGTTGAATGCTGCAACGGTACCGGCTAAGACGCCGACACCGAGGAAGGACGTAATCATTGATAGTATGTCAAAGAGTATCATCTTTTTGTCCATGGATCTGATGGATGGCTTCTATCAGATACTGATTCGTGAACGGAACATCCCGTACAAAGCAGTAAGCACCCCGAGCGGTATGCTCTGGGAGTCGCTAGTAATGCCACAAGGGCTTAGCAACTCCCGTTTCACCTTCAACAGATGTGTTACAAATTTGTTGAGACCGGTGCAAGACTTCACACCGAGTTACTTCGACGATGTATTCGTCCATAGCCGGGCTATGAGAGGAAAGACAGACGTAGAGGTTCATGGAACTCACGTTCGTCAGGTTGTTAAACTTATGCGCAAGCATAAGATGTATGTCAACCTCAAGAAGTGAATATTCGCTGCTAGCGAAACACCACTGCTTGGGTGCATCGTGGGTAAACACGGCTTACACCCTGATCTTGAAAAGATCAAGGCGATTACCGACTGGCTTGTGCCAGTCGACGTTAAGGGACTAAGAAAGTTCCTTGGTCTAGCGGCATAGTTACACAAGTACTCGCGTAACTACGCCGAGATGACCGTTCATCTCTCTCGCCTCCTGAAAAAGAACGAGAACCGGTCATGGAACACTTATTATCAGCTTTCTTTTGAAAGTATCAAGCAAAATTTGATGCAATCGCCCATCTTGACGATGGCAGACCAAGACAGACCATTCCATGTGGTCTGTGACGCCAGCGACTTCGCAATCGGCTGCGCGTTAATGCAGTACGATGCAGACGGCGCAGAGCGTGTCGTCTGTTATCAATCGCGTCAGCTGCAAGTAGCTGAGCGTAATTATCCAGTGCACGACAAGGAATGTCTTGCCATGAAATATGCACTAGCGAAGTTTCGCGTCTATCTCCTTGGAGATGGGCCGTTTGTAGTCTATACGGACCATGCGTCATTACCGCACGGCCGTAAACAGCCCACACCTCTCGCAAAGGATGGAGAGGTGGCTGTCCTCCTTTGCGGAGTACAAGTTCTCCGCAGAGTATAAACCCGGACGACTCAATGTCATCGTGGACGCGTTGTCGCGCCGTCCCGATTTCGAGTCGGCTGCGCAGTCCAACAGTGGGGTTAACACCACTAAAGCAACACTAGTCACTAGTGTTCCGTCGTTAAAAATGCTTGACGACATAAAAAAGGTCTACACAGAAGATAAGGCTTTTCTGCGACGAATGGATCATCTGGCGACTCGATCTCGTAAATCTCTCAAAAATTTACCAGCCTTGTATCGATCTTCCGCGGATTGATACAGAACACGCAACGGGTTTCTGTAATATACAGCAGTTGCCGGCCACTCACCTCGTGTCGTCGTCCCTACGCATAATGATTTGCGCTTGCACATCTTGTATGAGTGCCACGATGCACCAACTAGTGGGCATCGTGGGCGTGAAAAGACTTGTCTCACGGTAAGTCACGACTTTACTGGCCCCGCCAGTATCAGTTTGTGTGCAAGTACATTCGTGCTTGTGAAGTGTGCCAACGGGTGATGCCCAGTCCTTCATCTCGTTCGCCACTACGGCCTCTACCGATCCCGGCAGAGTGCTGGCAGTCTGTTTCAATAGACTTCGTCTTCGGTTTCCCCGAAGATGCTCACAAGAATAACGGTATTCTTGTGTTCGTAGACCGATTCAGCAAGATGGTACATCTTGCTACAGTTAATGAGTCAATCTCAGCACATGGTTGTGCCCGTTTCTTCATTGACACGGTATTCCGACTCCACGGTCTACTCCGTGAACTAGTATCTGAGAGAGACTCTCGGTTCACGGCGGCAATTTGGCAATTTGTGTTCCGATCCCTCGGAATACGTGTGATTATGTATACTTCGGACCATCCCGAGACTGATGGTGAGACAGAACGCCTCAACCGCGTCCTCGAAGAGATACTTCGAGGATACATCCAATCTTTCACAGATTGAAGCGAATTTCTAACAATGGTGGAGTTTGCAATCAACAACTCCGTGCATGCATCGACAACGCATACTGCAATTTTCGTGAACGGCTTACGCCATCCACGCCTACCCACACACTTATAGTGTGACACTAATTCAAGGGGTGAGGTGTTCGCTCGAGCAAAACCGTTCTGGCTCTTGCTCATTACGTGGTGAGGTAATCGACGACGCGAACGTTGCCTATGTCGATCAAATCTGGTGATCTCAGCAATAGTGACGACACAATTGCTTACCTAGATGAGGATGACGATGCTGGTATATTTAGCATCTCCAATGACTACACCAGCGAGGATGAGAACACCCTCGCTGAAAAAGATGATGACCTCTTAGCAGTGCACACAACGTGCAATACAACAAACTAAATTGATTCAGCAGAAGATTTCCTGCTGGCACGAGAAGCGGTGGACCGGCAGAAACGGAAAGCTGAAAAACATGGAAAAGTAAACGTTCTTCCATTTAATATTGGAGACTTAGTTCTACTGTCTACGGTAAATCTACCTAAGCACGTAGTAACTAATGTGGGTAGTAGTAAACTAATATCCAATTACATTGGCCCGTTTCGTGTACTACATCGCAAAGGCAATGCGTACACAATCGAGTTGCCTCGCAGGATGCGTACGTATCCTACGTTTTATGTCGATCTCTGCGCCCGTACCATCAACACGAGGTCTCTTCCTCGGGCGAATACAACCGCCACGCTCGAGAACCTTCAAGAGATTCTTTTGGGCCCGAGCCAGAACCTCAATCTGGCTCTTTAGAGCGACATGCTGGCGACGAATGTCAGCCACTTCGTCGCGAAAGGCTTGACTCTTCCACTCGTTCTCCAATCGGTAGAACGCGAACTCCAGTCGGTCGTCCGATAGATAAAGGCGGATGTGTTGCACCTACGCTTCCAAAGAGAGACGCTCCTCTTGAACGGTGCGATCACACAGATCGTGTAAGCGTTACTGGAGACGACCAACCTCTGCCAGCAACTCCAACGAATTCGGAGTTGATATTCCCACCACAGCCATTGGTGACTCGCACAGTAGTCAACGCTTTCATGTGGAGCGTATCTTGAACCACCGTGACGTGAAGGGGCAGTGAACAAGTTATCTTGTTCGCTGGCGCGGCTATCCGCCGTCACACGATAGCTGGGTGCCTCGCGCCCAGCTGATGATTGACGTTGAGGGTCTTGTCCACCAGTACGACGAGACACATCCGATGGATCAGAAGGGCATCGGAAAACACACGCCCATGCTGCTGGTAGAGCGATTGCAGATTAGCAATCTCATCACGCATCTCAGAAGATGTGTGTGCCCTAACCCAGGGCGAAGAAAAGGAATACATCTCCCTTTGGATGCGTTTAAGTTTGTCGAAACAACTCGGACAAGGGTCACCGCACGTGTGGCATGGAATTCCTGCCTAACGAGACAGCTTGCACAACCTGGCTTTTGCACCAGTTAAGGTTCGTTTCTCAAACCTAGCACGAGCTGTGTCAAGTTTCCGAAGCCAATCTTCGCGCCCAATGTGCTGCACATTGAGTATAAAGGCGTTCCACGCCTGTAGCAACGAGTTTTTGTCTCTCTAGTGCTGCCACTATAACAACGATGCTTCAGAAAAGTTATCCAGATAGAAGTCTTCTTCAGCGCGATAAATTACTAGCGCTGATGTCGAGCCCGTGCAACAGCCTCGCATCGAATAATGGAATTTGATGATGAAGACTTGTCTTGCCTGACAGGTCATCCACAATCTTTTCTGGTAATACCCAAGACTTGTATTCAGGGGATAGACGCAACACATTGCCGTCTAGACCCTCCTGTGTGGTACCAACGGAATTCTCGGTACCACTAGAATCTTCATCACTACGATTCAAGTCATCACCGCATTCGCTATAAGGCGAATGTGCAGTAGCAGGCGCGAGCGATGAGTCAGCATGCTCATCCTCCGAACTAAACAGACTCCGGTAGTGACCATGAGTCTGACTACCCACTCGAGTCCTATTCGTAGGCTCTTATTTGGCCGCCACTATAGACTCAGGTAAACCAGGTATCTTCTTCGGGTCGGACTCACTGTCCGACTCCCCCGAGTAGATAAGCTCCACTTCGGAGCCATCATCATAAGCACGTGATAACTCACCACGTGCATCTGCAGCAACTGGTTCTGCAGGAAGAATTGCAGTGGCAGCAGACGAAGCATCGTCCGCCGCAAGAGGCTGGGCATCGTCAAGAACAGCTGCGTTGACACGCGCAGCTGCCTTCTCAGCAGACTTAGCCGCGCATCGCATGGAATTGTTTACCATGCGATGAAAATCCAGAAATGAATGGATCAGACCAAACCAAGTGCTCCCTGTCCCTAATGTGGTCTAACAATGACCATATCAACGTGATAGTGATTGAGTGACTATCGTTTGGGGGGGTGATGTAACGGGGTGAGCCTGTTACACGTAATTAACCCTTGATACTTACTAATTAGAATATCATTATGAAGGTCGATAATGTTCGTGAATATTACCATAAGGGGTAATATTCAGCAACGCTCACCGATTGGCTGATATGGGCCATCATATCAGCCAGCTCTAGCGGTCCAATCAACAATGGACGCGCGTGTGGGCGCAATGAGTGGTGAGTAATACTTTAGCATTCATTTTTGTAGATGAATATAATTAAGCTAGGACTAAGACATAGGTTAATGATTAGGACTTAATTATATTTAATACAGTTTTACTTTTTACCAGCAACTAGTCAGTTCCTAGTTGTTTACCTTCCTCTTCTCGTTTGCACAGAGGTAGCGAGGCACCACTCACACTGCTGTTGGTGATAGTAGCTCCACATTGGTTGTCCAGTGTGTTGCTCCGGTGCCCCGTTACAACATCAGTCACTGGAGAATGAGTATGATGCACTTATTGTATGTATTAAAAACCAGTACAGTATACCCAAGGAACGCGATCAGCCTTCACTTATGAGCATCCAGCATGTGCTTATGTGATCATATTCAACTTTGATCGATTCTAAGCTAATCACAAGCGTGGATCACAATAGAGAAATAACCAAAGAGTGACTCCGAATATGCCTATATACCCATGAGGATGGACAGGCTAGATCGCACTTAGTACGTGTTAGGTACACCTATCCGCGTTATTTACAGACAGACAGACAGACCCACAGGTAAGTACGATTTAAAAATTCGGTATTGAATCTACGCACAGTCACTCATAGCTTCACCCTTCGGGCTCGCAATTTTCGCTTAATGTAAAATTGTTAGATATTTGCAAGCTCGCAGGGTAAGGCTATTAGTGACTGTGCGCAAGGTTGAATGCTGAGCTTTTAAATCGTACTTATCTGTGGGTCTGTCTGTCTGTAAATAACGCGGAAAGGTGTACCTTACACGTACTAAGTACGATTTAGCCTGTCCCACTCATAGGTATAGGTATATCCGAAGTCACTCTTTGGCTAGGTCACTATTGTGGTGCAATAGTGACCTATCCAAAGAGTGATTTCGGATGCCTGTGATTAGCTTGAAACCGATCAAAGGTGAATATGATCACATAAGCAATTGCTGAACGCTTATAAGCAAAGGCCGATCACGCTACCTAAGTACTTTGTAATAAGTTCATACAGACAGTAACAGCATTATATTCATTCTTTAGTATCTGCTGTTAAATAGTGTTTTACAACTTGATTCAGTTCTCCGAACTGAATTACTTATAATAAGGGCGAGCTCCAGAGCTTGCACCTAGGGCTCCTACCCGGACCGGAACCCCCCCGGGGATTTTCCCCCGTGGGCTGACGGGGGGTGAGGGTAGGGGTTTGGGGGGTACGTCAACCCCCTCGAGGGGTCCTGGGAGGTTTACATATGTATTTGTAGATACATATTGCAGAGCATTTTCAACAGATTTATACCCTCTCTACATAATAACCCTCGGCAACTTCTTGTACCATACCTGCATACACATCAGCATCTCAATGGTTTCCCCGTTCAGAGATGCCCTTCCATCCCTGCGAATCAAACCACCCATCGAGAAAGCACGCTCGGAAGGGACACTGGTAGCAGGAATCGCCAGAAGGGCCCTCGCCATCTCGCCCAAACTAGGAAAATCCAACTGTCGACGGTGCCAATATCCCAAAGTATCCACATCTCTATCGGCCAGGTCTTCCCCCAAATACTTCACAATTTCCCCATCCACGTTGGTAATCTTCTGCCGCTTTGCAATAATAAAATCTTCAAAATCGTCGACCTCTTCACCTGCTTCTTCAGTAGTCATGGGAACGGCTTCATGATTGCTGTAGCGGCTTGCAGCAACAGCAAAGCTCTCACGAATCATGCGAGTATGGCATCCATACTGAGCAAAATGTTCTGCATGCTTGCTGAAAAAAACATCTTGATGCGGCAATCAAGAGTAACGGCGTGCAGGTAAACAGGTGTCTTGAGAGCCGCTTTGAGATAATTCTCGAGTTTTTGAATAATGTCTCTAGCTGGCTGCAGAAGCTGCTCCGAGTCGTAGGTCTGTTCCACCTGCAAGATTCATATATGCTTGAACATAAATATTGATATCTCGGATTCTCTACTTCAAAATCATAGCTTCGCACCTTTTGCAATTGAGCAATGAGGGCAAAAAAGATCGGGAGAGCTTTCTCAAGCGTGGGGAAACGTGAACCCGCAAGCCTTTTGGTGGCCGTGTTCAGAGGTTGAAGAAACTTCATGAGCTGACCAAGCCTTTTCCATTCCTCGTTTGAAAGGGCACATTCCTGATGATCGACATCGCTGAGGCAGACTCCAGTCACGGTTGGGCTGTCGAACCGAAATAAAAACAATTTTACCAATGAGTCAAAGAAACAATTCACAATTACATACCGTAAGTGCAAAAAGCGCGAGCACTTCTGGCAAGTCGAATTCCACCGCGTTTTGACATCAAGAATCAAGCAGTTCACAGTAGAACCTTGTTGAAGGTACTCCACAGCTTGGGCAAAACGTTGGCGACGTTGATCAGAAGCTCGTACATAGAATGACATGCCGTGTACACGCTTTAGGACCGTGGCCAAGTTGACATCGAAACCATCAGGTTGGGTGGTGATGTTGTGCACCAACGTGACACATGTGGCGGCGGAGTCCTCGTCTTCAATGCTGAGGTAGTCTTTCCCTCGAAGGACCGTGATTTCATCCATTGCAGCCAAATGGATCACGTGAGCCATGCAACCAAACAGCTATTCCTTATGGTTGAACTACACATGATCCATGCGGGAAAGAGCTCGAGCCATGGAGAAGTTTGTGCTGGCATTTTCTGGAGTAATGGCAGAGAGGGATCCAATGATGCCATCGTCGGAAAGAACATTGTAATGCAGTTCTGCGAGATTTTGAGTAGAATGTTCACCTGCAAAACATAATTGTTAAAGTAAAGAAGAAAATCCGGTTGTCAAATCCTACAGTACCCATGCAAATAGGAAAATGCACTTACCCATCACAGCAAGAACCCGCAGCAGTAGTTCTTGCATTTTCAATCGGTGTCAATTCAATGAGCAGTAAGTGCCATCAAGGATTTCACGTTGGATGAAGTCCAAACATCGGAAGTAAAAGCGATCCATTCGACCTTGGAAAGACTGATTTTGATGAATTCGCGGTGCTGAGCATACATTCAGAAAAGATGGTTCTGGATGGCGTCGGCCTTGACCATCATCTGGGGGACATTTCCGTTACAGGCGCCTAAAAGATTGATAAAAGAGCTTCGTTCGATGATGGCGAACGGCAGGTTGGCGTCAGCAATGATCCGATGTGATTTTTGAGGTCCTGTCCGGTCAACATATTCTACAGAATGGATTGATTCAGTCTTTTGAAAATGCAGGTCACATGTGTGTCTTAAGCTCACCTTCTCGAGAGTTCCCTTTTGGAGATACTTCTGAATACACGCATTGTTCTCGTCCTTCTTCTTCGGATCGCTGAGATCGTGGACCTTTGTCAGGTGCTCGTTCAGGTTCTTGGTGCTGCCGGACTCTCAAAGTTAAGGGAGCGAGCGCATGCACGGCCCGTCTTTCGGTTTGTGACGACTTGGCAAAGGGCTTTATAAGCGTCGGCATCAGCCTCAAAATGAGCCAAAACCTAGCTACGTTTGGCACTTTTGGTGGTGGGAGGCGCAAGGGCATCGTTGGGCACGTTGGCACGGGTTTCAGAGGTGGTGAATGGAAACAGGTAGAGGCAAAGAGGGCAAAGGTGGCAGAGAGGGGTTTTTGTCGTTTTGAGCCATTGTTTTTTTTACTAGCGCGTTGCTTCGCCACGAGGCGACAGTATAATCTCATTCTTGGGATGATCTGGATTGAGCACCGCGAACAATGGGTTGATCGGTGTTCAACAACATTTGGCGCAACGCGCACTGCCCCTAGAGGAGATTTGGAGAGTCACGAACCCACCTCTGCTAGGAATCAGAAGCGCTATTGGCACGAAAATATTGCTGAGAATGTCAGTGTGTTGGACATCTGAATGTCGGAACATGTTAATTCTGACGATATCAAAGACACGAGTATTGAGCAAAGCTCGTTATGTGATAATGAAACGTCACGTACTCAGTTCAGTTATATTCGTAGTGGGAACAAAGTACTAAATGCTGAAAGAATTGCTGACCAAGAGTTAAGTTATCGAGGGTTGGATCCATCAGATGAACATGAGTGACACGTCTGTACCCACTGAGTGACGTCGGCTGTGATAGAGACGCGCCTAATGTCAATGTTGAAGTCGTTGGTGAAATACTAAGGCATCCATAGCCCGGCTCAGCGGGTGCGCGTGAAAAAGGCACGTAATCCACGTGATAGCGAGATCGAGCCGAATGACTCGTCATCGGATGTCGGTAGTGACATCAGATTTAGTGCAGAGCAAATTCAGATTGATTATGATACCAATCCGGAAGATTGTTACTATGACATCTTGGCGACGTTCAGACTTACCTCCAGTGGCTACGTCGGGCCACGAAGCGTTTGTTATGTCACGACGTGATAATGACGTCAAGCTGTCAACACTCTTCAACGGAGTGACCGGTACCTGGGATGGTACGGCTAACTTTGAAATTATACCCTCGCTAGGCGCCTTTCTAGAAATAGAAGAATGGTCAGTCGATAAGAATACTCACTCACAATAGAATAACTAGTTTTTAGAAATGGTAATTATTTGAGCCGACATCTTTGAGTTGAACTCTTCTTCGCTTCTGGAAGAAGCCGTTCTCGAAGACACAAAAGCGGCACTAACTGCACGTAGTGGATCATCGATACTGAAAAATCCTCGTGGTCCCTTTTATCCTTTGGTCAAGACGTTTCTAGATGTTGTGTGTCACGACCCGCCGTCTATTTTACCTCCTGATACAGGTGTCCGTCATGAAATTGACTTGGTTCCTGGGACCAAGTACTGCGTTACACTGTCGTGTAACGCAGTACCCTTGCCAAAGGAACAACGTGACGTCATTGGTGACTTCTTTCGTGCCAACATGAGGCAGGAATGGTACGTGAGAATAAATCTCCATATTCGGCACCGACATTTGTGTCAAAAAGGCTAACGGCAACTGGCACATTGTGTATACTTATAACAAGCTTAATGCGAGCACTATACCGGCATAAACACCAATTCTTGGAAAGGATGTTCTTTAGTAGAACATAGTTGATTGTATTATCTATTGTGCAATCGACTTAGTCTATGGATATTACCAATTGCTCATGCGAGCGAGTGATTTTTTTCGCTGACGGCAGTGAGCACTTCAAGTGGTATGCTATAGGAATGGTTGGTGATGCCATAAAGGCTATCTAACGTGACGGCTACATTTAATCGTCTGGTGACGCAACTTTTTCGTCCCATCGCGATTACGCACAGACGTAGTTTGATGACATTTTTCCATAGTCGTGCCGAACAAGGTCGGTCAGATGTTGAAAATGACATCGGTCATTTGCTAGCCGTGCTCGAGTGCATGAGCACTAATGAATTGTGTGCCAAAGCGTCTAAATGCAATTTTGGTGCAGACGAGATTCCTTATCTAGGATGTATCATTGGTATGTGCGGCCTTCGAGCAGATCCCGCTAAGGTCAAGGCTATAGTGGACTGGCCGATTCTTAAGAATTAAAAGGATTTGCGTAAATTGCTTGGCCTCGCCAATTGCTTACACAAATACAGTGAAAATTACACTGATATGGATCGGCCATTAACTGATCTCCTTATGAAGTACATAGGTTTTCGCTGGGACAACACCCATGCTGACGCATTTCGAGCAATAAAGGAGAGTCTTCTCCATGCTCTTAATTTGGCGTTGCACAAAGTGTTGTCTACGATGCATCCGACTTTATCATAGACATTGCCCTGTTACAAACAGATTCTGCAGGCCACGAGCGAGTTATCGCATTAGAATCTCGTCAGCTGAAAGCTGATATAAGGAACTTCCAGTTCATGGTAAAGTGCTACTTGCTATGCAGTATGCACTCGTCAAGTTTAGAGTTCATCTGCTCGGCTCCAAGCCATTCGTCGTATACACGTATCATGCGTCATTACGCACGGCGACACAGTCGCCTCACCTCTATCAGAGAAGGGCTCGTTGGCTTTTGTTCTTTGCAGAATATAACTTCGAGGTGAAGTATTATCCAGGCAAACAAAATGTGTTGGCAGATACCCTATCTCGTCGTCCCGACTATGAGCTTGATCATGTCACGACCTTGTCGTCTCCTATTGAGTAGTTAGTTAATTCGTGTGACACATCGACGGAATTCTCAATGGGTGGCATTGTTTTATGCCCTTGGGATTGAGGGGTGCAAAGACTCGGACATTCATTTATCGGCACAGTTGCGTGCCAGCTTACATCGATATTTCATAGATAATGGTCTCTTGTTCTATCGCACCGATGTAGCGGATACCGCTCCCATTGTTGTACCTCACGATGAAAATTTGAATTATCAAATCCCCTTTAAGGTCCATGGCACTGCTCTCGGTGGGCATATGGGTCGTGAAAAGATATACGGATTTGTGAGTCAACACTGCTGGTGGCCTAAGCTCTACAAATGGGTGAGCACATACGTGTATAACTGTAAAACGTGCCAGCGGGTCAAATTCTCGGCACATTCGTCTGCGCCGCTCGCTAGTTTACCGGTGACCAATGGGTGTCGGGAGCCCATCATCATGGAATTTGTACTTTGGATTTCCCAAAGACTGTAACGCAATACACGGATTGTGGTCTTTGTTGAACGTTTAAGCAAAATGTCTCACTTAGCGGCTGTGCCGCACTTCTTCGATGGTACAGGTACAGCTCTGCTCCTTATTGATCGTGTTTTTCGGCAATCATCTCTGATCGCAATTCTCAATTGACTGGAAAGTTTAGAATTCCATCGTCGAGGTGCTTGGCACACGATTATACATGTCCACATCAGATCATCCGCAGACCGATGGTCAAACTGAGCGGTCAATCACGTCATTGGAGATGCGCTTCTCAGTGTTTGTGCTGAGTCGACAAAGACTTGGAGCATGATGCTCCCTGTCTTCGAATTTGCTTTAAACAACGCTGTACATACCTCGAACTGCTTTGCTCTCTTTAATATGTATAGCCTCACGATACCACTGCGGGTTTCGGGCTTGGCGGGGGATCGTTTGCTGACAACTCTGCTGGTACCAGCTTTAACACTATGCAGAAACAAATGAGCGAGTTTCTCACGACGCGCTTTGGTGTCTTACAAATGTGCGTGATGCAATGGCTGATAGCCAAGATAAACAAAAATAACAAGCTGATGCTAAGGGCAGAGGATGTATTGATTCTTATAAAGTTGGAGACCAAGTCCTGTTAAATGCTCAAAAACTACCTATAAATGTAATGTCTGCCGTCTCAAGTCAAAATTGCGTCTGCACTTCATTTTGCCGTTCAAGGTCATCGCTAAAAAGGGACTTGCCTACGCATCCAATCTTCCGCTAAGCTGCGCATACACCCATTGTTTTACGTTGCATTGCGTATGCCATATCGTGATCCTTCTCTCGTGATTCGGATGGCGCTTGTGCCTGAAGGAGGGAAGTCGACCCCGATAAATCCATTGTCGCTAAGAGATCCACCTGGCTATCCAGTCGAGGCAATTTGTACTCCACCTTCCTCATTCGTTTGTCGATCGTGTCGACCAAGCCGAGACGGTTCATCTGCTCACGCAACTGAGTCAACTCAGTCGATGACTGTTCACGAGCGCGCTGCACTTAATCGAGAATCTCCCGGAGTTGTTTCCAATCAGTCTCCGACTGATCAAGTGCATTCCGCATGTGATCGAGAGACTCGCAGAGGCACGTCACCTCGGACACCAAGTCACCCAAGCCTGCACTGATATGCCGACCTCCTTCTTCTGTGTTGCTCGACGAGCAAGGGAAGTTGCAGTTCTATGTGAAGAGTCTTTTGAAGTGGCATCGCCACAGAGGTCAATACCAGTATCTGGTTGGTGGCTTGAATACCCTGAGTCCGATAACTCATGGGAATTCGAGGTGCCCCTTTGGCAATATTGTCCGTACGCCGTCGATATTTTTGATCGTCGCGCTGAGTGTCAGCTTGCGTCCCAACTCGCTTCACCAATAGCTGTGTGGGTGTACGGTTCGCTCAACAACACCGAGTGACCTGCGACTATCTGCCAGTCGAAATAGTGGAGGTTTGACCAGCAGCTAGTTTTGCGTATCGATTACGATGCAGTGATCGTAGTTGGCCTTTAGTTGTCATCTTAGCAAATTCATAACGCAGTTTGCGCTTTAACTAAACGTCGGCCTTGGAGGCACTAGCTCGAAGGACATTCATACTGGGCAATCGACGTGCTCTATGATCCCAGCGAGTGTACGTGCTGTCATCTTCAGCCTCACTATCGCCCAGGTATAGAAAAATCGGGATTGTTATCTGCGTGGGTACAGAGGCACCTCGTGCTTGTTCCGCCAACCTTGCCTGGTAATAGTTGATAGACGACACTTCTCACATTTGGGTATCTCTATCTGAGAGCATTTCTTTCGGCAATGTCGTCAGAAGTCGTAGCCTCGCGCCCTTTGGGCAAAGTGGTGAAAGGCTACCCCGAGAACTTTCGTAACAACTCATTAACTACCAAATGCTTGAATTTGTAGTACGAACGCGCCTCGGTAATAGCTAATGTGTGGAATAGGCATCTAGACCTCTCATTCTCTTCGATATGCTGCTGTTGTTGCTCATCGAGCTTGTTATTGATGATCGGTTCATCAAGACTAGTTGAAGCACGCAGCGCTCTTAGCTCTTGAGTGTACTTCGCGCAGGAAAGAGATACGGCACTATGCACGAGGGGTCGCGCGATGCTGACATTTCAGGCTCGGGATCTTCACCTTCTGATGCGCCAGTGTCGCTGTCATAATCGGCGATGTTCTCTTCTTGCAGAATGGCTTCCAAAGACTCGGAGGAATGCGAGGACTTCACCATTGATGCGCAATGTGACGTCAACACAAATGTTAGGTCATACACTCTCTCCAAGCTACTCAATGAGAAAGGTGAAGAATGTCGAGTCAAGGTATCGACTGTTTGGTGGGGGAGGGTGTATCAGGGTTACACTAACGGTTGTGATAACCAGGTACGCAGGTGTGATACACAAATAAAGAGATCAATAAGACTGATGGGCGTAGTATTGTATCACATACGCTAGCTGTAATACCGTACCTTATCGATTACGGATAGATGGTATCCATCGTAATAGGGTCTTCATAGTACGGCGTAGTTCTGGTGTGATAACACCAGAAGAACCCTCAGTAGGACTACTCGATTAGGTAGCATAGTTTCAAGGTTAAATACGCAAGTGAGTTTTATTATAGCTATAAATCAGTAAATAAATTCAGCTCCCCTTTTTATCAATCTAAGACATTTGTCTTGCTAAGACGTCTTTGGTCGTAGGAGTCAGTAGCCTGTACTAAGGCTAGTAATCTTGAGCATTAGTGCCGCGTCATTTCCTTGGAGTCGTTAGTCCCCTGGACCAGAACTAGGTGCTTGAAAGCTTGTTTCGATTATTAGAGGTAAGTCTCAATAAGTCTGCGAAGTCTGGAGACCTTTTAAGTTAATACCCGCTTAGTTGAATAGTCTAAGAGACCGTACGAGTCTATAAGTCTTCATCTGAATAAGGATTAATGGTATTCCCATGACAGAATATTTTTCAAATGGGGCAGCCACAGCAAGTTCGGGTTCGGCGGACACCAAATCCTATAGTTCGCCTTGCAACGAGGAGGTAATGACTTTCACCGTTGCACATAGCAACCGTCTCCTCTTTAGGTTGCAGGATGTAACTGGCAGTAACTCTTTAAACAGTGGTTTAACGGGCTCATCCTCGGCATTTTGCTAAGTGAGTTGGCCGATCAACTGGTCAATTTTTACAATACCTGTATTATAACCAGCAATTAAAGTTCAGCTGATGCAAGGCAGTCATCGCGGTGCTTAGCACTTGAGCTGCCGACGACTCAAGCGGGTAAAGAAAAATAGGTAATGAGTCAATAACTAGATAGTCCTATGCGAAGAACACCTTTGAACCATCCTATCTTTATAAATTGGCGAATCCACAGTGTTCTCTTCGATAGTAGTGCAGCTAAACTTCTCAATCTAGCGTTGAGGTCAGCATATTGTAATAGCCAAGATAGAACTGAATATTGCGTGAGCACTGTGACCTCGCTTGAGAACAGCATAACATAAACATATCTAGTATCCGTAGAGGATCTGATACATCTTTCTAGACCTCCCGCAATTATCTTCGCCAGACTTCACCATAAGATTCGAGAAAGCGACAGGCCAGTATACACCATCATTTTCCTTAAGTTATTTAACAGATATCGCTCATTGTTATAGCGCCAGGTTTTTTGAATGTGAGATATATGGCAATGCCGATTGTGATAAATGCCGATGACACCGGTTATGATACTTGCGTAATGCTTTAGCCGACAATTGCGAGTACTTAGCACAAAAAGCGTCTAATATCAAGTGATCATATAATATTTTGGCTTTCTCTACAAATTAGATTTATGGCCACACTTCTCCATTTAACAGATTAGCTACGCCATCACGTTTAAAAAGCTTAGGGTGGGCATATGCAGCTTTAATCGCATTAAACGGACAATAATTTGAATAACAACAGAAAAAAATATAGACGAAAAGGAGGGGAAATGAAGAAGACAACGATAGGAAGAGTGGTGATGGCGATGAAGAAGAAATACCCTATAACTCATAACTTTTAATAGTTAGCAGTACCGAAAGAGAGTTTACAAGACGAAGAAGGCGACACGAAGAATTAAAAATAACATCATAAGATACCTTAATTTGCTATTTATTTGCTTAGCATCGTTCTTAAGTAGCTAAATGAAAATAGCGTAAACAATTCTCGTATCAATGCACACGGTTTCCGCGCATGATCGTCATGCGTATTCTTTCAATCATCGTGCCTACCGTGCGCAGAGATTTTACCGTGCGCAGAGATTGAGCTCCGTGGTGTTGTCACGCTCGCATCAAATTTTAGCTGCGTCCTTTCTTGACGTGGTTTGACATGATTTGCGGTAGATTACGAGTTTATTATAATGGATCGTATTCAATGTAGGAGTCGTAATACAAGAAGTGGCAGATAGTAATATGGACGGACAACACCCCAGGTATGATCGAAAGGTGGATACAGTACCGCACTGTAACCCTTAGACTAGCTAGATGGTACCATGATGGATAGGATACTAAAATCGATACGTTTCACACGATAATTTTTAATCAGTCAAAATCAGATGGTTTGGGTTTTTACTTATAGAAAAGGAAGGAAATCTGAGTAAAAAGGAAGTCAATCCAGCAATTCCCTGATCAAATACCAAATTATGCGGAATTGGAAGAGGAAGTTGTTCAATTTAATTTCTTTTAGTGGAAATTAACACCTTTTATTTCGTTAACTAAACACTTAAAATACTCAATTTTGATTGGTCGCTTCAATGTATAAAATTTATTCGCTCTAGCCTATGTAAATAAAAAAATTCTGACTTGTTATCAGTTGTGACTCACGGTACTGACAAACAGTGATGTCTCCTTTAAAGAAAAGGGATCTGTAAAGAGAAACAAATTATCGATTGAGATTACGGTCTAAGATATTTCTTTTAAAATAAGCATCAGCCACTCGAGGATAATAGACAATGGATCCACTCAACATCGAGAGATTTGCATTGCTGGCTGCCAGTGTTTAATATTCTCCTCAGACACTGTCGTTTCTAATTAAGATATATTATGTTATTTATCCTTTCTATGCCGATGTTCCTTGATTTCCATTGCTCAAATTTGATGAAGTATATTTCATTAGATTCAGCTTGCTCTTGTGCAGCGGATGCACTTCCAGATCATGGAAGCTTTTGGTGCGCAAAATCCATATCGTGGTAACCCAACGGAGCCAGCAATCCACAATATTATCTTCCAAGACCGTTCTCAGCCAGGTCAGGAAAAGGCGCTCGATTTCCACCACCTCCAGACGTAGCTCTGGTGTCAAAAGGCGACATCGCGCCTTTTTTATTCCCTGGAAATGGATCATCTGTAATGGCTGGTCTGGTTCTTCTGTTCATAATATGAAAGCATTTCTTACATGCACCTCCTCAGGGCTAAAAGATATGTATGAATAATTCGTGATACCCGTTCAAGAGTAATGACACTTTCACGTTGGATCGTGTAGCCTTACCCGGTAGTAAAGATTCGATTGGTGTGAAGCAACTTTGTAGCAAACCCAGACTTAAAATGCCATTAGTTAATGGCGATGACACTGGAGGTCTGTTGTATCTTGTTCAATCGGTAAGCTAGCGCCTTCTTCGAAGCTTTTTCGGCTACGTAGCCTGGTAATAGTTGATCAAATGCCGAGGGTATATTGCAGTTTGCTTAGTAAAATGAATTCCGTTGTAAAGCGACATATAAGGTGTTTTTGTCGACGGACTGTTTGAGACCCTACAAAAACCATTTAAGCCGGGTGTGCCAAGAACACAAGCGCCTTCTCTCGTTCAAGCTACAGAATGTGAACCAGCTCCAGTTCTATAGCTGTTTCCAAATTAATTATACGGTCAATTACACAGTACAAAGTGTTGTTGGCCTAATGAAGAACAAATAGGGATAGCTCTGAACCCGGGTTATTGGTACGATTCCCGTATGCACCCTAGGTCATTTGGACCTCCAGTAATCGTTGCTTATCTATTGCATCGGGTCCGAATAGCAGCGTCATCTGAAGTGGTAAAGTCATCTCGTTTGCAAGCGGCAGATACAATTTTGCCATTAGTATCGCTGTAGCCCAAAACATTTATTTTGGGTACTTGCGCCACGTATACAGTCCACTTCATGTAATCCTGATCGTGTAATCCGGTAGAGAAGCATGCGAAATTGTAGTTACACACTTGAGGATACCGCAGGAGTGGGTGGTTCTAGTTTGATACAAACTCTGTTTTCGTCCATAATCCAAGTTTCAAAGCTCAAATCGATAAGTTGCTCAAATGCTTTGTGCTCTTGAGTTTACGTGGGCCTAAGATTCGAAATGGATCCGAAAATGATAGCGATAATTCTAGGTCCACCCTGAAGGAAAAAGAGCTGTTGCTAGATTTTTAAATATGTTGTATATGGATTTTATTCATCACCTCTTCCTCCTTTCCCCGGTGCAAATTACTGACATATGTCTTCCCGTACGTCTGGCTGTGGACCCGTTTATCAAGCTTCTACACCTATTTATAATCATCTCCAGTGAATTGTGCCATGCATACGAGACAACTAGATCCCAAGACGTCCAAGCGGCCCACGCATTATACGTAGTGCGATACACTTTCGGAATAAGCCAATTCGTGGCAAATCAGATCGAGAATTGTAAAACGCAAACCTCGTTTTCAAAATTGAAAATGAGACAACATCTGATTTATGGAATAGGAGTCAGCCTGTTTGCACTTTCGTCACCGTTCGTCGTTACATTGGGAGATCTAACGGGTAGATCCCATCCCAAGGTCATTCACCTAAAATGATTCGATAGAGACGAAGATCAAAGATGACCATATGAGATTGCGATTGCCAACCAGATCCCGCATGCCGCTTAATTGCGCTCCAATGAATGCAATTGCAGAGGATGGTTTTAGTACGGGCGGAACTTTGTGTGGGACCAGAACATGCGACATGAATATGCGAAAGGTTCTATAAGACTTCAAAGAAAAGCAAAGGTTACGATGGTGTGGTCAAGTGGGTTCCTAAAAATGTGTGATGAGATCCCACACACTTACTGTGCCGGACTGGAGACTTGCAGATGGGGTACCCCGACGCCGCGTATGGACCTTCTATTACGTTGTGTACCCGTCGGCTGGAAGGTTGCACTCCTCAGAAGATAAGGGTTAGAATGTAGATGTCAGTCTTAAATAGGGCAGTCCTGGGGTGGGCCAGTAGGTGGCGGCTCTATTGACTGTTCGAGAATTGACTTACAACCAAGTTCTTCAGGGAGTTTCTCCCCCTGGCAGTTGTTTGATTTTCTCAAAGGTGTTAAGCACCTGGCCTTTACGTTGCTCCAGAACCACTAGGTGGGGAGGCTGCTTCCGATAGCGGATTTTTATGGGGTGCGAAACAAGGTGAAATCACAGGCCATATACTTCCTGGGGGGTTATCGCACCTTGTTCTTGCTACGTGACTGTCTTCAACGGGGAGCCAGAGTGTATCCCTTCTCCTAGACAGGGAGGCAGACTTACAAATTCTTTTAAGCGTGACGAAGTCTTGCCACGTTGACCGCAGATTGAGTAGTAGTATTTAATACCCCCCTTTCTTTTGACTTCTAGAATCTGTTCTTGCTTATGCCCTAATTTTTACTCGCCTGAAAGTATCTTGGACTTGAACCACCGAGGTCTTCCAACAAAAGGATGGGGTCGGACCTGAGAGACAGGTGTCTATGAACTGGCGGTATACCCTAAGGGGCCAAGGTGTTTTGATGATGGGCTGCGGTAAACTCTAAGGCGACGAGGTCTACAGATGGGGGACCAAGCCTACCAATTAAGGACCGGGCATACCAATGAAGGGCCGTGATCGATTTCTTTCAGTACTGTTTTACCGGTACCCTGGTAATGATCTTCCCTTCGTTGGTTTTGCAAATTCTGCTCGTCCCAAGGTCGCTTCACGTCTGTGTTGTGGTGTAGAGATTTTCCGACTTGGAATACTTCCGATTGGCTGATTATGAAAGCTGGAATTCTTCGAACCAATACTCGTCACTTAAGTTTCGTTGAGTTCAAGCTCGTCGAATTTATATTCGCCGAGATAGAACTCGTCGATATAGGACTCGTCCAGTTCAGACTCGTCCAGTTCAGACTCGTCCAGTTCAAATTCAGCGAAGCAGCTGGAAGATCGACCGTTCAAGTCACTATGTAATTAAATGGGAGAAGTAAGGGAATGAATGGGAGCCATTCAATAGGCTTACGCTAGCAGAAAGAGATCATTGATTACACAGCAGAATATTCCAAGTCGTAGTATAACGTATACTCTTCAGATGAGTCCCTGCGTAAGTTGGATTATGCCTGCCATCCAAACTCGGGAGTCAAAGCTT
>JH598649.1:137327-270855 GCA_000173235.2 Hyaloperonospora arabidopsidis Emoy2 | reverse complement strand
GTGTGTGCTGTCATTACCTCTGAACTCTACAATTCCAGCTTGCTGTCTTTGAAGGGAAATCATGTAAGCACTGACTTATCCATGTAACAGCACTGAAATATTGCCGTCACCACTGGTAAAGCCTTTTCGATTAATAGAATAAGGGTTTTGTTAAATACACCCCACTTTTTACTAAATACACCCCATACACCACACCCATACCACACCACAATATAGTTTGTACGGCAAACATCGCTCCACCATACCTCTGTACCACTACTATTACATAACATTCTGTATCTATCGTACAAATGATGAGTGATTTACCAAGCAAATCTTCATTGAGTACTCAATGAACGACTGAAGATCTTTACCTTCGCAAACGATTTGATCGACGACCACAATGCACTCGCCACTACATGTCAAATACATCTTGGGCGCTATTTGTATCTTTCAGAAACGGCAAAAGCCAGGTTTCAGTCGAGAAAGGTGTAAAAATAATTGAAACAAAAGTTCACGTGTCACGAACATAATCGGATGCATCCGTTCAAGCAAAAACCATCTCCCCAAACAAGAAGTTGTATTATACAGCTATATGTATTATGATCGAGCCTATCCTGAATCTGTGTTAAGACCGGGCCATTGGCTGTGAAAGAAAGGTTGATAGGTAAATCACTTAATATTTGTATGATAGATGCAGAATGTTGTGCGATAGTGGTTGTACCACCTATTGTGGTGTGGTACGGGTGTGGTGTATGGGATGTATTTAGTAATAAATGGGGTGTATTTAGCAATACCCTAAAAATAGAGTCAAACAGGTAGGATGGATTCATGATAGTCGATTGAATTATTAAATAAGCTTAAGTAACTTTAGCGTACGAGCAGTAAACGTGTTCATATCTCATGACTAAACAATTACAACAGCAGCACTGAAGTACCAACAACACCACAGAACAGTAGCAACACCAAGAACACTAGCAGCAGTAGCAATAATAACGACATCAGCAGCAACAACACCAACTTTAGCGGCAGCAGTATCAAAAGCAACAGGAACAACATACATCACTTACGACAATTACAACAATGGATACAGCCACAGCGGTAGCAGCAACAACAACACCAGTAACAACAACACTAGCAATAAAATAGCAGCAACTGGTAAAAATTAACAATTGTAACAAATATGACATTAGAAACAATAATAACAAAAACGATAACAAAACGATACCATCAATTACAACAGCACCAGTACATGTTGCCTACATTTACGGCCGCGGCCGACGATACAAGGACACGTCCATATTATCCCTGTGCCGTCTGCGCCTGCAGGGCGGGGGTTGAGCACGGCAATTTAAAAAAAATATAGAAACGGTATAAGATATGAATCTTTATGTGCACCACGTTAACTCAGGTATACGAGGACGTGGAGCATTTTTTTATTTTCCAATTATCTGGAGCATTATTTTTATTTTTCGATTATCTGGGGCATTTTTTATTTTGTGATTAAATGGGGCATTTTTATTTCCCCTTTAAACATATACCTTCTATAATATATCCCCTATGCAACATCCAATGAAAGAAATAATTGGCCTTCTAGGCTTGTGGTTCAACATTATCTAGTCGGTCGCCATCGCTCGACTCGACCAGTTGATACGTCGGTTTGCTCGCGAAGGATAGAGCTATAGCACTAGGCTTGTCACGATCAGCTTAACATGACTCACTAATTTCTGTAGCATAATGGTTACTCCTTGATAAAAAAAAAACACATATTACTACTGTCGGTCGTGAAATACGTCAAGCGGGAATACGCGTAGACCGAGATGTGTAATTTGTACCAAAGCACAAGTTCCGAAAGAAAATTTCAGCTAGCTTACCTTTGTACAGACGCATTGTGTATTCTGTGCTATTATGTTGTCTAAGAAAATCTTGTTTCTTGAGCGTCGACTGCTATTTCTTCATTATAATACAAATTTACTTCGGCTGAATCGGCAGGTATTGCATATCGTTCGTCTATTACATCTTATAAATATACAGCCTTGTAATGCTTATCTGTATCTCTTTTTCCCTTTCTACCTGTACCTTTACGATGGAATTGTAATTCTGTGCGGTGTCCATTTTAGCACCCATCTGCGACTTGCACCACTTGCCAACGCAACTTTGATTTGTACAATACAGTAAACACCCTTAACCCTTTCAAATCGACTGAGCAGTAGTTTAAAACAAGGAATGTCCACTACTTTTCCTATTATATTACGCACCGTCACTAAGTCCGGTCGATACTAGGTGATAGCATGACGACTTCTCTCGTAATTCTGGATGAAAGTTATGATAATATCTATATTCAAGAGATAACTTTCATCGTGTCAATCATTAGCTTTGTAGTCTGAAGCTCACTTCAGTGCCCCCATTAAGCGAAAACAGGCGACCCGGACTAAGTGTTTGTCACTCTGTACCCACAGCTCCAACTCATACGCAACACCTTGAATCGATTGGACCTAACATAGTCCAGCGCATCTTAAACGTAACAAATTCAACTCGTAATAATTATTAATTTTTTTAACCAGTATCCATCTCCTCTTCATTTGATTTTGTATCCTGTGGTCGTTCAGTCCTACATTATATATTCTTTAATCCATACTCGGTCTAGCTGTAATTTTGGTAATTAACTGACTTATTAACTCACTCATCTACCTGACCAAGGTGTATGTACTCTTCAGTCATTTGGACCTCGATACTCGTTCTATAACCACGCTCGTTAAGCTCTCTCTGTCACCTATTTCCCTTAATCCAACCAAAGCGCAATTGTGATATTTGGATAGATTTAATTCACCCAGCATAACCGGTTTCACAAAGTGTACCATCTTACTCTCAAGAGTCTTTCGGATGGTGTTCATAATGTCCCAGACCTCAGGTAGTCGGTATGGCTTACGACGCTACAGGCTATAATCTGGCATACTATCATATTGAAAAGCATCATGTATGTTTGTATCTTCATCACGCTATATCAATGCGCTTGCTGAAGGTCGTTATAACCCCGAAAAACATTTGTTATCGATAGTTTAGCTTTGTCGGGGCGGAGTAAGCGAATAATAGTAAAATCAACGAGATATTTCCGAAACAGTCCGTGTTTTAGTTTCGGCACGAATCCAAATTTTTAAAAGCCACCCCGAAGACTGGAGATTGGCTTTTGATACAATAACGCGTCCGATTCTGATCAAAATTTTATTTCTATACTTTGAAAGTCGGCTGTTCATTACGTTCGAACTTCATCCAACTTTTTTTAACTCAATACATAAGATATAGGTTTGACTATTGCTAATAACATTGAAAACAAGTGTATATTCAGAATGGACGAGAATCGAAGGTTCGCTTGGCTAATGTAGAGTCCAGAAGTTCGCCGAACTCAGCACATCAACCGTCCCCCCTTGGAATTTTTACTAATGTAAACAAGTGTATTCACAATAAATGCGACGAATTTCGTGATTATAAGTCCACTCTCGACGAAGTCGATAGAGTGGCCACTTACTTGCCCACCCAGTGAAGCATATCTATTTGGGGCCCCAGGTCTACCTCTCTCAAGACCGAAACATCTTCGTCTCCGTCCGAGTCTACCGAAGAGTGCAAGCCGCCAGCCGATGGCTACAAAAGGTGAGTCAAGATCCATACGCGGAATCGGGGTACCCCCCCGTAAGTCGACAGTCCGTCGCAGTGAGTGTTTTGGGGGCTCAACACGCAGTTTTGAGAACCCACTCCACCACAAATACATCCTCTGCCTTTAGTATCAGCTTGTTCTTTTTGTTTGTCTTGGCTATCAGCCATTGTATCACGCACATGTCGTAAGATACTAAAGCGCGTCGCGAGGAACTCGCTCACGTGTTTCTGCATCGTGATAGGGCTATTTTTAGTAAGCTTGTCAGCAGACTCTCCCCCACCAAACCCATAACCACATCGTGGTAACGTGACCGGAAAGCTGGGGTGCGTGAGGCTATTCACATAGAAGGTGGTAAAGCTGGTCGAGGTATGAACACCGTTATTTAAAGCAAAGTCAATGACAGGGAGCATCAAGATCTAAGTCTTAGACGACTCAGCACAAACACGGGAAAGAAAATCGCCGATGACGCGATTAACTCGCTCAGCTTGACCATCGGTCTGCGGATGATCCGTTGTAGACATGTTCAATCGGGTATTAAGTACCTTGAAGATGGAAGTCTAAAACTTTCCCGCAAAGCGAGGATCGCGATCAGAGATGATTGCCATTGGCAACTCGTGTTGACGCAACACACGATCGATAAACAGAATAGCTGTACCTTTACCATTGATGTAATCTAGAACCGCCGCTAAATGAGCCATTTTGCTTATATGGTCAACAAAGACCACGATCCCCGTAGAGACGATTAATGGCTAAGAGCCAAGAAGATTAACTCAAAATTTGACGAGTGCATGCTTCATAGCAAGTAGCTCTTTGTCATAACGAATTGGATATTTCTTTCCAGCAGCTTTCAGCTGGTGAGATTCAAACGCGATAACGCGTTCGCGGCCTGCAGGATCTGTTTTGAACAGGGCGCTGCCTATGGCAAAGTTGGATGCATTGCAGACAATACTCAAAGGGTACTCAGGATTTGGCAACGCCAAAATGGGGGCATGGAGGAGATTCTCCTTTGTTGTCCGAAATGCGTCAGCAGGGGTGTTGTATCAGCTTCCATCTGCATCCTCCTTAAAAGGATCAGTTAATGACCGAGTCGTATCAGCGTAATTTTCAATGTATTTGTGTAAGTAATTGGCAAGGCCAAGCCACTTACGCAAGTCTATTTGAATCTTAGGAATCGACCAGTCCACTGTAGCCTTTACCTTAGCGGGATCCGCTCTGAGGGCCGAGCTTATCAATGAAAAATCCTGAAAAAGAGATCTCTTCTGCACAAAAGATGCATTTAGACACGTTGGCGTACAACACATTCACGCGCATACACTCGATAACGGCTTGCAAATGACCGATGTGATTGTCAAGATCTGACCGACTTTATTCGGCATGACTATGGATAAAGTTGCCATCATAGTACTTATGTGCGTAATCCCGATGTCGACGAAATGTTGCGTCACGAGACGATCAAACGAAGCCGGAGCATTATTCAGCCCTTGGTGCATCACCAGCTATTCCATAGCATACTACTTGGAGTGCTCACTGCTGTTAGCGGGATATCACTCGCTCGCATGAGCAATTGGTAATACTCATCGCCCAAGTCGAGTGCGCTAAACATAATACAACCAACTATGTTGTTTTGGAGACATTATCATTTCGAGGAATGGATGTCTGTGCCGCGATAGTGGCTGCATTAAGCTTATTGTAAGCATGTACAATACGCCACTTGACGTTCGGATTTTGACATAAAATTTCAATATCAAATGTCGAGGTTTACTCTCACGTACCATTCCTGCCTCGGCTTGTCACGGAAGAAGTCATCAATTACATCACATTGCTCCTTAGGCAAGGGCCACTGTCGCGTGACACAGTATTACTCCCAGGAACTAAGTCAATTTCATGACGGACAACTCTATCTGGAGGTAAACAGAGGGTGAATCGTGACGCACCACATCTTGAAATTTCTTGACCAAAGGATAACGGGATCACGAAGATTTTTCAATATTGATGACCCACTTCGCACAATGAGTGCTGCTTTCGTGTCCTCCAGAACGGCTTCATCCAAAGTGAAGAAGAGTTCAACTCTATGATGTCGGGTTGAACGACGACCACCTCTGAGAGGTCTCCATTCTTTAGTGAGTGATCGAACTCATCGACTGACAACTCTTCGAGTTCTAGAAAATCACACAGCGAGGGTATAGCCTCAAGGCTAGACTTACCATCACAGACACCAGTCACTCCGCTTACGAGTGTATACAGCTGATAGTCATCATCACTTTGTGTCATAGCACGTGCTTTGTGACTTGTATCTTTCTGATCAATATCGTCGTCAGACGTAATTGCTCTAGTCTAAAGCTGATGTCGATATTGACATCTGATGACAAGTCATTTGACATGACATCGTCATCACATGGATTACGTGCCACTTCACGTGCATCCGCTGAGCCGGGCTACGGATGACTTGTTATTTCACCAACAACGTCAACATTAATATTCAGCGCGTCCCTGTCATAGCCAACATCACTCAGTGGGTACTTACGTTCCACGTTCATGTGATGGGTTCAACCCTTGATGACTTGACGCTTGGACAAACAATGCTTTCAGCATTCAGTACGTTGTTCTCACAACGACTATCACTTAGCAGAGCACGTGCCGCTTCACTATCACATATCAAGATTTTCTCTATACTCATGTCTTTGATACCGTCGGAATCAACTAGCTCTGACATTCCGATGTCCAGCACACTGACATTGTCAGCCAGTGGCCCGCGCCAATAGAGCTTTTGATTCCTAGCAGAGGCGGGTTCATGACTCCCTAAATTTCCTCTAGGGGCAGTGCATGTGGCGTTTAATGTTTTCAACCTCAAATTCCCTCCATGGCTCATGGCGCTCAAGGCAAGCCATACCAAGGATGAGATCATATCTCGGTCCAAATCAAGGCCTAAACAGCGTTCGATACTATCAGAATTGAAGAACTTCACACCCAAGTTTACAGGAACTTTGGGTGCGGTGACTAGAGTCCCTGTCGCTAAGCGAACAGTGATCTTATCACCCTTGTGCGCTTCTAGCGCCTCAACATAACGTTGTTTCCCTTTTAAGGGAACATCGTCTGACATAATTACCGGATGCACCGAAGTCGATCAATATCGACCAGGGTTTATCAAAGCCCATAACAGTCGCCTTCGCGACTAACAAGCCTGGCTTAGAGAGTCATGGTCTGGTGCCGTTGGATGGGTAGCATCCGCCGGGACATCCTCACGCTCCAAAATGGCAGGGCATAATAGCTGGAGTCGCGCGCCTCGGTATAGTATCATTTTCGAGTGCCAACTCGCCGCTGCCGCTTGTTCGGGAAGCACAAAAGTAAGCCGACGAGTCAACGAGTCGTAGCTAGTGCGCTTGACGATCTTGATCAAGTCTCGAACCAGGGAGTCATCCGTCAACAATCCTTCACGCCGTTCAAGGAGCTGCAGAAGCAGGGTTGTTTCTGCTATATGCGGCAGCATTCGCACGTAGAGTGGGACTACCGCGATCAATCTGCCTTCAAGGTAGGTCTCCAGATAATCAAGCATCGCCACACGAGTAGCCCGTGGGTGCGTGCACGCAAGGAAACCAGGAGGCGATGGAAGGACAATAGCACCCATCAGCCATGCTGCCAGTGCTTCATTCTCGATCGGAACCATTGGCCGAAGATTGTCGTCTGCCTTCTCCTTCCAAGTACAGGTTACAGCCCTTACCAGCAACCGGCCGTGATCGTCATCACTATTTGTCTCAGAGGTGGCCACATTTCCCACAACTGCGGAGGCGTATGTCCGCTGAGTAGCCTGCATCCCGGGAGTGGGAGCGTTGATCCCAGCAGGCCCCGGAGGAGTGAAGACAGGCCTGCCTATCCCATCAGAGGCGAGGGAGGGAGAACCGTGCGTATCCTCCATCGTCACATCGTGACTACCCACATCCCCTTCGGTTAAGGGGGGGGGTCGTCCGGTAACGAACGGGTACTCGAAGGACCAGCGCGCGCGGACGGGTCAGCGTCTAGCCCGCTCCCACACTGCGCGAGGCCATCGGCCCCCGCACGGAGAGAAGGGTCGTCACCACCCATATCACCACTCACGTTAGTGCCCATACACAACAGCACACTTCCTCGTGCCAAAATGATTTGTTTGCGTGCGAAGGCGCAAATCTGGAAGTGTTTTCAGGCGATATAGTGTCTGCACTCCAGTAGGGAAGGTTCCTCTTATATGTCGGAGCTCTATCCACTGGACCAAATCAGTACCTGCCGACACCACACGAAAGTCAGGGCGCGTTGCCCGCTGATCACGATGTCTTGACCCTTGGAAGTGTAATCTCCGCTTATCTACTATAACTGTACGAAAAATGCTCCTAGTAAATGCGGTCCATTGAGTCTAAACCGACTGACGAGCTAATGACTGAGCAACGAGTTGTATGCTATGTTCTTGTGCTTGTACAGCCCATTTGCTGCGAAAGGAGATGAAGGCCGACTTAGGCTTCGTCCCCACGGGCTTCTACCCGACCTTTGAGTCGAAATTGAGCAACCATCTCTTTACATACACCAACTACAAGTCGAAGCGTTTTGGTCCGTGGAACGCGCTTGACGAGGACGAGGAGGCCGAAAACAACACTTAGATGACGTATTATAGAGACCTAGTACATATGCTAGCGGAAGTTCTACATGTCTTTTCACATGCATTCTATGACTCGAACGATTGATTGGCTGATAGCTCATTTAGCATTTGCTTGTCGACGATGCTCACCGAAATGAACACCTTACTTTCGACCGAGCTCTCAGCTGATACTTTAGCGGCGTTGCAGGCGCATCTCAAGACGCAAGAGGCGGAGAAAGATTCAGCTGTATCCGAAGACTTTCGTCTCTCACAATTGTGCGTGCATTACGAAGATGCAAAAGGGCGACTATCTTCCATTCTACGCTTCCCTGAGTTTTTTAACGGAGTTTCTTGTGTCAACAGCTGGTACGACGATCGAACCGGACGTGCCTTGGCACAGGAAGCCATCGAGCAGAGCAAGGAGATGCGCATTGCGTTCGTGAGTACGCCGGCAGCATATCGAGATTTCCTTAAGATTCAAGAGGAGAGCGACTCACCTATTGACGGGGACAACGTCTTTTTGTTCGAGTACGACCGTCGATTTCACGAAAAGTATGGCCCTCACTTTGTGTTCTACGACTACAATGAGCCCACGAAGTTGCCGGAACAGTTCCACCACTTCTTCGATTACGTGCTCGTTGATCCGCCCTATTTGGTACGTTGCAGGTGACGGCTGCAAGAACTCATATGCTCGAGTTGAGTTAAAAAAATGGGGGAGCTGACTGCGTTGTATCATAAACAGAACACGAACTGCATGAGCAAATTTGCTGAGACCATGCGCTGGCTGGCGAAGGACGTGAAGGTCGTACCGGGCAAAGCGGACGAGATTCTCAACCCGTGCACCTTTATCACTGGTACGCACATGTGATATTACTGGATGTCTTTTGTTGTGGGTATCGTTTCAGTACGTAACACTCTTGTGCTGGGCGATCGAGTAGCACGCATGCTACGCAAAGAGATGTATGCGAACTTAGGTTTCACGCCTTCGGGGTTTACGCCGACGTTCGAGTCCAAGTTATCGAACCAGTTTCTGACGTACACGAACTTTCTTTCAAATCGCTTTGGCAAAAGCACGGAAGACTATGATGACTCCGGCGACGAGAAGTAGCCCAGCAGAGCCAACGTCAGTGGTGTCAACGTCGGAATCTGTTCTACGAATCCACGTTGGCAACTTTGAATGTCACGAGGAGCATGCGTAATGCAAGCAGGGGCTGCAGACGTGAACGATGTTCTACAAGTCCCCGTTTGTATTTCCAAGTCGCTGTAATCTCGTCAGTGACGTCTTCGTGCTATGAGTAATACTGCAGCATAGCAATGTACGATCGAGCCATCACCCGTCCGACTGACAATTGAGCGTATTATGGAAATTGTTATCCACTTTGACCGTCCAGTACGACCCGCTGCATCATCGCACATTTTAGTATGTAATGACCCGAGTAAGCCTTGCATTCCCATACACGTAGATAGTTCCTCAGCTCGGTGCGTTCCACACTCAGCAGTGCTGCTCTGCGAAACACAAGTTCACCAAATGCCTTTGACTTCGCTTGCATCGATTGTCAAGTTCTTGCTGTCCATTTTCCCCGCATGGTGCATAGGACTTCGACTTCGACTTCTGTGCTAACCGTATCGCACTCACGAACATGGCAACTGGATCTACCACGAGGGAATATATACGGGCGTACCCTCTTGTCCCTTTTGCAGCTTCAACCGAAACAGTGAGATCGATTCATCACTACTTACTATTTGTTACAGGTCGTGCTTGTTTATGCATCAATGACATCGTCTTAACTATCAAGTGACACCGAGTCTTTAGAAGTGCCATCCATACCCAGACACGACCATGCTTGCCGAAGTCTGTCGTCCGTCGCTACTACTACCGTCATCCCCAGTCGCCAACTCAGTTGCCAATGACCGCAGTCGCCACTCGCGCAAAGTCACGCGTGACATCGCGGCGCTGGACTTCCTGCAGACCATTCCCATGCGGTCCGAGAGCGCAGTCGCTGAGCTGCTCTCGACGTCGGAACTCGATCTCAAGAACGACGGGAAAGCGGACGATGAGGAGGCTGTTAATGGACCAGTGAGTAGTGCAGGAATGATCGGTAGTGGCGACTCCATGCTAGAGGCGCTGGCTGGCAGGAGACTCCCGGGCATGGCCGCGACTGTCGTGCACGTTCCGCCTCTGTTCCGGTACCGGTTTACGACCAAGTTTCCAGCAGCTTCGGCTGTGGTGAGGCGATGGGAAGCCGTGACAGCTCAGGAGGGACTTCTGGACGCGAGACTCTTTTTCTCCAGAGGCTGCGGGTACCCGCTGGTTACGTCGACGATCATCAACGTGAGAGCTGAAGCAGCGAGAGATGCGAGAGACTAGAGACATGGGGGTATTCTAGTGACTAACTGATTAACTGCTGTATCGTTGTTGCCTTCTTGTTTTTCTTTGTCGGCAGTACAATGGCAAGAATGATACGACGGCGAGGAGGAGTCGACTGGCCTCGATGAGTGGCTTGGCGCTGGAACGACCGGCTCCAACCCATTATGACTGGAGAGGCACGTCGTACTTTCGACTACTGCACGCTACCTATTCAGCCTGCGATGCCGATCGAGACCGAGAAGACGCACACCCGGAGCGTGTGCCGTACTCGGCCAACTTTCTGGATGATCCAGAGTTTCGTCAAGGCCGCCATCGGCATGTCGTGCGTGGAGACAAGAGCCTTGGACCCATTGTGTCGAGCATCCTGCTCTTTGTTAAGCCACACGAGCTCAAGGACGAGCTCAACCAGAAGTTTCAGAAAAAACACGCACACTGGCTGCAAGACCCATCGCTATCGCTGAGCAAATTGAGACATCTGAAGCGAGAGGCGAT
This sequence comes from Hyaloperonospora arabidopsidis Emoy2, assembly GCA_000173235.2. Lineage (NCBI taxonomy): Eukaryota > Oomycota > Peronosporomycetes > Peronosporales > Peronosporaceae > Hyaloperonospora > Hyaloperonospora arabidopsidis. Next base: position 259,761 of record JH598649.1, on the reverse strand, counting down.
CATGTGCAGTCAGCGACTGAACCTTGAAGTCGCCACGGTCGCTCTAGCCTGTGTGCTATTTGAAAAACTGGTGCTGCAACACTACGTTGCTAAGGTGAACCGCAAGCTTTACATGGCAGTGTGCTTCCTGCTGGCTGTCAAGTTTAATGAACCCTGTGCGTCAGACGAGCGCAAACGTGTCATTCGCTTACTGTTGAAGGACATTGATCGTGTGCATGCTTTGCCATCACGGGATGTTCTCACAGCCGAGTTTACGGTATACGCTCAGCTTTCGTTCGACCTTCACGTCCCTATCGCTGAAGTTCATCCTCATTACGTTCGACTGCTGAAGCTCATTGAGAGTAATCCGCGTAAGTACCTTGATGACGACGTCTTTACGTCATACTCGGCGCTCTTAGCGATGGAGGAGCAGGCAGAGAAACTCGTTATGGTGCTGTCAGATCCTATGGATGGCTTTGATGAGACAACGGATAACGAGGCACGATTAAGTGACGAAGAGGAGAATGACTCTGAAAGTGAAAAAGACAATGAGCTACGAGGAAGAAAGCGGAAGAACTCTGGTGGCGCCTCCAACGATCCATCACTGTTTCTCTGGCAAAATGTTTCTCTAGCACAGTGGTGGCGAAAGCGCCGCGATTCGCAAGGGCGGCACGAGTCGCCATCTACAACGTTGGCCAACTGAGAGCGCTTTGCTTGATGGACTGCTCGAGATGTCGAACTATCGATCGCAATGGCGCAGAGTGGAGTCATATGTGGCTCGGACAGGATCTGCAGATACTAAGCGCACAGCTTTCTAGCTGTGTGACATATTACATGCATGCTGATAAAGGTGACAAAATGCTTGCATATCGATTAAGGTCACAGTAAGTTGTTGTAGTTTTGTATCGCAATTATACGCATCAATGTGAAAAATGTTGACATGGCCCCAGTGTTGGAAATGTCAACATTTTTGGGATTACATTACTTGTAAAAGAAGTATTTATTCTCGGTATAGGTAGTTTTGAAGCAAAAACGTAGTTTTAAGTAAAAAGGATGATGAACAGACCGAGTGGGTTCAGATCCTCGTAAATGGAACATACTGTGCTAAACTGTGTGTAAAGAACGTCGTGCATCATTGCAAGTTATATAGTACTGGTCAATTCAAATGTCTTTTATAAATTCCTCGATTGCGTTGGATGATGATCTTGGAATACACGATGATAAAAACCTGCATATGCTTCATTGTTTCTTCATTTTCATGACCACGCGGATTCTTTTGTTCGCAATACTTTGCATATCACACAGTCTTTTCACACCTCTGCGTAGCAGTCGGAAGATTGTTAGCAGGTCGATACGGCAACGTAAACTGTTATTCATCAGCGACAGATGTAGTTCTTAGAGTTTGTCGTTAAGGAGACCGCGCGGTCGAACCTTTTCCCGTTCCTATATTTGATCTTGGTTGTCACCAATTGTAACTGATTGGAAGCCGACTCATCGCCAGCGTATCCATTTGCGTGTTCAGACCAGAAGCCTTCAAACCCAAATCTTTAGGGAGGCGTTAAGCATCCACCCCCCTCGCGTTAACCATCCACCCCCCTCGCGTTAACCATCCACCCCCTCACACTTACAATGCTTTGATTGGTCAATAAAAATAAATGCAACGAACAATCCCTGAAATATTGTTGATCGGTAAACTAAATCGCTAGCCCCTTCGCTAAGCTTGAGCCAGGTCCCACGAAGAGAACTCCAGACTTGGTCAACGGACTGATGCATGGGCCCTTGTGGGAGTGCTACGTCGTAAGCATGAAGGCCAAACTGCAGAAGCAGAGGAAAGAGTGGCTTTTCACTGATTAACATCGAAAAGCGTGCGCCAGTATCGAATATTGCGCTTGAAATGCTGCATTCGTGTTGTGGAATAGGCGTTGTGGTGACTACATCTTGACAACATCAATGCAGTCACGTTTGTGGTCTAGTGGTTTGATACCAAGTAGAAGCTGGCGATGAAGCATACAGTACTCGATTAGATTTGGTCCAACTAGTTTACATATTGCTGCTCCATGCCGGCAGAATATAATACCCTAGTGAGTTAAACACTTATCGATGGGGATGTTGTGTATATTAGAATACCGTTCGCACGCCAAAGAGGATCGGTGTGAATTCACCTTGCACTTCGCCGATATAAGTAATAAAATCTTGCTCCATGCCTTGGCTACCGCGCGACCCATTATCAGCTTTCGCAACACGTTCACGTTTAAAGAGATAGTGGTTGATATTGCTGTTGGAGGCCGATGGATGGGGGAGTTGTTTTGGAGTTAGGTGCATGCACAGACATTGACCGCGTCTGTCATCGACACTTTTCCCCAAAAATTGGTCCAGTTGACGAGCTTGGAGATAGCAGGAAAATCGGGCTTACTTTGAACAATGGTACGTTGATCTCACGACTGTTCTTTTTGCCGCTGCTCATTACATTGTAATGCTGGATCGCCTGCCATGAGGTGTTGACGGCTAACAAAGACATCGTCGCTGACGCCGAAGGCGACGTCTTGCCCGTTAAGTCGTGCATATCGTGTTGGGATACGGTACTTTGTGACGTTGTGATTGAAGCGTTTCTCGATAACTATCCGTGCTTCTTGTACTTAGTGGTCACTGGAAGTATTGTCTTCGATGGTATTTCTGTCGTCCCACTGTGGTGCAACTAACCTCGCAACGGACGTTGGAGCAGGCAAGCATCTATGGCTCTGGATGTATAAAAGCATTATGACCATTATGTAGGCTTTGTACGCCTCGCTCGTCACGGAGTGGTCACAGCCTGTAATCAGTCTGAATTCGGTATTTACAGTACATAACTTTGACCCACAACTTAGAAGTGTCGATCAAAGATTGTCGAGCTGCTTAAAATGGTAGACCGCAATATGTTTATATCATCCTGCAGCCAGCATGTACCTACCACCAGCCAGCTAGGCATGAAGTACGAGAGTGAGGTCTCAACAGTGCGATGTATATCAATGATCGAGTGTGATGTACTTCTGTGCGGATAAATACAATACGGCTGGCGCCAAGTTGATAAGAACGTGGAAATCATTCTGACTTAAAGTTACATGGTCAAACAGCTCCATACTAACATGCAATTGCTGAATTTTTCGTGTGTAGTATCGGTACAAGACCCATGAGACGAAAGGAATACGTGCATCAGCGAGATGTCAAGGATGAGGTACATCAGTCGGACTGTCTGCGCCCTGTAAACCAAATTGCTTGTAGCATTTTTGCTTGAAGTATTGTGACACTGGGGTCCTGCAATGCGCGAATCGTATGTGCATGCGCATCGTCATTCCGTAAGTATGACGTCTGTCTTGATGTATCTATCGCTCTGCGATTCTACGAAAAGCTCGACTGGTGCCCTGCGGCCGCTCAAGCAGCTTAACTACGGTACGGCATGCGAATTTCACGAAGTATACACGGCCTTACTACGACATGAATTGGTTGAATAGAAAGTGTCTGCTACGATTTGGTAGGATTCGATATAGACACAACATCCCGCGTTATATGTTCGATGAGACGTGTGGGGATGAACGAAAGTGCGAGTATATGTGGTCCAATATTCTTGACGTGTTCGGAGCTTGCTTCATTGACGCTAGTGACCCCTATTCGTAAAAATACATACCATATGATATACCGGTGAAGTGTTTGACGGTGAAGAGTTTGGATCACCGATGCATTTTATTTGCAGTCAATAACGACTGGCCCACGTAAAGTGGAGTGTACTAACGGTAAGTGGCTCCTACCCGTGCATTTCCTGACGTCTGAAGAAGTCTTAGTATGGCGATCAAGAGTTTTAATTCATGACTGTATGCTGTTTAATTCTTGCTGACAAATTCTTGGTTGTTGCGCAGAATAGAGAAGCATGATTCTGACTACATTCAGTCGTGCACATACAAAGTTCTCAGTCGACTGTCACCCTTGTAATTATATGGTTTTCTTAAAGACCACAACGTCAGCCAGCAGAATGAGAAAGAGAGTAGTAAGAAGATTTCGTAATGGTAGATAAAACGAGCTGTTATCTACCAGACATCTTAGTAGTGATAAGTAGCTATAATGTAACGGGGTTACACATCGAAGGGTACTCGGTACCCTGTGTCTTAGACGCATGGGATGGTTGTCAGCACGAGATAGGAAAGATCTCGAAAGTTCTTGATTTAGGACATGAGTGCCTAGACTAGGTAATATTAGGATTAAGATATTCTATAGAGTTAAACGTAAATAAAGTTCAGTTCCCCTTTTGATCTTGTCTAAAACACGTGCCTTGCGAGGCGTCTCGGATCGTTGATCGTTAAGAGTTAGCAACATCTCTCTGAGATAGCTACTCTTGAGCACTAAGTGTTGTAGATTCACTGAATCGTTCGGTCCCCTGGAACAGGGACCCTAAGTGTTACGCTTGTTGGCTCATAAAGTTTAGTTCATTAGAACTAATAACGATGTTTGAGCACTAAGTATTCCTCTGACTTAAGGAGCTGTGCAGCTCCGCTAGACTTGGTAGCACTCGAGTCAATCTACGCCTGAGTCTTTAAAGACTGATCCTCTGTGAGGATTGAAAACCCCACTCCTTCTCTGAGGCCCAAAAGGTCGCGCTTGATAAGCTGACCGCATCTTTGGGTCCAGAGTATGTGGAATTCCTTGTATCGCAAGGCCCGGAGGTGCTTACTGCACGTGTTGAGGGCTTCTTGCAGTATGAAGCGTCCTTCTAGGGTAGGTTCAAGACCAAATGGCGTGGGCTATGCCTACAAGCTATGTGTCTGTTCCAGACGAAGAGGCTAGGCCTCGTCCACTTAGAGTGGAAGTTAAAAACTACTCAGGAAAGGAGGGTGAAAACCTCATCCTCTGGACCCGTGAGATTGAGATGGCCATGAGATCAGGCCTGATCAAGCTTGACCATCAACAGGTCTCGCTGGCTATCTCAAAGCTCTATGGAAGAGCTAGAGAATGGGCCTTGACGTGTATCACGTCGGTCGACTTAGCGTTTCACACATGGGAGTCGCTTAAGTCACAATTGGTACAGGTGTTTTCACCACCTAACCAGGCTTACCGCGTGCGTTCACGCTTTTTATCAATCCGTCAGGGTAAGAATGAGTTAACGGACTATGTCCAAGAGTTGAGAATTCTCATGGCTGCTATGCAGTCTGACCCTCTGCCTGAAGCATTCCATGTGACTATATTCATGGAGGGTCTCCGTACTGGCGTTACCAGAACCGAAGTCTTTCGGGTTCACCCCTCTACATTCGAAGAGGCTGTGAGAATTGCTCTTAATGCTGAGCATAACTTCAAGTCGGCCAGACTTGGCTGGAATGGGTACAACTCTCGTTCTGCGATAGTAAACTACACGAGTACTCCAGCCGGTAATAGACCGGAACCGATGGACCTCAGCTATGCTGAAGATGAAGGTGAAGCTGAACTTCAAGCTGCTGAGCAGCAACGTGTTGTACGCCGGTGTTATACGTGTGGAAGCACTAAACACTTACGGCCTGGTTGCCCTTTACGTATACAGCGCCAGGCTACGAGTCAACACTCTACACCGAGCCAGAAATCTGGCATTGCACGGGGAAATGCCGACACCCAGTAGGCGCGGGGCGCCCTACTGGGGAAGAACTAGGTTCTTTAACACCTTTAGGAATTAAAGTTGAACAGGGCCTAGCCCCAAAGAGTTCCATACCTACTGTTATGGAGCGTGGATACAAGTCTGGCTTGTTAGTCGCTGAGGCGAGAGTTAAAGGCTTTGAAAAGCCTTGGTCGATTTTAATCGATTCTGGAGCGTCTTGCAATTATTCTCGACGTCGTTCCCTTGAGGGAAGTCAGCGTTATGCTGAAGCGCTTACAGCGCATGAGGGTGATTCCATCACGGTTCGTTTAGCGACTGGAAGTCGTGTCACTGTACCTAAAGTTCCGTTGAACTTAGGTATAAAGTTTTTGGACTTTGATAGCATTGAACGCTGTCTTGTCCTTGATTTGGACTCGAGATATGATCTCATCCTAGGTATGGCTTGGCTTGAACGCCATGAGCCATGGATTGATTGGAGGTCGAAGACCTTAGGCGCTACGCGCAATGTTCCCAGCGAAGCTTTGGAAAGTCATGAACCCACCTTTGCTAGGCAACAAAATCACTATTGGCGCGAGCCTTTGAAAAGAAGATGTCAATGTGCTGGACATTGGAATGTCTGAGTTAACTAAATCCAATGTTGAAAACATGAATTCCGAGCGTAGCTCGCTGAGTATTAGTGATACGGCACATACTCTGTTGAGTGTTACTCGTTGTGATAACGAGTCACTTCATGCTGAAAGCATGGTTGGCCTAGGGCTGAGTTATCAAGGATGTGATTCCTTTGATATGTGTGGGGTGACACGTGAAAATTCACCGAGCGCGGTCGGCCTTGAAGGCGCCACATTAAATGTCGGTAATGACGTCAGCTCTCGTATAGAGCGTACTACTACTAGTAGCAACCACGGGAACACTATTGTTCCGACCCCAGAGGGGTGTAAGGTCTCATCGAAGAGACGACCGGTACGCCAGGTGGTAACTGTTAAGCGTCAGGCGTCCGTGAAGTCACATAGTGCCAATAGTGATACACTATATACACTTGGCAACGAAGTGACTGGCCAGGTTGAGAGCAATGTTAGCCTGGAAACCCTTCCATCTTTGGATGCTCTTTGTGAGATAGATGAAATGTTTGATGGCGAGTTTAGCCAGGCCTTGAAGGCAGGAGATTTATCCGAATTAGTGGTCATTAGACCCGATTTTGAGTTGAACTCGTCCTCATTAATGGATGAGTCGGTCCTAGAGGATACCAAGGCGGCACTCAGTGCCCGGAGTGGATCTCGATCCTCAAAGATCCTTTGGATCCCTTCTATCCTTTGGTAAAGGAATTTCAAGATGTGGTGTGTCACAATCCGCCATCTATCTTACCTCCCGATAGAGGTGTACGTCATGAAATTGACCTAGTTCCAGGAACTAAATACTGCGTAACACGGCAGTGGCCTTTACCTAAGGAACATTGTGACATCATTGAAGATTCCTTTCGTGCTAAGCACGCGGCGGGAATAGTGCGGGAGAGTAAGTCTCCCCATTCCACACCTAATTTTTGTGTCAAAAAGCCTAATGGTAAGTGGCGTATTGTGCACGCTTATAATAAGCTCAATGCCGCCACTATCCCGGCTCAGACACCAATAACCAGAAAGGATGTTCTTCAGAACAATATGGTGGGATGTACATTGTACAGAGCGCTCGACTTAGTCGATGGTTATTACCAGCTGCTCATGCAAGCAAGCGATATTCCACTAACAGCGGTTAGTACCCCGAGCGGTATGCTCTGGGAGTGGCTCGTTATGCCACAAGGACTGTCAAATGCCCGGCTACTTTTAATTGTCTGGTGACGCAACTATCCAGACCTCATCGAGGCTATGCACAAACGTACTTTGATGACATCTTTGTCCATAGCCGTGCAACGAACGGTCGAACTGATGTGGATAACTACATTGATCATTTATGAGCGGTGCTCGAGTGCATGCGCACGAATAAAGTGTATGCAAATGCATCTTTGGTGCAGAATAGATTCCCTTTCTGGGGTGCTTCATTGGGAAGCCAGGCCTTCGAGCGGACCCCGCTAAGGTAAGGGCCATAGTCGATTGGCCGGTTCCAACGAACCAAAAAGATCTACGTAAGTGGCTTGGCCTTGCCAATTACTTGTATCAGTATAGTGCGAATTATGCAGATATGGCTCGGCCATTATCCAATCTCCTTTAGAAGGATGTGGATTGGTGTTGGGGTAATACCGAACATGAGGCTTTTCAAGCAGTTAAGGAAAGTCTCCTTCATGCGCCAATACTGGCTTTGCCCGATCCTGATCGGCCTTGCAGTGTCGTCTGTGACGCATCTGACTTTGCCATAGGCAGTGCTCTGTTACAAATAGATGTCGATGGACGCGAACGCGTCATTGCATTCGAATCTCGACAGCTCAAAGCTGCTGAAAAGAAATATCCAGTTCATGACAAAGAGCTACTTGCTATGAAGTACGCTCTAGTCAAATTCAGAGTACATCTGCTTGGCTCCAAGCCATCTGTGATCTATACAGATCATGCATCATTGCGCACTGCGACACAGTCGCTGCATCTCTCTCAGAGAATGGCTCGTTGGCTTTCATTCTTTGCCGGGTATAACTTCGAAGTGAAGTATAAGCCAGGAAAGCAAAATGCGTTGGCTGACGCGCTATCGCGCCGACCTGACTATGAGATTACTCACGTCACTACGCTGTCATCGTCAGTCACTGACTTAATCCGTCGGCTTATGCCAAGGATGAACAATGTGTAGCTTTGCTACGTGCTCTTTAGAGCGAGGAGTTTAAAGACTCGGGCATAGAATTGTCGGCACGTTTACGTGCGAGGCTACATCGGTATTCTATCGATAATGGCCTGTTGTGCTATCGCAAAGATTTTGAGAATAACCCTCGTATCGCTGTCCCTCATGATGAGGAGTTGAAGTATCGAATACTATATGAGGTACATGATACCGCTTTAAGTGGTCATCTCAGTCGTGAGAAGACCTATAGCTCAGTGAGCCAGGCTTATTGGTGGCCCAAACTATACAAGTGGGTGAGCACTTATGTGCGTACGTGTGAAACGTGTCAACGCGTAAAACCCTCAGCACATGCGGAGGCGCCGCTTGCTAGTCTGCCTGTACCCACTGGGTGTTGGGAGTCCATGAGTATGGACTTTGTGTTTGGCCTACCGAAAGATTCGGAAGGCAACACTGCCATTGTGGTCTTTGTTGACCGATTGAACAAGATGGCTCACCTAGCGGCAGTGCCGGACTCTATTGATACCGAAGGTACAGCGAAGCTGTTTATCGACCGTGTCTTTCGACAACATGGTTTGCCAGTGGAAATTGTCTCTGATAGAGATCCCCGCTTCACTGGGAAGTTTTGGAATTACATCTTCAAGGTGCTCGGCACCCGTTTGGACATGTCCACAGCGGATCATCCGCAGACCGATAGTTAAACTGAGCGTGCTAATCGCGTCTTTAATGACATTTTGCGCAGTGTTTTCGCTGATAAGCCTATGCGTTGGAGCTCCATGCTCCCTGTTGTTGAATTAGCGTTGAACAACGCTGTTCATGCCTCTACAGGATACTCCCCGTTCTACGTAAACGGTCTCACCCACCCTTGCCTTCTGTTAACGCTACCACTATGTGGTTCAGGGATTGGTGGGGGAGAGGTTGCCGATAGGCTTGCTGATGTCATCCCTGCTACTGTTTAAAACCAGGTAGGCGAGTTTCTCACAACGCGATTGAATGTCTTAAGACATGTGCGTGACGCAATGGATGAAATCCAAGACCAACAAAACAACAAGCAGATGCTAAAAACAGAGGTTGTATTGAATGTTATAAGGTCGGAGACCAAGTATTATTCAATGCTAAAAACTTACCTACAAATGTATTGTCCGCTGTGTTTAAGACTAAGCTGCGTCCTCGCTTTATTGGATAATTATGGTCGTGGCCAAGAAGGGTCTTGCGTTTGCGCTCAACTTTCCACGCAAATTGCGCAGACATCCTGTGTTCTACGTTGGCTTGCTTAATCCGTATCGGGATCCGTCCCACGTGAACTTGGAGGCCCTTGCGCCGCGGAAGTTGTCCTTGCCATCGGTTGCTGCATCTGAATCAGGAAGTCAAGCTGGGCCTCCATCCGGTTGTGACCCGACTCCAACGCCTGAACGCGAGCTTGCGTCGCGTCGAGCGCACTCTGGGTCTTACCCAATGTCTCACGGAGACCACTCAGCTCGAGAAGTACCTTCTCATGCTCCTCCTTCGGTACACCGACCTCCACCGACGCTGCTCGATCATCAAGGGAACCTCCAGTTCCATGGGGAGAGACTCCTGAAACGACGTCGTCGTCATGGCCAATGCCAATATTTGGTGAAGTGGCGTGGGTAACCAGATTCGGAGAACTCATGGGAGTATGAGATTCCCCTTCGGCAAGAATGACCATACGCCGTGGATGTTTTTGAACATCGTGGCCAGTGTCATCTCGAGACCGAGGTCGTTTCCCACTACTAGTGGTGTCAACTGGCGGGTTGTTGGTCACAGTCGGACCAGCACTCGCGGCTACCGTAGTAGCCGAAGCATAGCGCGTGTGATTGCGTAATTGGCCTCTGGCCTTAAGCTTGGCATAGTCATATCGAAGCTTGCGTTCGAGACGCACATCGGCCACACTGACACGAGCTCTCAGAGCGTACATACTACTGAGGCGACGAGTGCGGTGCACCCAACCGAAAAATTTGTTGTCTTCTTCGTCCTTTGTTTCGCCTGCGGACAAGAGAATGGGTACGCCCTTAATCAGTGGAACCGGTGCACCACGTGCTTGCAACTCAAGGTGTGCCTTGTACTGACTTTGCGTTGTCAGAGATGGCTCCAGGTACCTTTCACAAAGTGCCTGACCACTTGCCCCTTCCTCGGGAGAGGTAGCTACAGGACCAATGGTCCACGTTGCCAACGTTAGGCCAGTCGTTTAATGTAGACGTTCATCCACACTGGGTGGAGTGAACACATAGTCATGCTGGTTCCTAAGGGTTGTGACCATTTGTGCATGGCGCCGAGCGCTTTCTTCTCGTTGAACAGCCAACTCTTGTTGCTCATCGAGCGGGTTGTTGATGATTGCATCACCACGTTCAGCGAACGGACTTAACGTAGTCGGAGGATGTACCTCAGACAGGGGTGTATCGGACATTGTCCTTGGATCACCCGCGAGACTGGTATCGCTACCATAGTCCACTGACTCCTCCATCCCGAGGTATGCGCAAAGAGCCTTTGACTCGTTAGGCGATTAGGACATGGTGCTAAAGCTCTGCGTTACCGTGAGGTTAACCGCAAGCGCGCTGACCTCGTTGAAGAACAAAGTTCGATAGGTGTTTGGGTAAACGTCAGTCTGGTGGGGGAGGGTGTAAAGGGGTTACACATCGTAGGGTGCTCGGTACCCTGTGTCTTAGACACACGGGATGGTATCCCACTGAAAGAGATATAGAATATCTTATCGGTTTATAGGGGCTGACGGGTGTCAGCCACAAGATAAGAAAGATATTAAAGATATTAATCTAGGACATGAGTGCCTAGACTAGGTAATATTAGGATTAAGATATTCTATAGAGTTAAACGTAAATAAAGTTCAGTTCCCCTTTTGATCTTGTCTAAAACACGTGCCTTGCGAGGCGTCTCGGATCGTTGGTCGTTAAGAGTTAGCAACATCTCCCTGAGATAGCTACTCTTGAGCACTAAGTGTTGTAGATTCACTGAATCGTTCGGTCCCCTGGAACAGGGACCCTAAGTGTTACGCTTGTTGGCTCATAAAGTTTCGCTCTTCGAGCACTAAGTATTCCTCTGACTTAAGGAGCTGTGCATCTCCACTACATATAATATACCGTTGCCCCTCTCTATCAAACTAGCACATTAAGAAGACACCCATTCAAATTTATAAGTATATGTAATTGGTGCAGCAGGTGCTCTACAAAGTTAATTACATATCCGCTACTTCGAAATTGTCAATTGCTTCTATATCTACAATGAAAACTGCGTGGCATGTACGAGCATTATGCCCTGGCTGGGAACAGCGCCCACAGCGTCGACGAGGCGCAGGATTTGCAGATACTTCTGCAATCTCAAATGCGGATGGCAAGCGGCGTGTTGACCCCGTTGGTCGGCCTCGCATCACTGCTTGCACCATCATTGGATACTGCAAGCACACGCTCAAGAAGTATGCTCTTGCAATAACCTTCAGAAGCATCGAAGTCTTCTGCATTCTTTTTAATGTTGTCTCCATTGATCGTGGAACAACAATTGCATCATTGGGCGGGGGAGGCTGGACCAACCACCACTGCTGGTCAAAACTACTGATGCTTAAAGCCACCATTGGCTTCCGGCGGGAGTGGCGTATCATATCACGTTGGCAGATATAGACCACTGTTGATCTAAAAAGACCAAAACCGATGTTGCTGACCTCTTCATCTTGCTGGTGCAAACGAAGTTGCTGGTATGCACCGCGCAGTGCATACACAGAAATCTGTCCCATCACCTGCAAAAACAGCGGTTCCAATCCCAGGTTGACAATTTCCCGCTCTGCTGCATGTTTCTGCATAATAGCAGAAAATTGTCGTTCACAAGCCAGCCGAACTGCGGAATCCACTACCAGAAGGTGGCCTGTGTAGAATTTGAAGTTTTTCAGCAGCAACACAAAAACCAGTGTGTTAATAAAATATACACGTACCTGTTGATGTCCCAATCCATTTTTGTGAAAGCCGTATGCGCGCTCTCCACACGCGACGTTGAAAATGTGCCCATAATGCCTCTTATCGCGCAAAAACCAACACAAACCTCTCCATGTGCACTAGCCAGGTATCATTGCAATAACGCATTTTTGGGGTGGGATTTCTCCATCTTGCATTGCCTGGAGAGTCCAAATTTTTTACAAACTGTTAGGAAAAGAATTACAATAGCCTTCTATCAAAACAAATTTACCTGAAGTAGTTTTTGGTATCGTTCAACAGTGGTGGCATTGATCAGAGAATTCCAATCTTTTAAAAATGTTTCCCAAGCTTCTGCTGTGAAGCTTTTTTTATGCTTGGCAGAAATATTTTTGTCGATATGCCACCTGCACATATTCGCATGGGAATATCTCGTGAAGCTCACCCATAAGAGTAAATTCACGATCGGTCACAACGGTGACGTCATTGGTGGGGAGGTTGTATTCTTGGAACAGGTCCCGAAGATGATTACAGCCCAACGGTAATCAGAAGCTGTCTCATTCTGCATAAAGTAGTACGCAAATGTAAAGCTCTGGTGGGAAGCTTTGGCACCAACAACATGAAACAGAGGTATTCCAAACTTATTCGTCTTGTATGTTGCATCCAGCAGCCACAATTTACTAGCACAAAACTTTGGCAGATCTCACGGGCACAGTGTGATACAACCAGCAGGTGGGTGAGGTTCTGCTTACTGTCAACTTGCCAAAAGTGGCGAGTATCATTACTGAGATTGTCCAGAAGGGATGTAATGTGTGATCGTCCGTTCAGCACCGCGTTCTGTTCCTTATTCCAACTGTTGCGAACGTCTTGGCCTGTTAGCATGACACCTGTATTATGTTGAATTGTGGTAGTAATACGGCTGGTAGGAACAAGTGCACGTAGCATCCCAAATACACTTTGCGTGTGGTCTGACGTGAGTGCACCAGATCTTCCTTGCGGATGAGCGCTTGGATGATCGAATGCCTCGTGGTTGTGCACGGCATTGGTAACGTCAACGTGCCATTGATCGTCTCGAAATTGTATAACGGCTCTGCAAGGACAGCCGCTGCTCCGGTTTGACCTCATACGCTCACGTAGGCCACTGCGCACAACAGGTGCGTTTGATTGTGAGCACTGATAGTATACTACCTTGACTACACCTTCCCTCTTCCTGCCAACTCTCTTGGTGCGGTTGTAACATGGGCCCTTAAATTAGCTTGAGCCTCAGCAAGAGAAGCATGTGCCAGTGTCAGGGGCGGTGTAGGGGCGTTCATTTTTAAGGAGTTGTGGGAAAAGGGATAGTTGCAAGAGGAAGGTGAGTATTCGTATGTACCTGCTAATGGTGTAAAAGAGTTCGTTTTCATTCCTTGTCTAACCAATCAGGGATTAAAATGCTCGGTACTTTTATTTTTATTGACCAATCAAAGCATTGTAAGTGTGAAGGGGTGATAGTTAACGCGAGGGGGGGGGTGGATGCTCAACGCCTCCCAAACTTTATTATAAAGTATACTTACATTCTGACTTGATCCACTCCCTCGACGGCAAAGTACTTGGCGTAGCTTGAACAATCTTATAGATTTTGCACATTTATAATCTTTTACTGGTGATTTTCCGAGACAGATACACAAACGACCTCGTCTTATCTACTTGCTATCGGTATGGATCCGAAAGCAGAATATCGGAGTGTCATGACAGAATATTTTCTGCTGATAGCAAAGTGCCAGATTTAGAATGACAGCTGTCGTAGACTGCATATTTTTTTGTATCTTTCATAATCAAACGGTGGTATATTTAATATATAGGGTTTCGTACGACTCGAGGGTTTGACTGATAAACGAAGGAGGAATACATTTCTTGCTCATCTCGTTGACCAGAAAGTGAACCTATTTGCGTCCGCCTCAAATTCATTGATCTATGACCTACTGGCTCTTTGTGTCTCTTATATCCTTAAATTCTAACCAAGCATTTAGGGATATGATTGGATTCCGCGACGATGATGAACATATTGATGCAGGAAAGTATCTAGAATATCGAGAAAAGGAATACAATGACATGGAGGACAGGTCTTCAAAGTCAAGTTCGATGCGCAACGATCGCAATGAGATCTCACCACCCTACCGCCACATCATATCAGCTACAGCGTCACCCGAATGTCTAGTATATAAAAAGATCCAAGAGTAGCTGCTAGCAGTGTCCTCATGCTCTGCGTGCCTACACCTCTTCGTGTTATATCACCTTTTATAAAAACCCGTTCTGTGTGTCCGTTGCAACCCAAATATTAGACTTTGCAATGTTCATCTTATGTGGCTACTTTTAAGACGTCAGCAAGTGTTTTGTTATATGTCTTCAATACTAGCGGAGAAGAAGACCGACGCAGGAGCAACTGAAGGTGAGCTGCACCACCAGAGGTGAAGGCATACTGACTCGTCATCATGTATACGATAAAGTAATGAAGACGAAAAGAGAGGCATGACGGAGGCTCCATAGTGGACGTTCTTTTGTTAAATATAAGATGTTCTCGTGTCTTTCGTTGATTGCGAGCCCGAACGGTGAAGCTATTAGTGACTGTGCACAAGGTATGTGAATATGCAGAACATGATTCAGTTCTATGGACTGAATCACTTATATCAAAGAGCGAGCTATAGGGCTTACTCTCCTATCTTATACTTTGAATAAGTCAAACGGATAGTCTAAGCGGCATGTGGGCGTATGTAGCAATACGTATAGGTGTTTTCAAAAAAAGTTACCCACACCACCCCAGCTTCACTAGCACTAAACAATTCGCCTTTTAAAGCTTTTTATCGTCCTACACTAGTGATTAGTCAGCTTCAATTGGCTCACATTATTTAATTGCGTAAAGTTTCTTTGCCTTCCAGATGGATAGATGACCGCAGTCAAACATTCGGGACAAATGCGCCATTATATGTGGTCATAGTACGCCTGAAATATACTGTTCTAGATGTCGCATACTACTCTGTCCCATTTGTTTATGGATTATCACGCGTTTGGCTCGCATCTTTGACACAGCCTGTATTTTAGACGAAAATAGCACCAGCGTAGAGAGCTCATTCTAAAGCGTTTTATGCAATATTTGGAGCCCATTGAATTGCAGATAACAAAGAAATAACCTGGAATTTGTCTGATCGTTTTTCAGCGGTTTAGTTTTTTTGTCGCGGTGAACTCAAAAAGTGCTGGATTTCACTCGAACAGGAAGTTTCAGTCACCCGAAAAGCAGCGTTACAATTTAATCAACAGTCTAAATGATGAAAGCTGCAAAATCGATGGAAATAGAAGGGAGGTTTTTCATTATAATGTGGTGGATTGTATCAAAAATGATTAAATATCGAATGATATTAGCCAATAGAAAAACCACTTATTTTTATGATCATTTTTATTCTTGCTCAAGGCTCAGATTAGCCATTCTTTTTAAGGAACATAACTGTTCAGAAACAAGCACAGAAGCGATCGAGGGTGGCGCTCCACGTGAAAAATATTCTTCTCAAATGCGGTAGCTGAAAAGGTTTCACCCTCGTTTTAGCTGGCGAGCGCTTACTGCCAATACCTCTGAATAGCTTGTCTGTGTGATGATGAAATGCCAAACAAACCAGGCTTAAAAAGAGTTTTTTTAGCCAGTCATCATATTCCATATAGCTCACGTAACTTTTTAGTTCATAAACAAATGGGACAGAGTAGAACATCTTTTTTGAACCTCTTTTGAAGCAACGCCCAATATCCACTTGCAAAGTAAAGTTGGTGAGCGCTAATCGTCAAATGCGCGACTTTTCCCTTGGTTTCTTTAATATTGTAGTGCTCCCCGTCTGACGCTAAAATTGCACCTATTGATAGACAGAAGTAGGAGCAATTTCAGACGCTTGGAATTAGCCGATGTAGATTTGCTACAGAAATAGTTCCAATTCCAGACGCTTGGAATTAGCCGATGCAAATTTGCTACATCTCTCCACCTACAGCCATCACCAACGCGACTGTCATAGTCGCACTTAAAATTGAACACTTCGCTGTTTTGTGGACGAGCGTACTGCCAACTCACCGTGTCAACGAGTAAAATGGTCACTGAAATCATTTTAATTATTTAGCTGTACCACTGTAGACGTTGTACCAAAGTACATTAGCGATCTGTACCACTGTAGACGTTGTACCAAAGTACATTAGCGATCTGTACCACTGTAGACGTTGTACCAAAGTACATTATCGAGCTGTACCACTGTAGACGTTGTACCAAAGTACATTATCGAGCTGTACCGGTTCGTCTACCGCTAAGACGTGACGATAGTCGTGTACCACACGGTACGAGAATGACGCTACTTCTGCAGCGCTGTGACTTAGGCATCACAAATAGCATTCAATAATGAGACCTGAGTACACAAAGAGCAGAGTAGAATTTCTCCATATATATGCAAGACCAAAAAAATATCTTAGGTGGAGCACTTCGACTCGGATCGCGCACAAAAGGAAGACGCCATGAGCCGTGGTCAGTAATTTTTCGTTGACTATTCTTCATATAAGCATTACAGCATAGTGTAATTTGACAAACACCTGTATATCTAAATGGAAAATAAAACAAATATAATAAAATGATTATAAAATAAACGAATTGTTTTGTGCAAGGTATCACTTCTGTGTACGATGCTAATTACTATCATATAAAAGTAGATATTCCGGTTTCAAACAACACGATTGGCAGATGAGTTTTGAATCGGTCTAATGCACATTTGATGTGTGCGAAGTAATGTAATCATTCTAGAGAGGGATTGTAAGTGGAGGGGGGCATCTTCTATCATAAAAAAGAAAACAAGAAGAAGAACTGCGATGGTAATGCGTCGCGGTCACTATAAGAAGCAAGATGTCGTCGATGATTTGGAGAGATTGCGCCACAGTAAATCGAACGCCGAAGTAGAGCATGCGTCGTCTGTTCCGCTACGTACGTTGTTAAAGAAGGCGAAGGGCCAGCAAAGCGGGATACCGATTGAACAGCTATGCCGCGACACGAAGCCTGCAACCTCAGCATATCTGGAGATCCAATTGGTGGAGTGGATTGCCGCCAGGAGCGCGCGACCTACCTGTTGTCCACATAGAGATCATGAAGCACGCCAACATGATCTACACCGTGCTACAGAATCACACGAGAGCTATCCAGTAGGCACAACTCTAGCTAGGTGATACTCGCGCTTCCTTAGTCGTCACCTGGGGCTCGTACCACGCACTGTGCAGAGGATTAGTAGAGTGCGAAACGCTGTGGAGAAGTCGTCGGTCGACGCACTTTATTTAATGATGGCGAAGCTGCTCATCGACAATTGGACCGACTCGTCGTGAGTCTTCAACATGGACGAGACTTCGTTTACGACAAAGCCCGCGACTTACACCTTTATTACCTTCAAAATCTCTAATAACATGTGGACACAGGATACTAAGCATAGCTATACATGTCGGTGGTGGCGTCCATTAGTTCGTCCGGTTTTGCTGTACATCTCCTCAATATTTTCCCTGACGTTCCTTTGCTCAAGTCTGAGCTCGCAGTGCTCTTAATTGACGGTGAAAGCGTCACAGATGCGCTAGGGAGATTCAGCAATGCCAACATTTTCGAGTCCTGGTCGGCGACCTTCTCTACCGTATTGGAAGCCCGATGAATTCAAAATCCAGTCGTGTTGACCTTAGATTTATCTTTCATGCATGAGAATATTACCAAGTTATGCGAAATTTTCATTATAATATTCTTCGTTAGAATCACTTTTATTGGGTTATTGTCTTTCAAAGTCGATGAACTACCGATGCAAATATGGCATCCTGATGATCTCCTTGCCAGCAATCACGCGAAGCACAAATTTTCAGCCGCTTGACGTGACCTTGTTCACTTCTTTTAAAACAATCGTCGTAAGCGTCTACAGCTTCAATGTATGAATCGGCGGACCCAGCGCTGTCCAAGCAGACAGCCATCGAGATTCCGTGCTATGCATACCACGGTGACATAATTAGGCATTCTAGCAATCCAATCGAGGGCTTCCAGAGAACTGGACTTTACCGTCTCTCTCTGATTGAACTAGACAAGCGTCTAAGTTAGTATCAATCTGGGGGGGGTGAAAACGACTTTTATAATGCATCGGGGCTTGTTCACTGCCCGAATGGGGTCGTCACAGTCCAAAATACGATTTTCACTAAACAACGATTGACATCGCAGGCGGGTTTGGGTACCAAAGAAATATTTTTAGAAGCACCCGGGAGGTATTCGTCCACTAAACTGGTACCCAGTAAAATTAGGCCCAAGTTTGACTGATTTTCTGTAACTTGCAGAACTATATAAAATACTGTTATGAAGCTGCAACGATGTGGATAAACATTGCCGCTATTTTGGCTTTAATATGGTGTTCTTATATATCCATTTCGTTTAATTACGTTACTCGATGAAATCTCCGAACTGGTCCCAAATTGTGCAATGAAGTGGTAGTTTACCTTACCACAAGATTGAAAAATCAAAAGTTTACAACAAGATAACAAAAGTAAATATATATACCAAGGCGTATACGATACATATGTCATGAAAGAATATAGTATTATTTGTGACTCCAAGCCATGATCTAATTGTTTGTGTATCGTCAAATTCGAAACAAGCGCACAAAAAAGCAGATATCGATTTTTTCAAAGGACAATGCGCCTCTCAGCAGCTTTCGCCAGGATGGGAAAGTTCCACGGCGTACTTATTAAATGACCTGCATAGGACACGAACACATGTCGAACAGAGTGATTATTTTACCCTTGATACTTATTTGTGGAAGTGAGAAACAACTTATATGATAAGTGACAGCTAATCATCGATGTATTTGCGAGAAGCTACGATTGCCTTGTCCTGAAGACCCCTCGTTCCAGTATTTTCTTGTTCTTGTGATGCTGCATCCGCACCGGCATATGGCTCATCCAGGCTGACTGCTGCTTGCTCACGCTTTGTCTCACCGTGCGTGCTGTGCGCCTGTCGCACCCACTGATTTTTTGTCTTGTTCTGTCCGCTCCTCGGCGTCGCTGGTGCGTCTAGCTCTGGCGCCGTCTCCTCCGCAGCGTCGGCTCGGTCGGCGTTTCTCATTGTGTGTTGCATCTGCGCGATCTGTGTTTCCGTCAGCGTGTCGATACCTTTGACGTTCTGGGCGACGATCACCTTGCCTTCATTCCTCAGTCAGACCTTTTACCCTTTGATCTCGTCGCTGATCCTGACGATCGTCCTGATCTGCGATCGCTGCATGAGCGAGTTCTTGCGCGGGTCGCGGTAGACGTAGCAGTGCGACCCGTAGACGACGCGCTACCGCAAGTCTGGCGCGGCGCCCGTCAGCATCTCGAGCGGCGATACGGGCTTCGGGTTCGAGCGCGTCGGGCTCCTGTTCAGCACGTACACCGCGTACAACACAGCGTCGCCCCAGAAGTTGAGTGGCAGCCCGCAGGCAAAATCGTGCTTCGCGCGAGGTTGGGGATCATGCCGTACATGCGCTCCGCCTTTCTTTTCGACGCCTGGTTCCTCGCCTCCGAGTTCTGCCGCGCCACTCCGGTGCGCTTGTAGAAGAGGTCGACGTTGGCGTACTCGCCGCCGCCGTCATTGCGGAGCACGTGAATCCGACAGTCAAACCGCTTCTCGAAGTTCGTCAGGAACGTCTCTAACTGCTTCGCGGCGGCGTCCTTCTTCCGCGCGAGGAAGATCCTGAAGTAGTTGATCTTGTGATCAACGAAGTTGATCAGGCATCGATTCCCGAGGTGGTCTTGTGACGTCATCGGACCTTTAAGGTCCGAACAGATCACGCCGCCGATGCGGTCGATCGGCGTGTTCTCGCCGCTGTCTTGCTGTGGCTGCATGCTGCGCGTCTGCTTGCCCTCCATGCAAGACACGCCTGCCAGGGGCCGGCGCCTCGTGGGACGGTTCCGGACGCTGGGTCGCGCGCCGTCCGCTCGATGGTGTCGAACGCCAAGTGCGCTAACTGATGGTGGAAATGGAGCAGTGTGACCTCTTGCACGTCGGCTGCGACGTCCCCTGCTGCTCCTGACTAGATTGCTGCCATGATGGCGTTGCTGGCTTGCTCCTGCTGTCGCTTTGTCGTCGTGGTCTGTACGTGCAACACGTTTCTCTCCATTATCACGTCAAAAGCGACGGTGCCATCACTGCTTTGGGCGAGCCAGCGCTTGTCTCCATAATACACGAGCTCTAACTTTTCCTGCTCGAGTTTCCCGTAGGACACGATGTTCTTTGCCAGGCGCGGCGCCAGGTAGATATCGGTATGCGTCACGGTCGCCTCTTCACCGTTCGCGGTAACGTTCAGTCGCACACTGCCGCATCGCGACAGCTGGAGCGATACGCCGTCCGCCATGGCTATCTCTTCGTTGCACGCTCTTGACTAGACGAGCAGTTGCGCGTCTCTCACGAGGTGGCGGCTCGCGCCAATTTCGAGGATCCAGCCTCCTTGGTTGCTCTTGTCGGCGTCTCCGACCGCGAACACGAACTCGCGCGTCTTCTTGCCGCCGCGCCACTTCCCCGATCGCGCGGGCTTCTTGCTCGGCGTAAGCTGCGATCCGCTGCTCCCTGCGCTTTCGTTGGGCTTCTCCGTTAGCGCGAGCAGCATCCCGATCCTTGCACAGCTTTTGCCCTGCTCCTCGTCCACCGCAGCGTCCTTCGCGCGGTAGTTCTGCTGCAAGTGCCCGACCTTTCCGCACCCGAATCAGGTTCGCGTCTGGGTCGCGCGTCGACGTGCGCTGAGACGACTTCGCGTCCCACGCGCCACCCCCGTGCTCGAGCGACCGCGCGAGCTGCACCAACTCCTCCGCGTGCCGCAGGTAGTCGGATCGTGTGGGATCGTAATTGGTCCACATCAAGTTCATGAACTCGGGAGACGCGTGATAAACAATGTTATCCAGAACGAGCGAGTCCGCTCCGCCGCGCGCGTCTCTCACGGTGACCATATAGAGGAAAGGCTCCAGCCTCTTTCTTCGTCAGGAAGAGCTTTATCGCTTGGCTAACCGTGATCGTCGTCTTAACGTCGCCAGCAGCTGACACATGACTTAGTCGAGCGTGGATTGTTGCGTGTACAACGTTTCCACTTGCTTGTGGTAGTAGCGTTCCGCTGTCCCCGACAAGAAATGGCCAAGCAGGTCAACCTTCACGTCTTCCGACCAGAGGAAGCCGTATAACGACTCGGCGAGCTTGATCACGCGCAAAAACTTACGAGTCGAAGAAGCCGCTGCCAAGCCCTCGGCACAGCTCGGTCCCGTCGAACTTGCGTATCGACAACTTTTGTTGGATCGCAGTCGGTGTTAATATGTAGTCCATCCCTCCTGCTCCGTTCGCGCCTCCCATTGCTGCTTGCTCCTCAGGCCCTGCTGTGGGCCCTGCTGCGTGCACGGGTGCTTGTTGCTGGGGAGGCGTTTCTCCGCGCGGAGGTGCCAGCGACGCAAACATCGACACGCCGTCGTCCGGCGCTAGCGCTCGCGCCTATTAAGCTGATGGACTTTGCTCCGGTGACCCAATCGCACCAATAGTCATCGATCGACCGCGCATGTTCGCGCCAAGCGCGGACGCGAGCATGCCATTTTCAACAGCGCCGAGCATCCGTTCGTCTTCGTCGCGGACGCGTTGCGACGACTCGAGCTTCGCCAGACAGTACGTTACGCCGGCGAGGGCAGCGAGGATCTTATCGTCCGTCGCCTCACTCCTTTCACGAGCGGGCGATTCATCGACAACTGCGGGCGCGTGGAACGATGGCTGGACACACACTGGCGATCCGCGTCCAGGCGCGGGTCGCGCGATGACACCTAACGTCTTCGTAGTTGCGTCTGTGGCTCTGGCCATTGAGCCTATGACCTACAGGCAAACTTGCTTTGACGCAGTAGGAGGTTGATGAGATTCTGTCTATTGCTTGTCACTTGCTCGCTCTCTTCCTGAATTGCTCGCTATCGCTCTCCTCTAGTCATCTGTTTCGTACACGTTCGCACCTATCTCTCAGCAAAACGGCTGGCGCTAATCGCCCTGATTCTGTCCTCTCGTCTCGCCCTAAAACCGTCAGCGGCCAGAATGTCCTCTTTCCCGCATAGTGCCTTGCACTTCCCAATTTGCGCCTTCGGGCAACAACGGCTGAGCGACGAAGACCTCCAAAGAGCTGGGCGACCGGCCCCCTTACCCTGGGTGGGAAGTCCCCTATCGTGGGGCCCAGATTAAAGGAGGGAGTCCTTCTTGCCGCTGCATGCGCTACGGGAGGCAGCGCAGCGTGCAAACCGAAAGGGGACCAACAACCCAGACACCCCGAGGTGAGGGGTACGGCAACAGCGGTTGACACCCCCACCTAGTAACTACTATTCTACTTCAGCCTTCGAGTTGTCGGCCCGGTCGCCGAGCATGACTCCCGAGCCCCACGAAGCGAACTTGCCTGGAACGTGATCAGTGTCGGCCCAGTTCAGGTGCGTCAGCGCCCCATCGGGAGTGATCGGTCTGGTCCCCGGCGTTTCCTACGACTTCAGCGCCCTGTCTGTACCCCGGACTGGATATCCGATTCTACGTGCCCTCTGCGAAGTGTCCCCCGTGATGACCGAAGAGCCGAGCCAAGCAGACTAAGCCAGCGAGGAGAAGATGATGTAGTTTAGGCAGCAGCACACCGATATCGTAAAGGGCTTAAGCACTTAATCGAAGTTCAAGATTTACTACATAGTGCCTTGGAACTTATCACCAGGCTAAATCTCCGGAGAGGCGCTTTGCCACTCGCAAAAAAAAATCGATATTTGTATTTTTGTGTACTTCTTTATAACTCGATAATGCACAAAGGATCAGATGTTGGCTTGGAGTCACATTTAATACTAAATATATTTGTGCCATATGTATTGTATACGCGTCGGTAAATATTTTCGCGCTCTGCCATCTTGTATAATCTTTTTCGTTTCCAATCTTGTGGTATATATATTAGTTTTTGATTAATTGGTTATCAAATGTTATTTTCTCATCGTGTGGTATATTTTTATTTTCCGCATAATTTGGTAAATTCTTTTTATTTTTCCTTTCATAAACTACGTTAGCTGTCGGCAATCGCAGCCACAAAACGACACACCAACAGTCGCCGGTTGTCGCATGCAGGTGGTTTATTCTTCCAGTCAAATGTTGCTCCAAGAACCACATATTATCCGTATACTCTTTTTGTCGGCTGCCGTCATTTCTAAAAGAGTCATTCAGAAGGCAGCAGTACTAACGACCAAAACCAGTGCAAAACGATAAACATGATGCCCCGCAGCCTGTTGCGATCTACCAGCACCCTGACCACCTCGCGCGTGGCTCTGCGTCCATCCACGGGCGTGCGCCACTTTCGAAAGAGTGCGTTATTTCTCTTGGGTGCTTCGATCGTAGTTCTCGTAACTAATAACCCCTAATCTGCGTGATCTCTCTCTCTGATTCTGCTTCTGATTCGACTGCAGATGCTCCCACCAAGTACACGGAGAACAAAGAGCTG
Organism: Hyaloperonospora arabidopsidis Emoy2; assembly: GCA_000173235.2. Taxonomy (NCBI): domain Eukaryota; phylum Oomycota; class Peronosporomycetes; order Peronosporales; family Peronosporaceae; genus Hyaloperonospora; species Hyaloperonospora arabidopsidis. The sequence goes on along the minus strand of JH598649.1, from coordinate 235,999 downwards.
ACAGGACTGGCAGGAGTTCTACAAGGTACGACGCTTCATCCACGTCTCTCTCTCTTGCCGCTACCGCTCATCCATATTGCTCACTCTGTTGTTCCAACTTACTTGTAGCTGACAACCACAAGCTTTCGGTCAAGGCAATGCACATGACGAACGTGGGTCTTATGGCTGCCGTGCCACTTGCTTTCGTACTGAGTCCGTCACCGCTGGCGCTGCCCGTGGACTTGGCGATCGGTGTGCTCGTGCCTGTGCACGCTCACATTGGGATGAACAACGTCATTTCCGACTACGTGCCCAAGAACGTGCGCACATTGGCGCGTCTGGGCTGGCTGGGCGCCACATCGCTCATGCTGCTGGGACTGTTGCGCGTCAACTTGGAAGGTCCAGGTATTACGGAGGTGGTCAAGACTATCTGGCGTGAGTCACCCAACAAGAAGAAGCACGAGGCGTAGCCTCATTGTCGCAATTTGCGCTCTTTCACTGCGGAGAGGAGACGTCATCTAAGAGAGGATTTGAAATGACGTGAAACTTTGACTGGGCCGCCATCTCAATTGTTTCTATGATCTTGTGTCGACTCGATAGATAAATGCTGACGTCTAAGTCGTTACAGATGGTAGCAGTAGCATCGCATAGCCGTCCACGACAACGACGTCGTCGCTCCCTTTCGTACACACGGTCTCGCACTCGACGAAACGCCTACTGACTTTGGTCACGCGAATGCGCGCCGTCACCTCCTCATCCACAAGCAGGGGGTGCCTCCAGCTCAGATCCTGCTTGACGTAGACTGCGCCAGGTACCGTGCGACCGAAGATCGCGGCAAAGAGGCTGGCGGACAAAAGACCTTGGACCAGAGGTTTGCTCTTCGCTGCCACTTTGCGTGCAAACTCGGCGTCTACATGCAGCGGGTTGTTGTCTCCAGAGAGTTGGGCAAAGGCGCGAGTGTCCTCGAGCGAAAAGACGTGCGTCAAACGCGCCTCAACACCGACGGCTGGAATAGCTCCTGGAGCGAGCTGGTTGAGCCATTGACACGTCATAGACACGTTACACTCCATCAAGACAAGCGACAAGTAAGGACGGAGGTGCATAGGTGGACCTTTGTGAGTTCTCCTTTGACCAGGAAGCGGCTGTCCGAGACCAACGTGCTGAAGAACTTGGCAGTCGATCGAGGAGACAGGAAGCGCATGCGCTGCATTAACACGGCGTTTGGGTTTGGTGTGGACACGCCAGTTAGTGTGGAGTTGGTGTGGATGTCTGCCATCGAGTGATAAGTTTGTGTACGTGTACGCTAATTAGTGTTGACTGGTGTGGACGACACCTCATCGCAACCAAGTGGAGGCGATGCGGAGGCTGACCACAGCGACACCTGCGTCGCGACTACCGCTCGCGCGTCTCTTCGAGCAGCAGCCCATCGGTATGTGGTTGTATCTATGAAAAGGCCTCCATTTTTTTTTGTGTGTGTATTGGTAGTGTTGAGAGAGTACTGATTGGTGTGGTGTTTATGGTTCGGATAGAGGAGCTGCTGGAGCTCCGGAGCATTTTGGCCGCTCAGAACCTGGTAGCGAAGATACATGAGAACCCTATTCCGCGCCGTCTGACTGAGAACGATGCGTACCTGGAGTGGGTCAAAACGAAATGCAGGAGCAAGTCTTCTGTAAAGCAGATGGACAAGACAGCGTTTGACGCATTTGTAAAAAACGTCAGTGTTTATCTCCAGCAGCAGGAAGAGCAGGTGTTTAATGAGTTTGGCAAGATTGGACCAATGGAAGAAGAGGAACTCACTGGTCACAAAGCGGCAGAGTTTGTTGAGGCGGTGAAACTGAAGATGGCACGACACATGTGCATGCAGACTGCGATGAGCTTCGAGCTGTTGGACAAGGACAAGGATGGTGTGCGATGTAGTGATGTTTCGTGCGTGCTTGTGTCCAAGCGGGTCTTTAATTCATGGTGGGATTGTGTAATGGTGCAATGGATAGGGAAAGTTCACGTTGACGAGGTCGAAAAGTTGCTGCAGGTACTTGCGTACGGTAACGGAACGAAATGGCTGAAGAGTAAGCCGCACGACTCGGTGTGCTGATGATGTAGTACTTTTATTCACACTGCTTTGCACGTAGGTCAATTTGACCTGTATGACGCAGACGGCGACAATGTGGTAAACGAAACGGAGTCCAGGCTTATTTTAGACTCTATGATTACGACGCAAAAGTCGGTGATGGCCGAGATTTTTGCGACTCAAGTAAGCTTCTGCACTGCTTTCAACTCTTGTAAAACTCAAGTTAGTATCGTTGATAATAGGGACGTGCTTGCTGCAATCAGGTGGATAATATGCCCAAGAAATGCGAGAAACTTGTTGCTAAGAGTCTGAGAGAAGAGGATTTTCGATCAAAGATTCCAGAGAAGGTGCGATGCGTGTTCCATTTTGCGAACAAGCTGGACAAGGAGCACAAAACATATGACTGGAAACTTTTCGAGGACTCGCAGGTAAGGCTGGAGTGTGTGGCAATGGATAGACGACTTTCGATAACATTGGGCGTGCACTTGTTGTCTATACCAGAAAGCTGAGTTTCCCGAATTGCATAACTTGCTCACCGTCTACGCAAAGGGCTTCTATACTGATAGGTAGAAGCATGAGTTATAGCTGAGAAACGGTGCTTCGAGTGCAAATGTATGCTGATCACTATGGATGTTCGTGACGGTTGCATGCAGATTCATGTTCCACGAACGCAAGCAGGAGAGACGAAGCACACGGTACAAGGGTCTGCTGCTCGCAGCTGCCATTGGCCTTGGTGACTACATTGCTGCCGTGATTTAGAGACGTTGCAGCGCGAGCAAAAAGAAATATCGCTAGTTCAACTACGTATCTAGCTGGTCTCAAGGCATATCGGAATTCTCCTATTCCTCACGTTTGCCGCGAACGTCAACGGTATACATATAGAACGAGTGCAACTAGTTCCGTGACATTTACAGAGCTGGCTCTATTTGTGAAGCTTTATACACCCTTGTCGTTCGAGTGAGCACGGAGACAAAACTTGTTGCATATCATGGTGCACTGTACCTAAAAGGCATCACTGTCGTGGGAAAACCATCCTGAACCTCGTTCTGTGAGGCCATCAATCAGATCGCAATGTAAAGCATGAAATTGCAATCGCCGCGTCGTCAGCAGCTAAATGCAGTACATGGTTGCAACTATCTTAAAGAGCTTGCACCCAAGCCATTGTCTCCTTCCCCTAGCACCCGATATCAATCTATTTTGAATGTAAAGTAGAAGATTTCTTACTATATCATCCGGTTGGAAGACCTCGAGAGCTCTTCGTGCTGTACCCGCGCGCCTTCAATTACAGCAACACCGGGATTCTATCGGCTTCCTCACCAGGCAAGAAGTGGATGTCGAAGCTTTTGATTTCCACTATCTCCTGCCGTACCAGAAACAGAACGTTGTGCTGGACTTGGTGAGGCGTCATCGTCTCCTTTGGCCTGCTCTTTGTTTGCACATGTTTTCACGCTTTGCCCGGGAGATGGAAACCATCGATATGTTCTTTTCATATGCTTAAGCGTACAATACCTACAGGTCTAGCATCTGGTATGTCAGCTTCCCATCCGCCTTGGATTATATGGAGCGGCATCGGATTTTTCGCGTTGAAATCACATATTCGAAGAGGTCTAGTCTACTAAGAGCAATGCCGGTTTGCGTTGTAGACTAAGTTGACACCAACCTCTCATACTTCTCGAAGTGCTAGCTGTGCATCGCTTGTTTTTTAGATAAAATAAGCGATGCGCGACTAGCACTTCAGACTACAGTATCGATGCTGTTAATAATGGAAGCGCCAAGCTACGCGTGCACAGAAGCCACTCGTAAAATCTCTCAGTTTTAGCAAAATTACATGTTGAAGTGCCAGTGTCACAGGCGACAGCGAGCAGGTTGGTGGAGTACATGGCTTAGGATGGACGACATTATGTTCCCTTCATAGGCTGCAAGTCCGCTGAGTAACTGTGCACCGACAGTCGCATTCTGCCTGGCTATCATCCTTTTGAATCACCGAATTTTGCTAGCCTTGGCCCATCTTTCACCCCACAAAATGATCCTTCAAAGCACAGCTGTCATAGGAATCGAAAGGTATTCTATCTCTTGCATGAATTCTTTGTCGCGTTGTGTCATACTAGACACCGAAGTACGCACGGCGTCCAGCTCCTGATCCGTGCTTTCGACCGAGCAGTTGCACGCCTGACGCATTCGGCCGCACTTATTCAACTGTTCTTGAATCAGCTACTGGCTATGTCTATACGAAGAGCTGGCTGCGGTTGCCTGCTTTGTGGTCTCAGATGCCGTCTGCTGCGACTCCCGCCAATCCTCATTTCAAGCTATTGCACGCTGCAGCAATGCTTAAGAATGACGGTGAGCTTGGACTGAAGTGGCAAAGTGTGATTAGATAACACCAAGGCACTTTCTTTCGTCGATTTTGCCAAATGACTAACTTGCTGCTCGCTCTCATTGAAGCACGATCTAACGTCCGAATTGGTCCACTGAATGTATGTACGCGAAAACAATCTACGTACTACAATATTAGTTGCGCAAATAGCATGTATTATTACACTGTGGGACCCATCCAAGGAACGTTATACTTCCACATATAACGGATCAAGAACCAAAAGTACCGGTCGAAACCAAAGTAGTTAACTCCACTCGACGCGAGCCTTTTTGTAAGGCTATGTTGTACGCATGACGTCTAGCGTCTTTACACCGTCTCTGAAATACTTGTCGAGCGCGAATATCGTTTGTTGCATGAGTCAATCACAAAGTGCTGCCATGTCGCTTAACAAAGCCGTACGCTTGAATATAGCTTGCATCAGCGTAAGCGAATGGACGTCTTGAGTTTCGTTACCGATCTTTTGAGTACCGCCTAGTATGAGACTGTGAACCTAGGGGGTCACGTTCTAAGTGGATCCTAGGAATGGTCAAGTGTGACAGCCATTACATTCGTTTGGATTGTCGTATCGACAGAAACGCAAGGCCAGCAGATTCCTCTCTTACGTGTGCATTACCAGCGGTGTGTGGTTAGATCATAACAAATCAGAGTCGAGGTCAATGTAGCGTGTAAAATGGGGGGGTATTCCTGCTCCAAGGCTATCGTCACCTCGTACGATTACTGCTTAATCAGTATAGAAGCTGAACGTCTGATCTTCGATGACATGCAATCGAACGCCGTGAGCACAATAATCTCGCTCGCATCGTTAGAAATGGTACGCACGTCGTCCCCGCATCTTCCAGCAGCAGGAGAAAAGTTAGGGGCATGGCGTTCCACCGACAAAACTGTTGACAAAGCATAGCGCTCCCGCTGCCCGTACACCAGTCGCACAACAAATGTATGTAAAATTGCATGGTACCATTCGCATATATTGAAATGTAAACATCGGGCTACTGACTTGCCGATTGCTGTTTTCTCTGGTACCTCTGTTCAAACTGGCATGGGTAGGTAGTAAGTTGTGAGTGCATTATGGAGCCGTACGCCCCTGGTATTGCTTGTCCAGTCTGCGCGCCTCTGACTCTTTTTCTTGTATTCCAATTTTGATAATCGCAGCAATTTTCTCGTCCGGCGTACAAAAAAAGAATCATGCTGGATGGGTACAAGCGCACCCATACAAAATTGTACCTATCCTAGCTCTTATCCGGATTCCTGTGCAAATTCAACGTATTCGCGTTATGTGCCAGGATGGGACCGTAACATACACAAAAAAGATTGGTTACACTAGCCCAGTAACAGCCACCGGAGAATCAGTCCATACAACAGTCAAGATGTCGAGCCTGAAACTGCATCTGATTCCACTTTGTCTCGATATTCTGTACTAAATGCAGAAGTAGCACTAAGGCGGTGACCGGCGAGGCGACATTCCTCCCTCATACTCTACGATGATGAACTTGACTCCCGTCCGAGCTGAGAACCGCACCTCTTCCCGTTACTTCGCATTTCGCAAGCTCCTTCGTTTTGGCTGCTTCTTTTCACTTACTGTCTGACTGGTGTCCAAGGCCACAGCCATAGTGTGTGTAAGAGGCCATACACATATAGAGAGATAGAGAGAGAGAAAGCGTGCGACAAAGCTGTGCCTCCCCTATTCATCCACTCGTACCCAACGCCCGTCCAAGATCTCCCGCCTCACCATTCGACTCTTCCATTGTCTCGCTTAGCGCGACTTTACGAGCAACCATCCAACTACTCCACGCCTTGCGCCATGTTACTTTCGTCCATGGACCACGTGGGCTACTACGCCATGTCCAAGGAGAACAATTTCCTCGAGTTTGACGCGTCCCCAGGCGGTAGCGGCCACGACGGCTACGCACTTCCACCGGACGACATGAGTGTCGTGTCGTACATAAGCGAAGAGACGAGTCCGAAGAACGGCACCAAATCGTCGCTGTATAAGACGGAGCTCTGTAAGCGCTTCTCGGAGTTTGGCAACTGTCGCTATGGAGGTGCGATGCGCTCTCTTGTGCTTTATTTTTTATATCGGAATAAAATGCTGACGCTCTTTTGGTTTCCTGTTGTTACTTCACAGCCAAGTGTCAATTTGCACACGGAATGGCGGAACTGCGTCACGTCGTGCGCCATCCCAAGTACAAGACGACCAAGTGCAAGTCGTACTGGGGGTCCGGCCACTGTCCTTACGGTAGCCGCTGTCGCTTTATCCACGAGGAGACGGAGGGCTACGCTCAGTCGCCGTACAGTCCCTTGAACCACCACCACCACCACAGCAGCAGCAGTATGTTCATTCACGAGAAGGACCGGTTCTGTGGCTTAAGTGGTGGAGTCATGGACCCACCGCAGCCGTCTGTTGATCTCAGCTATGGCGGTGGCCTCTATAGTGAGCAGCCGAACCCGCATCAGCTCCAGCAGCTCCGTTCGCATCACCACCAGATGATGCCTTCCTACCCAAAAGACAACTACTCGCTTCTGGCCTCGCTGGACAAGAGTTCCTGGGGAGTGTCGGGTGTTACCCTGATTGCAAATCAATACCCTAATTATGCTGGTGAGCACTATACTACGAGTGCCTCGCTTAAACAGCAAAGCTCGCTCGGTAGCATCGGCTTGTCGCCTGCTCAGCAACGAGCCACTCCGGTGAGTAGCGACGCTGCAAGCAGCGCGTCGTCACCGGGCTACCCAGACCTCCAGGATGCCATCGACGCATTGATGAAGTTCTCGCTCACCCAGGACGACGATGAGCCGATCCCGGACCCCGCCACGTCTCCTGAGACCACTCCGGTCCAGGCCGTTCGTGGGCGTTGCCATTCCAGCGTCTCTTCCCCCACTCTCGCCTCCACTTCGACAGCTGCCACGACGAAGAATGCCGAGTTTTCTCTGCAGTCCGATGAGTTGTGGAAGGACTTCCCGGCTGCGTCGTCGGTGCCTTTTACAGGCGACGACATGCGAACCCAGCCGTGGTCTACTGGCGTATCGCTGAGTCTTGATAGCAAGTCATTTGAAGGTGTTGCGGCTGTTGCCGGCGATGCAAAAGACGTCTCTGGAAGCAGCAGTGACGACGAGGAGAGCCCCCGCCTGAGCGTGTTCGAGCGCTTCCATTAAGGCGTTGGAAGCGAAAAGGAGAGGCGGCGCTCTGTATCTATCTATGAGTCCGTGTGTATGCGGCGTGCTTCCGTCCATCCTTGTTTGGTTTGGTCTTCGTGCCGCTGCCCGCTCGTGTGTGTACCAGCCCCTATTTACTTTTCATATAAATATATTAATTGCTGCTGCTTTAGCAGCTCGAACCGATGATGACGCCCGGTAGCACATGCAACCTGTTGTCTCGTGTCCTCGCAGCATATCAGATCCACGTCATCATCATGTCCATTGTAGAATTTTACACAATGGCAGTCGATCATAGGCAAACCCGATGTGAGTAAGGGAAGGGAAGAAGTTTTCTATAATTCCTTGGCATCACTCTCTCGCAATGATATTGGCCTGCTAGAAGCCAACTCCATCACTCAGACAGTACTACCATTGTGCATCGACTAAGGCAAGGCTTGCCGCGAAGAAAACGTAAGGTAGGCTTGCGTGTGCACTACCTGAAGCAGGAAAAAGTTATGGACTCCGATTAGTACCACAACAAACCCCTGATATCATTAACATCTTAACCCGAGTCTTGCAGAGTCACGTCATAAACGCTAAGCAATCGTATTGCGATCCTTACCTGCCTGCTTCTTCATCGTCCAAGAGATGGTCTAGCGAGAGTGTATACATCCACCATTCAAGCTACGACTAAAACCCACAGCATTGACTTTCCGTATCTGCGTTCAATTTCAGTCACTCTCCCTTTCAACGCAACAGCAAGGACAATACGCCAAAGTACCAGACGTACTTTCTACAACTCCTCGTGCTCAGCCCCTTCCTCCTTCTTCTGCTTAACATCCTCCTCCGACGTCTGCTCCACCTCATCACCCTTCCCAATCTCGTTCGTGCCGTACTGTACCCCGTCCAGCTCGAACTTCTGCGCGTTCGCCTTTAGGAACTCAGTAAAGCCATCGACATCACGCGAGCCCTCGTAAACGATCGGGTTTTGCTTGTCCATCGCGGGAAAGAAGAGGATCGTCGGGAAGCCTTGCACCTCTACCCCAGCGTGGTCAACTTCGTTGGCAGCCGCATCGATCTTAGCAATCATGATACTGTCCACATCTGCAAACGCCTCGCCCAGCTCCTCGTACTTAGGAGCAAGAGCCTTGCAGTGACCACACCATGGAGCATAAAACTCAAGCAGCACATCCTTCTCATTGTCAATCACGCGCTCCTGGAAATCCTTGCCCACAATCACCTTGACCACCTCGTCGCTGTCGTCCTCCGGTTCCGCAGACTTGAGCTGAGGCGTGAGCTTACCTTCAAAGTACTCACTCTCGAAAGCGACCAGCTCCACAGCAAGGTCCCCATTCAGTCTCGCCACGAGGGCGTCTCCCTTGTGCTCAAACCCGTACTTCTTCATCGACCCGCCCATATTGACCAGCATGACAGCCGGCAAGTCGTCTGGCGTCAGGCCAAAGTAGTCGAGGATCCGTTCCTCGGTGCTCGGCATCATAACGTGCAGCAGCTTGCCCTTGTTCGTCTCTGCCGACTGCTTGACCGCAGCTTCCAAGCCACCCACATAGTCCTTGCTCATATCGACAAACGCCAGCACGTGCTCCTTCATGTCGCCACCAAAGATCATGGGCGCCTTGTCCTGCGAGAACGTAATCACCAGCGGCAGACTGTTGGCCTTGATAAACGCCGCCAGCGCCTCGTTCTCCCACTCGCCATCGTACACGACCTTCCCCTCGTCAAACTTCTTGTACAGCACCACGTTCTTCACGGCCTTAGCGTCTGCCACCAGATCCAGCTGCGTGGACGCCACGTAGACAGCCACGTCATCGGCATCTGCCAGTTTCTCCAGCAACGCTCGCGCCTCACCTTCTACAGCGTCGACGACGGCAAACACAACCACATCGTTCGCTTCCTTGAGCTCCTCAAGCTCCTGGACCGTCTCCACGATCACAACCGCAGGGCCCGACTTGCGCACCACCCACTTCTCAATCTCGGCAGCTGTACGGCCACCGTCAAAGTCCTTGACAGCGTTTACGTCGCCCTTGAAAAACTTGAGCGTGGGGAACCCGCGGATCGCAAACTGCTCGGCCAGTTTCGTCTCCACCGTCGCATCCACCTTCGCCAGACGCACCGGCAGGTTCTTCTTCTTGAGACTCGTGGCGGCGGCCGCGTAGTCGAACGCCAGCTGCTTGCAATGGCCGCACCAAGGCGCGTAAAACTCCACGAGCAGCGCGTCGTGACCCGTCACGGCGTCGGCAAAGTCGCTCTCCTTGAGTACGAGCACGTTGTCCTCTTCTTCGAACGCAGTGGCGCAGGCGGCGAGCGCCAGGGCGCCAACAAGCGCGTGCGCGACGTGCTTGATGGCCATCGTGGGATTTTAGAAACCGATTGAGAGGCAAAAAAAGCACTTTTTGGGAAGGGTGTGTGAGGGGGACTTGGGGAAATCCAGAGTGATAGCGAAACAGGAGCGACACGTGGAGAGCGAAGGGAAACTCGAAGGGATACTGTGACACCGTGACGTCACTTGTCACAATTTGATGACGTCAATTAGAAAATATATGATTGATTGCGGAATTGCGCTGTTTTTTTAATGCGAGTCGTTTGTTGTCGTAAAAGAGCGCCGGATTACGACGTCGTACGACTTTTTTTGCAGCGACTGTATTTTTATTATATATGACGGAAATGGTCACTGTCGTGACGAAGATTGGGAAAGGGGTAGATAGCGAGTAAGGCAGTGAGACTTTTAGAGTGAGCATCTGAATGGACAGCGAACGTATTGTGAGCCTGGCATGTTTTGCTGAGTAAGCGAGGAAGGCAATGGTTCTCGAGAACGGTGACTTTTCGCTGGGTCCAAAGCTGGAGGAGTCCAATAACATCGAGCATGGTCCAACCCAATATCAAGGCGTCACTGATATGGCCACGTGAAGCAGTGACAGTAAGAGTGGATGTGTCCAGAACGTGCGACGACGTCACTGGCATGCCGATCGAGGCGGGGTGTAAAGTCGCCTGCCACACCGAATGCGACATATGTAGAGGTGACGGCTGGCGATGCCAAAAGCGCATGGCATTGAAAGTTTCAGTCGGTGTTGCTACGTTCGAGAGTAGCAGCATCAGCTCAAGGGAGGGGTGTAATGGAGCATCGGTTGCTTGTTATGTCACAGTACAAGCTACTTACACTGAACACAGAGTAAGGTGGTGCCTCGAGACTTCACGTACACGCGTCGTGCAGAGGAAGGTTTCAACTCGAGAAAAGGGTAAAAATAGAACTGTATTTAGTATAGTTAATCTCCTGTCAATAAATCCTATTTAGTCTTCATTTAACTATATCTAAATACAAACATGTATTGTAACTATCTGCTCACCACTCATTGCGTTCTTCTGTTGTGGCTCGGCTATATTGGTTGATATCCTTAATCTATGTCAACCAATGAGCAGTGTATTACTTCTGCAACACAATATTACTTATTTAGCCAATATTGTGAGAATATTCTGTTTGTCCTAACGAAATATTCGTACTTGATGTTTACCTTGCGTAAACTATCATGTAACGGAGGCACCCCGTTACATCATCCCCCCCTTAACCACCAGTCACATTAGTGACTGATTGATGAATGAGTGACTCATATGAGTGACTCTGGGAAAGGAAAGCACCTGTTGATCAATTTCAACCATTCCTTCGTTCCCCCGCATGGTAAACAAGTCCATGCGGTGTGCAGCCAAAGCTGCTGGAACGCAGCGATGAGACTACGATCCGCTGCGGCGGATGAGTCAAAGTCCATGAACGCAGCAGGCGACAACTTGCCTGCTGCTTCTTCTGGTGCAGGCTCACGCGGTGATGCACCCCATGGCCTCGAAGATTACGACCTCGATCAGATATACTCTGGCGAGTCGGATGGCGACACTGAGTCGACGAAGGCTGCCACGAAGACGTAGTCGAAAGCGGCGACGACAGAGCCGAGCAAATCAGTCTTGCGAAGCGCCATGAGCCTCGCTGAGCGTCGTGACATCTTCGGAGCGTCCGACGAGTCGGACGCTCCGTCTGCAAGGCAGATTCGTTCGCTTGTGAGCAATCAAGGCGGTGGCAAGAGCCAGTCGAACTATAATGACGGTGACGCAGTAAAGCGTCACAATCAAGACGACCGTGCTGGACGTGGTGTCGGTACTTCTATTGACAACACGCAGGAAGCCAGAGATCGCTGCGTACTGCGCGTTGCTCCAGAGAAGAAGGCGTGGTTGCGTGTTGGATCGCTTGTCCGACACGGTAAGCGATCGTTATCGAATAAGGCTTTTCGATTCATCAAGGCTGCATGGCTTGACTCTAGTGCGAGTGACTATCGCACTGAGCATGAGTTCTACTTCGATGTGTTCTTCAAACATCAATGGTACAGAGGGAACCATAGATGTGATGGTCCCTCGCTGATCCAGGCATGGAACGCATTCATCCACAACGTTAGGGAGATTGGGCGCGATGCCTGGCTTGACAAGATGACTCTATCTCGTAAATAAAATAGATTCGAGAAGCGGACTTCTAGCAGTGCACGTTACAAACTGCATTGCTTATCGAGAGAGGTCGAGTTACCATGCCTCTCCTGGGGTGATGCGTGCCAATGTTGTGTGAACAACTTGACACGAGTTCCGAAAGAATCTTATTCAATAACCAATCCCTGGTGGAGGGCTCGCGTCTCGTCGGAGAAGTACGAGGGAATAGCTAATTTGCATTCCCTCTACAAACTGGGCGTTCGTTCTCCGATGGACCTTCTTTGGCATCGGATGTGCCTTGTCATATGCTCGACAAGGCCCAACACGTCCACCATCAGTTGCGAGCGAGGTTCCCAACTATCCGCTGAGGGCGGATAGCCGCGCCACCGGACGAGGTAACTCGTCCGACGTCCTTTCACATCGCGGTGGTTCAACAGTAGTTTCACAAGGAAGCGTTGGCCGCCGCGCGCATATAACAATTGATGAGATGGAGGAGGGAACACATCCTCCGATGGATTCGCGGGGCCAATCTGATGCCGTGAGTCAGCTCGACCGCGTAACGTGTGAGTTGCGCGAGAACCTTGAACACGAGATAGGCAGGCGTTTGGATTTGCTTGTCAATGTGAACCGTCTGAGCTCATATCGGAAGAAGCACCGGGCAGAGTATGTTTTTGTCCAGCTAGCAAATGAGCGGGAATAGCGTTCTCTCCGCGACGAGCTGATGGAAGCTCGTCAGGATATCTCTCGGCTTCGCGGGGTGATATCCGAACTTCATACATGGGCTGAGAGCCAGCATCGTGAGCACAAGTATCTATAGGAGATGCTTGAGCGCAAGGGCTTTCTTCACCGGAAGAAGCCCCGTACTCATACATTACGGCCTAAGGAGACCGACTTAGAACGTAGGATGCGTGCGCATCTTACGTGGCAGTTCAATCGTATATGCGTTGCCTAGGCGGCGCAGCACACGAAATGGACCGATGAACTTGGGTAGTAACTTGTTACTTTCCATTTTAGTCACTATGTGTCGAGGTAGGTTTACCGTAGATGGTAGGACTAAGTCACCTTTATTGAATAAAAGAAAGTTTTGTATTCCATTCTTGTCCTTGGGGGGTTTCGTTTTTGTCGATCTACCGCCTCTGCGATAGAGTCTTGTACGAAACGGACAACCGTTTTGAGAGCCAGTATGAATTCATCTGCTGACTCGCTGTCTTTAGCTGCAGTGCTCTTGAAGCGTACTGTAGCAAGATCACTTGTCGCCTCTGTGAGTGTGTCTTTGGACGCACTAGGCGTGATGCTGATTTGATCAGTATCGTGGCCAGTAAGAATATCTTCGCTCTTACTTTCGTCTTCTTAACCAAAGCCGATGTGATTGACATTGGCGTCGAACGTGGTGACCGCATTGTCAGCACGTGACGAGTGAGAGCCGAATTGACGGTCGCTCGAATGAGTCCCTCCCCCCTTAAAAGAGAGTCACATTCTGAAAAGGTGGGAAGACGCGGATGTCGTAAGTCATTCACGAAGAACGGCGTGTGCGTCGTCGACGCATGGAATAATTAGTTGATAGTGAACTCCACCATCGGCAGGAATTCGCTCCCATTCGCAAAGGAATGGACGTATCCTCGAAGGATCTCCTCGAGGACACAATTGGTGCGTTCAGTCTGATCATATGTTTCAGGATGGTCAGACGTGGACATCTTTGAGCGCGTTCTGAGTGTTTTGAACACGGAACGCCAGAACTCAGCTGTGAACCGCGAGTCACGATCGGACACGAGTTCACGAGGCAACCCATGAAGGAGAAAGACCGTGTAGATACTCACAAGGGCACAAGCCGACGCGTTGATTGATTCGGGTACAGCAACCAGATGTACCATCTTGCTGAACCTGTCAACGAACACAAGAATACCAGTATTCTTGTGAGAGTCTGCGGGGGTCCAAAGACAAAGTCTACTGAGATGGATTCTCAGCACTCGGCCGGGACGGGCAGAAGCTGCAACTGGGCTCGAAGGGAAGGACTAGATTTCACCCGTTGACAGACCTCACAGGCCCGAACGTGCTTGCGCACGAACTGATACTGTCGGGGCCAGTAAAAGTCGCGGCTCACTGTGAGATATGTTTTATCACGACCACGATGTCCACCAACAGATGTGTCGTGGTACTCATACATGATACGCAATCGCAGATCACCATGATCTGGTACGACGACTCGAAGTGTGTCGCCGGCAACAGCCGAATATTGGAGTAAGCCGTTGCGAACTGTATATCTATCCGCAGAGGATCAATATACTGTCGACAACTGTTTTAGGCTCTTCCCGGATGGTTGCAAGAGATGGTGCATCAATCGCACCATCTGCGGATTATAAGTCTCTCGTATGTCTTCCAATAAGGTTGAAGACGGGACACTCGAAGTCAGTACCGCGACAGTGGCCGGACCAGTGTCGGGTGGAGCAGCCGGCTCGAAATCGGGCCGGCGAGAGAGTGCGTCGACATTAAGTCGTCCTGTATTATACTCGATGGAGAATCTGAACTTAGCCAGCGCGTACTTCATGGCAAGGAGTTCCTTGTCATGGACGGGGTAGTTACGTCCAGCTGTTTGCAGCTGGCGTGAATGGTAACAGACGACACGCTCTGTATCGTCTGCATCATACTACATTAATACACATCCGATTGCAAAGTCGCTGGCATCACAAACCACGTGGAATGGTCTGTCTTGGTCTGCAATTGCTAAAACTGGCGATCGTATCAAGATTTGCTTGATACCTTCGAAGAGTGCTGGCAGTCGGCACTCCATTCCCACTTCTCGTTCTTTTTCAATAAACGAGATAGATGAACAGTCATCCCAGCGTAATCGCGTGAATATTTATGCAAATACGCCGCCAGGCCAAGGAACTATCGAAGTCCCTTGACATCTGTAGGCACCGGCCAGTCGATGATCGCCTTGATCTTTTCTAGATCGGAACGGACGCCATGCTTGCCCACGATGCAACCAAGAAGTGGTATTTCTCTAGCAACAAATACACACTTCTTGAGTTTGGCGTACAACTTACGCTTGCGCATTATTGTAAGAATTTTCCGGACGAGGAGTCGGTGCACTTCCACATCCATCTGTCCATCCATATCCCGGCTATGGACGAACATACCATCGAAGTAGCTGGGCGCGAACTCTCTTACGGATCTTAAAAGATTCGTTACACACCTGGTGAATGTGGCAGAAATATTACTTAGCCCTTGTGGCATTACTAACCACTCCCAAAGCATACCACTTGTGGTGCTCACTGCAGTATAGGGAATGTCCCTTTCGCGCATAAGGATCTGATAGAACCCATGCATCATATCCATCGATGAAAAGATGTTACTCTTTGCCATACTATCTATAATGACATCTTTCCTTAGTATTGGTGTTTATCCGGTAAAGTGGCAGCATTTAACTTGTTGAAGGCGTGTACTATCCGCCACCCTCCTGTGGCCTTTCGCACATAGAATGTCGGAGAGCTATGTGGAGAGGTGGACTCCCTCATATGGCCGGCTGCTAATCCATCTGCAAAGGATTTGTCGATCGATAGTACTTATTCACGAGGTAGTGACCATTGCTTCATGACACAGTACTTCGAACCCGATTTTTCAGGTCGATTTCGTGACGAGTACCTTTGTCCTTAGGTAACTCGCACGGGACTGTTTCTGCGAATACATCCCTGAATTCCATCAAATCATCGTAGAGAGGATTTGTTCTGAGCGATTCCCACGATTGGGATGTATATCGCTCAATTCGGGTCTTCTTATCAAGGACACTCCCGTCCACTGATACGCTACTGAGAACTTGTTCATCTTCGGCAAAGAATTCCGAGAGGATATCACTGACGTACTCATCCTACGCGACGAGTACGCAGATCTGCTTGACTTTGCCACTACGAAAATTACGCAAGAATCTCTTTTGGTTCAGCGGGGTTAACTGAGTGATCTCCGAATTTAATTTTGGAGGCGGTATCAGATCAAACATATGGGTACCTATGCTTGATACATCATTAACCAGGACATTCAATGTCTCTGTCGTCTCATGGAAACTTACTTCCACTGTTTGTTGGGGACTTATTTCCTCAACTCTAGCCTCTTGGGCTATTCCATCTCCGTATTGACCATCAATAGCAATCTGTTGGGGTCTGGGTGTTGTCGATTAAGGAGGCAACCATGCCCCGGTCCACTCGACTTATTCGAGAGGTGGGCCTTCGGCGCTTCCTGCATTGTTATGCTGTCGCCGGAATCTTGCTCCGCAATATGATAGTTAGTCATATTGTGATCTTGTGCAGTCGTACTAACGACCGAACCACACGTGAGGCCATCGCACTCATTCGTAGTACATCCACATGGTGGTGGACGCTCCAAGACGTTCATCAGATGGGCGTCTGGTGAACAAGCAGCGGGAATATCGACACTTAGTCGATGCCAGCTGACTTGTGGATCGTACCTTCTGAGCCACGATAAACTAAGGATAACATCAAGTTTGTCATCCAAGGCCAAGACGATGAAGTCATCATCGTATTAACTTCTTTCAGTGTATAGGAAATACCTACTTCATGTTTCATCACTGTTACGGATGCGCCTGTAGCGTGGCGTACCGTCATCCTCGTTGGAGGGATATATCGCTCGATGTATTTGAGATTGCTAGTGTCTAGCGATTGGCGTCGTACAAAGTTGATTGACGCCCCACAATCGACTAGGGCTCGTAGTGAAATGTCCTTTACCACTTCGAGCTTCAAGGTAATGAGGGAAACCTCATTACCAGGTGCAGTAACAAACAATGACTGAGTGTTGGGAGCAACTTTCGTCAAGAGGCCTGCAAAATCACTTGACGTTGCTTGATAAGTAGGGTGCTCCGCACCTACTGACCCTGGCCGTTTTTCGGTCGTCCGTTACGGTGTTGCGTTTTCGCAACAGCGTCGGACCCACGCCTCGGACCCTTCTTGGCCGCTTGACAGTTACTGTTTCCTGCGGTACGTGGTACCGCGTTCGGGGCACTGCATCTATATGCATAATGCCCTGGCTTTTGATACCTATTGCATGTCTGCAATTTCATATAATTGGTAACGCGAGAGCTTTCACTATCAGCGTAACAGAGGTCCATCGGTTCTGGGTCTCCGCTTCTTGTCTCCTTGGGGGACGATAGGAGTTTGACTCACGTCAGCTTGTTTCACGCTCAAATCTTATTGTTCCGCAACTCGGATTGCCTCTTCCAGGGTATCAAATTCCAACCGAAAGAGATAGGTCCTAAATGGACCGTCTGTGAGACCCTGCATGAACAACGTAATCAACGTGTGTTCATTCGGCGGATTGGACGTGATGCAACTCGTAAGATGACGTATGGACTGAATGTACGAGTGTACATCACGTTTGCCTTGTTTGAGTTTCAGGAGTTCAGAACGAGCCCTAAATTCAGCTCGTGGTGGTTCGAATGTTTGCCTAAGCAGGGACTTGAAGACTTCTAACGACCCAAAGACAATGGGTCGTGTAGCTTGAGGCCCAAGGCCCAAGTCTTCGCGTGCCCTGACAAGTTCGACTGAACAAATGCGACCTACATTTGCTCATCAACGATATAACGAGCCCTTATGGCGTCATCTAGATCAACAAACCATCTCAGCAGAGAATCTTCTTCGACTGCTTTGTATTTGAAGATGTCAATCTTCAGTGATTCGGGTCGACGTGAGTGTGTCGACCCGGTGGCAGCATTCTGCTGCTGTCTCAACAACTCGAACTATTGATCACCCTGTTCTCTCAACAGATCAGTCCGTTGAGACCCTTGTTAGTGAAGCAAGGCTACCTTTCCCTGTTCAGTGTCAAGTTCATTCTGAATGAACTTGGCGATGGTGGCGTGTTGCCCGTCTGGACCCAGAGCGTACAGCATTGCGCCTACGGCTTCTTGCCCTATCGTCGAACTCAAGCGCTCGACAGGATCCCATTCTATTTGACCCAAATGATAGTAGCTCTCGTGCGTTGGATGGAAGTCTTCTGCTTCATCACCCAACATGTTCATAGTCGTTGGACGGACTACAAAGTGCTACCAGGTGTAACGGAGTACCGGTCGCTTGTTATGTCACAGGACAAGCTACTTACACTGAACACAGAGTAAGGTGGTGCCTCAAGACTTCACGTACACGCGTCGTGAAGAGGAAGGTTTCAACTCGAGAAAAGGGTAAAAATAGAACTGTATTTAGTATAGTTAATCTCCTGTCAATAAATCCTATTTAGTCTTCATTTAACTATATCTAAATACAAACATGTATTGTAACTATCTGCTCACCACTCATTGCGTTCTTCTGTTGTGGCTCGGCTATATTGGTTGATATCCTTAATCTATGTCAACCAATGAGCAGTGTATTACTTCTGCAACACAATATTACTTATTTAGCCAATATTGTGAGAATATTCTGTTTGTCCTAACGAAATATTCGTACTTGATATTTACCTTGTGTAAACTATCATGTAACGGAGGCACCCCGTTACAAGGGGGATCGAACCAAATTCACGCATGTAATTGGCCAGGCAGTGGAGAATGTGCTCTTTTATCAGCGGAGTTTTTGCAGTGTCGGGAAGGGTCATCGATCTGGCTAAGGCGTGAAATGTATTACGATACAATTAACGCTTGTACATCCAATGTAGGCAGACATCTATTTAGATACAACGATTTTCAACCTAGCGACGTGGATTCGAATCGATGGGAGACTCACAGACTCTTTATAATAAGAAAGAACTCGCACCCCTTACATTTGCCATGTGGGTCCATCCTTATTGTGAATTGATAAGGGAATACAAAAATATGGTTTTTTGCTTGAGGTGATACAAAAACAAAATGTATGCATGATGTGACACAAGGTGTTTCAAACACCGAATATGTATCTGGAATTTGTTAAATCCATCACACCTTTTTACTATATCCACCACATTCTTGTATACCACACTACATTGACTTTTACTATATGGTCGGTTAAGGCAGCCGCTATAGCCACAGACATTAATACTACGGCCATAGACAAAACTACTCCGGCCATAGACAATTGACCCAGCCAATCACAGCTCCGAAAATTCAATTGTAACTACGTACGCCAGCCAATCAAATCACTTGTTCACTTGTGCATATGAGCTTTTGCTTCTTATGCGTTTCATGTTAATTTTGTTCTAGCGTAATTACGGTTCTTTTTTCTGAGTGCCAACTGCCATCTATGTACGGTATAGAAAATACTATACGGATCTGGATATTGGAACGGTGGTTGCCGTTGATCAGAATCCTCAACAAGGTGACGTTCCATTGCCGCGAGGGGTTGAATTAGACCCTAAACATTGGGCATGCTGCAGATGAAAGTCGGTGTCCCGTGTGATGACAAGCATCGCACGTTGGCGCCTTCCTCTTCCTTGAAGGTATCTATTTCACGTATATAAAGTGAGAAGGGTATCGTCGTGTTGAACTATCGGTGATCGTTCCGTTTGGTCTTCCTCTCATTCGAGCAACTTCCGGTTCTTCAAGGACTCGTGGTATTTGCTAGTATAAATGGCGTTATTACCTATTAGAATGTCAAATGGAAAATGACCACCACCAAAAAAGTACCTGCGATAACTCTGTAAGTTTCTCCACGACTGCCTCTGTCTGGTGTTGAGGCAAATTGCTAAAACTGTCCGATAATGTTTCGAAAAGAACTGGTGAAGCATCATCTGGGCGGTCTGCATCAAATAGTCGTACTGAAGAAAGATGACGAAGGTGCCAATAAACGTTATTTTTTTTAATCCAGTATCCTCCCCTCTGCAAGAATTAGCTTTAATTGTGCTCGCAAGGTATTCTTCAGATGGTAGTGAAAGAGGAAATGCATGATTTCGGGTTGATTGCCATGGGAAGTCGATCCTTTTCCAGCTGTCATTGCGAAACCTTTGTGATTGAAACAAACACGTAGGAAGAAGAGACAACTACAATCTCACCTACTTAAATACTTTATGAAAGTCGTAACAAGAGACCTTCCGGTTGACATTTTAAAAAATGTCACCACGCGGGGTCAGCTGCATGAATGGCAAGATTTTCATTTGCTGCCCCTCCAGTTCTGTGGTGAATTCAGTCTGAAAGATTTCGATTAACTGAACAATATGTTTGCAGCACTAAAACAGATGTTCTATGCTACTTGCAATGAAATCTTTCACGACATTGCGGGCACCTTCTCCGCGTAAGGTGAATTTGTGACCGAAGTGCCAAATCGAATTTTTCCATGCCCGAACGAACTTCTCCTTGTGGGGATTGATCCACGTCTTGGCAAGATACTCCACAGATTCTATATGGCGTTCGGTCCATGTCAGTTGAAAAACTTCCCACTTTTCTGCAAATTTCTTGATCGTGTTCGAATAAACCACCTGTAAAATAAGGAATAAATTATCACATGAATGAACATGAAAAAACACTATCACAGAAAACGAAAGGCACCTTACCGATCTCCAATCCTTTGCGAACGCTTTCCACTCTTCAGCATCCCTCCCAGTAAAATGGGGCTTGCATTTGGCGACGACGTTCTTCTCAATGTGCCAAATGCAAAGAAGGATGGTTGCTGAAGGAGACTCAACGGTGTCCGGAGCCAGGCTGTCATCCATTACTGACGTGTATCTTACAAGTATCCGCGGATATTCTGAGTGAGAAGTCTCCTTTCCGGCGCACGTTTGTTTAGGTGAGGGAAGGCGTAGTGATGACTTGGATTCGATCCGTTGTAACAGATTGTGACACCCGTAGCTGTCCACACGCTGTAGCTCCTATCTGCAGCATAGTGATATAGTGAAATCCGGAGAGTTGCCCTTCGTAAAATTTGTGATGTTCCTTGTCCAAAAATGCCAGCCCTACCTAGAAAATTGCTCAAGTTCTTCCAAATCCGCCAGTTGGGTGGATATGTAGTAATCCTCCTTATATCTGGTGTTGCTTAAGATGATCTGAATATGTGCAGTTATTTTGCAGGCGCGTGGTATATTAGCTAGTCAAATCTGCGGTAATACAGTCTTAATGTAACTAAACACAACAATCGCCGAGTAAGTCGGCGCATTTGGGATAGTACGTCGGGATACATCCCTTCGCGGTTCGCCCCTTCGGGATCAGTTGTGGCTTCCGCCCTCGCTATGTACCCGCAACCACTCTCACTTCCAAAATCCTGTGACTTCCCACCAATGGGTGGATGTTGGCGTTTTCACTCGTTTACAGGTCACTGGGCGCACTATACGTCCGACTAGAAGACTTACAGTGTCCTTGGTTAAAGACCCACCGGCTCGTATTTCGACGATATTAAAACAGCACCATCTATTGGGTCACTGGCTCGCCGATCGACAAGTCTTTAGCGGTACCATCTATTGGGGTAATCGGCTCGTCGTCTACGAGGCTCTATCGTTCGCTGGAAGCGAGTAATGCCCACCCCGGGCCAACTTGAACTCTTGACGCTTACAGTCAAACCTGTAAAAGCTATGCCTCTCGAGTTTCGACGGTAGGCATAATCCAACCCGCGCAGGAAATCATCGGAAGAGCATACGCTGTACTAGGACTTTGAAAATCCTTCTTTGTATTTAGTTATCTCTTTTCTACCGCGAGGGATCCTATTGTTTGGCTCCCTTTCATCCCCCTGATTTATCCTATACAGTTATCGAGACAAATAAGCCAGCGAGCTTCTAGCACCTTTGCTGAGTCTTTAGGTTGACGAGTCATAAATCGACGAGTATTACCTCGACGAGCCTCAACTCGATGATTCTTCACTCGTCGTGTCTTCATTCAACAAATCTCTACTCGACGAATCTTACCTCGTGTTAACCTTGAATCGTTGAGTCTTAACTCGTCAAGACTTGTTAGTCGTGCCCCTCGTTTCGGGTACATTCCTCTGTCTCATCGAGTTTTGACCTCCATAATCAACCAATAGTAGAAAATACCACTTTCAAGATTCCCTACACCACAGGTACACCTAAACCTGATGGCAAGCCATGTACCAGAGCTGCGATTTCGTGGTCGTAGAGAAGTGCGCATAACATGTGGTGACTAATCCTGGTTCGGCGCTGTGGGTCAAAGAGTCTGAGCACGTCGTCGCCTACATAGTTCTTTGCTTTCAGTTTGGTCCAATCATCCGAACTGTCCATTAGTGGCGCTAGCACAGTATTATCCGGGCGCCGCTAATTTTCGAGCCACAGGTCAAACCAGGATTGCGCAGGATGATCCAATGTTATTTCGCGGTAGCGCCTTAGCGAATCCTCGACATATGCCCGCCGACTTTCAGCCATCCACTGTAAGATGACCGGGGCGTCCAGAATTTGCAGAAGCTCCCCCGGAAACAAAAATCGCTTGATAAACCATAGTAAATGGTCCGGTGCGTGTCGCAGCGTGTTGCCACTCTGTCGTGGCGCTATCAGCGGGTGGGGAATGGGATCTGCTTGGTATTTGGCCATTCCGATTCCTACATCGCCCACACAGAGGCCAGTCGCCGCGATTGATGCGGTCGTATCCTTCGTCCCCAGGGATTGTCCGCGGAGGTGCTGTACCTACCCTTACCTTTTTGAGACTACACCGGTGTGCTGGTACGGCACAATCTCCCCCGTCGATTGGTCTTTCTCGGGCAATGAGAAGAACCCCCGTTTTAGATCCGGAGGTGGGACTTGACGTGGCCCTAGTGGAGGCGTAAGTGGTATTGCTGGAAGGAACGTCCCGCGCTCTACTAAATCAATCGCCTGACTTTGTTCTGTTTGTTATGCAATGTCTGTGGATTCGGTCCCTGCTTGTCAAGGTGTAGCCTCGGTATCGGTGACGGCATCCTCCCGCTAAAATGCCGGCAGCGTGGTCTATGTCTTCCCTGAAGTAGTGATTCGTGTACAGTATCGGTGCTCTGCGGATCATGATCCGGAGACTCGAGCTGGTCCGTCTCTCTTCAAAGTCCGATAACCGGCAGAAAGGCCCGGAATGAATAAAAGCTGAGCATTGACGCTCCCGATACTGTAAAATGAGTGGAGGTCTTGCCTGTGCCTCGATCTTTGCCGCAACTACCTCGTTCATAAGAGTTTGAAGTGATAGAGGATATTCTGTCGCTGTCTCGGCCACTCTATTGTTTCAAGAGATGGTTGTTAGAACGTTCTTCGAATATCTCCAACCTTGTGACTGGACGTCGAAAAGCTGGATGAAAAAAAAGATGGTTGGTTGCACAATTTTGCCATCATGCCTACCGTGTCGCTCGTCCCCCATGTGTCATCAGGCAAAATGACCGTTCTGGTCAACCATCTGAATCCATATACTACCGTACCTAAGACTTCGACCCCGTGCGGAACATTGCAGTCCATCCTCGGCGGACTTTCGTCAGTAGATGCATTATATGGCCGTGGGCAAGCTGGCCTTTGAGATCTTCTAGCCCCGTGTACTTGATTTCCCGTTTACGGCTAGCTGTTGCTTGCTCCAGTGAAATGTCATTATCATTCCGAATAGTATCCGCGGTCGCATGCGCGATATCCATGGCTAGGAGATTACCGGTATCCGGTGTCACGATGGATCGTATACCGAGTTGTCATTTAAAAAAATTCAGTCTACCAGGGCAGTGGTCGACCGTGCAACCATAGGTAAGGCCGTAGCTGGATGACGGGGCCGCAAATATGTGAGCAGCTTGCAAAATGATGTCCATGTATGGTGCTTCAAAGTCAGTAGTGCAGGAATTGCCGCAACAGGAGCCGCACCCTTCTGTTGACTGAACGTTCTGCATTTCTTTCCTTCGTAGGAGAGAGGTGTTGATCGGTACGGACCCTTCTTTCTTTCTCCTCGCTGTAGCTAACACTACAGTAGTGGAGCTTGGTATGTGGCCCTTGGGTTATAAGAAGTCCCTGTTGTCGCATCATCGTCCCCCACAGCACTAAATATTGACCTATATCCTTTATAGTACACGACAAAGGCAGCCAGAATTACTGCTCAAATGATTCAAAATGAGATTAAATATGCTCTTATTTCTTGTCCTCCTCTTCATGGGAAGCACTGCTAACTGCTGTCGGTGGCTGCGAGGGGTAGACCAGAGGCATTCTAGCTGCTGCATTTATACCTTAAGGCGTAATATCTACCTAAGCCGGGTGTTTATCACTCTGCTGGAGACGTAGTCGTTGAACCGTCATAGTTTTCAGTTCCGCGAGACTGGAAAACGATTTTGCAAGGTCTTCTGGATCCCACACGTCCCCTTAGGTCACGAAGATAATTACGGGACCCGTAACTGGCATCCTTTCAAGCTAGTGTGTGCCCTAGGTTTCCACGTAGGAGACACTGCAGCCGGTAGCCCTCATTTTGGTACTTTAGGATAATGTACCAAACCAGATAAGACGCGCGACGCCATCCATAAAGGTCATACAGTCCACGAGCTTGAACGTAACCATCCAGATAGTAGACGTCCTCGAATCCGGAGGTATGTCCATGTCGTCCATCTCAAAATAGGTTGGTATCTTCTCCTTTAAGAGAGCCACGACTTGCCCACGTCACTGAAACGCATGATGTTATACAAGTGATCAGTGTACCCAGCTCACAGCCCATGTGGTACCCGGTTGAGTACTTGCTGCCTTCACCAAATAGATCCTTTCTCTGGTCGGTGTGCATTTTGGAGCCGATAAATTATCTCATAGAATGGCATCAGGTCCTCTTTGTGTCGTTCCGCCTTAGTCCGAGTGAAGAAGTAAAAGTGAAGAGTCTTGTTAACTTGGCCATAGCTGATTGTACCGGTCTGGCTGAGCATGAGGTGAAGTTCTTGAAAGTCGACCCTCGCCAGCTCGATTCCAGTATGGTCCCCTAGATAGCCTTTGTTTTCCATCGACTTACTTTGATACCGCAAGCACGGTCCAGAAATGTAAAATCAGCTCTCCTTCCACTTATGCCTAAATGATGCTGTACAATAGCAGCCGCCCCTCACTTCTCAGCACTATTTTCATGAATCCGGCATGCACCGGCAGGCCACGGTGCCTTCCACTAAATAAGCGATGATCGACCACTCACCGTCCGTTCCCTCCCGGACCTGATGCTGCCCTGTCCGAGCTCCCGTGGCTGCACATGGAGATCGTAGATGGTTAATTGCCTCCCCTTCCGCGGCACTATTATCTTCTGACCTGCATAAAACAGGAGCGAAATTCGGATAGAGTAATCATGTTGCTCTTGATAAATCGTGTTCCGTGACTTGAGCAAACACATTTACTCGTAAAGTGACAGCTAATCCAATGGTTCAAGCCTGTAATGCATTTGTCATCAGCGTTGGGACCATTGATCGCGCGGCGGGGCTTGACAAGCTTAATGCGTTGTGCACTATGTTTTAAAAGCGTTCTCTAATTATTGCAAGATATAATTAGTACCGCTTATCTCGAAAGCTAGTTTACCCTGTCACCCTGGGGGCGACCCTTGTCATTATTGCTCAAGAAATCGAGCCCGTGCGCCGAAGGAGACCTCTATTCGATCTGAATTTTTTTTGGAGGGGACGCATTATTCCGAAGCGCGAGAAGAAATGATAGTTTGCAATACCCTTACCCGCGCTAAGCGCACATTTTTTTGCTCCTTCATGGACATCAGGTGAGTCTAGTCGAATTGTTGGACGAAGCCAGGGATACCCTGCATAATCTGGGAGCCAGGCTTGCCCTTGGTCACTTTGAGCCAATCACGTGGGCATGTATGCATGGTGACTTTTACTCTTTCTGCGGTTGCAATTAGTGTCCTACCCAAAAAGTGACACCTATAATGCATATTTATTAATGAGAAGGGGATGGGCTACAACGTACTGAGTACGACGTGTAAGGTACAACTGGCGTTATTTGCTCACACACAGACATACAGAAAGTAGGGTTTAAAAACTCGTTATTCACCTTGCGCACAGTCACCAATAGCTTCACCCTTCGGGCTCACATTAATGTTTCTATGTCCCCACAAGAACTGTTGAATATAAATTCGGAATTGTTATTTCCACTCCCTGAAATTACTAATTCCACTCCTATGGGTAACAATTGGGTATCGTCATTTTCATACCTAAAAAGGATTCTTCACTTTTCTGCTAATGATTGAGGGAGTCACTAAGGCTACCACGTTGTTCCGTCGCCAGATATTTTTTCCAATTTGGCTTCCATTACCCAAAATTATACGAAACTGGGAATCACACAGTCGTCGAAACTCCTACACAGGCGCGTCAGCGACAATGTCTGCTTTTACATTGTTTCATCGTTTTTATCGTTTCGTCTAATTTTCTCCTTTCGTTCAAGCCGCGAATTGAAATTTTTCTGGAATTATGAAGTTATTTTTGTTTCTACATGTTCGTTATCTTCTTTACGTGACTCAGCTAGCGTTTCGCGGTCCGGAGGCACAGGATCACGCACTGTGTCCAGCGCAACGACACATCCGAAAACACCTTGGTGATGGCTCTGAATGCAAAACTGGCATTTCATCGGATACACCTTATCTCCACCTCGATCGGTTATTCTTAGTCTCATGAGGCGCAATATACTCGGCCACTCTGGTGGCCTAGCGTTTCAGCTTACCTTCGAGATTCCCATCGTTTATCTGCTGCTTCTTTGTTGACTTGCGTCCAAATTATTTTACTTGTTCACCACTCTTAATCCCCATGTAATCCTGACTTGCCGCAGCCATCGGCAGAATTGGCATATATTCTCATTTGCACGCACCCTACGGCTTCATCAACTGCACCTTCTACTTTTTAGATGAACGCATGAAACGTTACTATGAACGATAAGACGATGAGAAAACATAAAAACCGATTTTGTCGAGTACATATCTATTTTGGGGTAGCAGTGAGGAGAGTTTCGCAATTAAATCGCTTTTCCGGTAGTTGTTGCCTAATTGGGTAGAACTGCCGTCGACGGAGCAACAAGGTAGGGGCAATTGAGTGATCATCTTGATTTAATCACACACCGCATCATCCATTCCTTAGGCGCTAAACACGCAAAATAGAACGTGAATAAAAAGAATTTAATTTAGTTCCTTGAGCTTGATTACTTATAGAAGGGCGATCTCCGGAGATTGCCCCCTATCTTTATGATTAACCATAGGTAGAATTCTCTGGAATCCTCTTTAGGTTTGAAAATGACAATACCCAAAATTGTAACCCATAGGAGTGGAATAAGTAATTTCAGGAATTAAAGATAACAATTACCTGTAAACATCATAGAACAACGACATCATGAATATATTCATTCCTCGGATAAATCATATCCTGATAACGCATAACTCATATAAATCATATAAATTGCGTTCCCCCATGCTCGTTCTATGGACACTAACTCATAACTCGTAACTCATAACTGTCGGATATTTATGAGCTTTCCGTGGGACAAAAATTCATACGATTATACTCTTAATTTGAAAAACAAAATTATTTTAGAAAAATACACAATTGAAGGAAAACTTGTTAGAGCTAAATACACGAAGGTAGAGACAGAATATAAACAATTAGATGCAAAAGATAGAGTGTTATTGATGTCGTTATCTTCTTCTGGCTTCCAGCAAATCTCATCTGCAGAAAAATTCACTAAATGAAACTCCCACAGCTGCTCGACGCATACATTACGTCAAAATGATACTCGTCCCACCTTACTGGAACATCCACTTGATGCGTGCCTTTCAACACTCCTCCTCGTCGACACTGTCCTCAACAAAACACTTCACCCTTGCTTCGTCACAGTCGACGCTAATCGATTTATTTCAAACCGATCACTTGGCACAATTCAACCAGTCTTGGTCCAGCATGTCCGCAGAGATACTCGAAGTCCCTCGATACTCGGTTTTTTAATTCCACACTTCGTAAATTCGCCCACAACTTCAATTTGCACATCAATATGTTTGGTCTTGGCCGATCCCCTATGGCCGTCGAGTTTCTTCAAAGCTGCTTAGTTATCCACTCGCAGTGGCGTTGGTTTCTCAAACTGTAAATTCTAACTCTTGCAAAAGTTTGCGAACACCCAATAATTCTCGAGCTACTATATACGCAGCAGTAAACTCGGCTTCCATAGTTGAGAGCGACACTCCACCTTATTTCTTGCCAACCCAGCTCACTGACATGTCGTCAATCGTAATTAAACCACCAGTGACAGGCTTCCTGTCACCCTTGTCAGCAGCAAAATCTGCATCACTATATCCAACCAATCGGAAAACATCAGAGTCACTTCTCTGTCCGGTCATAGAAAGACACAATACTTTAGTTCTAGACATACACCGCGCAATCTTCTTCGCCAATTAATAATCTACCATGGTTGGTTGATGAGTCCGTCTTGACGCTTTTACATCGCGAAATCCATACTAAACTTCCAACAAGTGACTGGAACACTTTTATCGTCACCACATCATCTCCTCCAGATACCGATAAGGTACTATATCCGACTCATGATCTCATTTCAGTCTTGCGTTTAGGAACACGTACACTGTGTCCCATTTCCAGGCCGTGCTCTTTGAGCATGTCCACAATACTCATTTATCATTCATACCCGGTTTCTTCATCGTATTGAATACACGTACCCAAAAACCTACGAGCATGTCCTAGGTTCTTAACCGAAAGACAGATTAATTCGTCGAAAAGATTGTACATAGAACCTTGATAAGTTCTCGTAATCAGTAGGTCATTCACGTAAACTCCAAAAAATCTAAATATGACCACGTGTCCATCGAAAATAAACACACACGTCAGTGATACTCTGATTAAAACCAATCTCAACCAAATTCTGGTGCAGCAATTTACTCCACAGTCTTCCTGATTGCTTCAGCCCGTACAACGGTTTATATTTTGCTCCAATGCAAGGTTATTGTTGCTTGCCATGTCTTCGTCAACCTGCATTCCATGCGGGACGCGGATGTAGATATCAAACTCTTCTTCCTTATCCTCTTTCACATAGGCGTTTGGTACGTCACCGTGCATTGCTGGAACTTTCCGTTTTCTTGCTTAAGAAAAAAACATTTATACGCTGGACATGTCGATCACAGCGGCAAAAAATAACTCCAAAATTTAATCCAAAGACTTTTTCGTTTTCACATGCCACCAACCTCACCTTTAAACGCGCAATGTCACCTTCAGCGTCGCGCTTGGTCTTGAAAACCCACTTCGAGTTTAGTGCTTGAACACTTTCTGGAGCCTTGACAATATTCCAAACTCCATTATCCTCCAGAGATTGCACTTCTCCCGAAATTGCTTTCATCCACCCATCCTCGTGATTACTTCGCATAACTTTCACCAAAGTTTCGGCGATCGAAAGTTGTGACCGCGTTCACAATACCCTCTTCATTATCTTCCAGACTAGAACTATTCTGCAGATACCATTCTTGTTCTTGCTCGTTTTGAGTCTACTTCAGTATCTCAATATTTTGCACATGCTGCAAGACAACAACCATTTTATCCAATGGCAGGTAAACACGATACCGTTTGGTAT
The DNA here is from genome assembly GCA_000173235.2 of Hyaloperonospora arabidopsidis Emoy2. Classification (NCBI taxonomy): domain Eukaryota; phylum Oomycota; class Peronosporomycetes; order Peronosporales; family Peronosporaceae; genus Hyaloperonospora; species Hyaloperonospora arabidopsidis. The sequence goes on along the minus strand of JH598649.1, from coordinate 206,564 downwards.
CTTCACCAATGCCAATGATAATCTGTTTTCGTCCTCTCGGGGCAAAATTCTTCTTCTTGGGATCTCTATACACTGTACGTGGTGACCCAAAAACGACAATCTCAGCGAGCGACGGGGTCTGGTCCGTCAGCACCTTCATCGGTGACATTCTCTCATCATTCGGATTTGTAGGGTCCCGGTTTTAAATATGAGCAGCATATCCAACTGCGTCACTCAGAAATTGAATGGTAGTCCAGATGCGAATATCATGCAACGGGCCATAATCACGATGGTCCGATGCATGCGCTCAGCTATTCGATTGCTGACTTGGTTTCTTGCTCCACTTCGTTGACCTGCAACGCCTGAATTCTTGTAGAATAAATTACGTTTTAATAGTCTCCTCCTGTTTCCGTGCGAAGAACGTGCACACGACGATTAAACGTTTTTTCGAAAAATGTCAGAAACACTTCAAATATACACGGCATAATTGCTCGTATGATCAGCGAAATTGATCATATAACGATTATTTAGCCTCCCTCTTGAATCATCTGGCCCTTGATGTAAGAACAAATAACACCTCCGACCCTGTCAAAAGGTGAGTGTTGCCCAGATTCTTGCCTTGGCTGTTTGTTCTTGGTCTGTTTGCCTTGGGATCAAGTGTAACAAAATTAACGATGCTTGCCCGTAAGCAAAAACAATACTGATCTTTAGCCACCTATATTATAGTTTCATAGTTTGAATGGCCAAAAGTTTGTAAAATTCCATTAAACTGCCCTTTTCAACCGCAGAAGAAACTTGAACACTTGCTTCTTTACCCGAAATCGCTATAATGACTCCAACCGGTTCTACAACGTTGTCCATCACTTGACACGGCACCACAAGAACGTTCTCAACCAATAAACATAAAAAGTCACAGCTCCAGTAACTGTGTCGGACAAGACACGTTGTGTACCATTGTACCCAAGTGTGTAACCCTTTCGATCCTAGATTTCTTTCGAAATTAAATTATGGTTCACGCCCTCAGCAAGTATACGCCCGTAAGAGTCATCACACGCTTAACTCCACAATCCAGACCGTTAATTGTCACAGTGCCTTGTTTGCTTAAATGAAGCGTCGTTCAATCGGGTTTTCAAGCCATGACTCGTCACTGACCAAGTGTCTTCTGGATCCGCTATCCAAAATCCCGACATCACCACGTTGACTTGAAACTTCATTCACATCAATCGACACATTTTTCCGAGGTCCTTGTGAGCGTTTGCGTTTGGGCCACGCTGACTGTAAATGTCTCACTTCGTGACAAAAATGACATCGGCACGTTTCCACGCGTTTAAGATCGGAAACAGAATTAACAATTTCTCTTGTTTTCTCTCTTTCTCACCCGAAAGTTCTTTCTCTACCAGTGTGCATCTCATACGCTTGCGCAAAGTGAGTGAGCTGTTCTGCCTGTACCAGGTAATCCGTTCTCGTGTGGTCAACTTTTGCCAGCAGATTCGTCCGCATAGTCTCAGAGGCGTACTGCACAATTTATCCAAAACCAAATAATCCCCACCGTTTTCACGACCTTCGGAAATGGCCGTCATATACATGTAATGTCCTAGACAACTTGGTTCGGGTTCTTACGTTGCGTAAAAAGTTTCATCGCTTGGGCCGGCGTAATACTGGTCTTAAATGCTTTCAGCATTTCCTCCATTACATACTGCAAAGTGAGTAATTAACTCCACAACATCGAAAATTGTCTGTTATAATATCTCTCTGCAATCCCAGAGAGAAACAAGCCAAGAAAATCCACTTTACATCTTCTGGCCATTCAAAACCACAAGACGACTGCATCAAAGAAATTTGTCGCTCAAATCTTCGACCCTACTCCAAAAATCCAGAACCAAGTCCTGTGTCAATTCGAGTCCATCAAACGCCCAAATGCCGAGCTTCTTTTGCCTTGCATTAGAATATCGCACTTGAAGCACATGTCCTTGAGCGTGATCATACCCATTTGGGTCCTGATGTTGCGTGTACCCATGCCCTCCACCTTGGGGCAACATACCAGGAATTCCAAGTCCTGGAGCAACTTGACCGCAAACATCCTGGGGCCATTATATTCGGGCTGTCCTGCGCCAAACGACATCTGTTCTTCAACCTGCCTCCTCGGAGTAAATACCGGCGCATCTATGGACCCTACCAAGTTTTCCATATGCATTCTTGTTCCTCTTCCCAAAACCGAAACAAACAAACTTCAATGTCTAGGCGGAGTCATAGGCGTGTCCCTATTTCCCCCACGCCCTTCCTTGGATGTCATCAACCTTGTCTGTGACTCCTCGAGCCTATACAGACGTCCGGTTATCCCTTCATCAACACCAGGAGTTCTGACGGCATTGTTTTCCGCAAGGACAACGCCCGGCTTGCTCTTCTCTCATAATCTTCATGCTAACTGGCCCTTTCATGACCAGTGGCAGGGGCTGCTTCCATATGCGCGCCGTCGCGCGCGTCACCTCTGTGTGCCCCATGCTTTGGGCTGGTAGAATCTGTTAGAAGTCAATACACAAAGGTAGAGACAGAGTATACACAAATAGATGCAAAAGAGAGAGCGTTATTGATTTCGTTATCTTCTTCTGGCTTCCAGTAAATCTCATCTGCAGAAGAAATCACCAAATGAAACTCCCACAGCAGCTTGAGACGCGTAGGATGATGAGACGCTTCACATGATTTATATGTACACCACATATAAATCATGTAGTAAGTAGTAAGCCCCGATAATTAATCACTTTCGAATCTTCCAGCTTGTGGGCAAGTGTCTTCCGCTCTGCTCCCTCCGGTCTCTTCGTCTCCCCTTTCGGTCTCTCCGCTCCCTTCGCTCCGCCCTCATATAACAACAGGTTATGAGCCCAAGCGCCATGTCGCCCACCACCAACGCATCCTCCAACGTCTCCATCGATAAGTTCGATGGGGACAACTATGCGACTTGGAGTCGGTACATGCGCGGCGTGTTTCTGACGCAGTCCGTCTGGTATGTCGTGAACCGTGAAACGACTCCAACCTTCACCGACCCGCGAGCGTCCGATGAGTACGTCAAGGCGAGCAACATCGCGTTTGGAATGATGTTGCTACACATAGGTGCGGATTATCACCATGTGCTTGACAACTGCGAGGAAGCGTGGGTCGCGTGGTCACGCCTGAAGACGCTCTACGGTGGGTCGCAGAAGGCAAGACGCATCTACCTCAAGCGACAGCTTTTCAGCACAAAGATGGATGAAGGCGCGAACGTCATGCATCACTGCAACGAGGTCCTCAACATCGCCGCCAAGCTTAGCGGCATCGATGAGAAGATGGAGGACGAAGACGTTGCAATCTGTCTGCTGTTTATTCTTCCAAAGAGCTACGAAAATGTGGTACTCAACATGGAATGAGCAGTGCATGCTCATTCGGGTGCTGACGAATGAGCATGCCAAGTGTCAAGGAGAAAAGGGGACGACAACAGTGACTACGGTGAAGGCTGAAGATGCAAGCAAGGCGTTCAGCACCGAGCGTGAGCCCTACCGATGCACGTATTGTGGCAAGTGTTGACGGTCATCGGTTTTCTACCAGTATTGGTAACCGTGACCGGTTCGATCCGAACCGCCTGCTCAGCTTAGTATTTACGACGTAGTTCTTACGGTAATTACCATAGTTGATCAGACGCGTAGGATGATGAGACGCTTCACATGATTTATATGTACACCACATATAAATCATGTAGTAAGTAGTAAGCCCCGATAATCAATCACTTTCGAATCTTCCAGCTTGTGAGCAAGTGTCTTCCGCTCTGCTCCCTCCGGTCTCTTCGTCTCCCCTTTCGGTCTACGTGATGCGTGCCTTTCAACAGGACTAAGTGTCTGAGTTTACTAAAGTGGTGGATACAAGAAACTAGGGTGCTCTGAGTGGTGGCAGCCATACGGATGGACATCTGAAGTACCATACGCATTGGCCGTGAAGGCAATAGAAATCTGTGCCTAGATAAAATAGGGAAGTAAACTGTTATTAAACTAAAAGTGTCCAATCTTAAAACTTGTTCTTGGAAATAAATTGTTGAGACGATGTTTAAGGAAGAAGGCGGTCCTTAGTTCGCAAACTCCTATTGCTAGTCTAAGCCTTCTGCATTTTTCTATCTACGCGTTAGTAATCGCCACATCGCGCATTACTAGTGGTATAGAGCCTGTAATTAATCACCACATCGCGCATTACTAGTGGTATAGAGCATGTAAGTAATTGCCACATCGCGCATTACTAGTGGTATAGAGCATGTAAGTAATCGCCACATCGCGCATTACTAGTGGTATAGAGCATGTAAGTAATCGCCACATCGCGCGTTACTAGTGGTATAGAGCGTGTAAGTAATTGCAGGTGTAATCCCAACACTCCCACTCACCGCAAATTACTGGATATTCTTCGGTCCGATGCCGCTTGCCTGAAGCAGGTACTTGAGTCTCTTGGTCCCCAGAGCCTTGGTAAGCATGTCTGCTAGTTGGTCCACCGTCGACTTGTACTTGAATGTGATGATGTCGCGTGTCACATTCTCTCGGATGAAGTGGTGACGGATGTCGACGCGATTGGTCCTGGCATTTTATCCTGCGTTGCTTGCAAGTCCAATCGCACCTTGATTATCTTCCCAGATCCACGTCGCTCCCACTTGACCATGACCGAGATCCTTGAGCATCGCGTGGACACATATCACTGTTTGGGTACGCAAGATTAAAGCTATGTACTCCGCTACTGCCTAGCTTAGGACCACCGTGCGTTGGTACTTGGACTTGAACACAACGGCTGCGCTACCGATCATCATCATTGACCCTGAAACCGAGCATCTATCGTCAATGTTTCTTCCCCAGTCCACGTCCGTGTAATCTGTAGCTTGTACTTCACTAGCGCTACCATCGTAAGTGATCCCGTAGTTCTTCTTCGTCTTTAGGTAGCGGAGTACACATATCGCGGCCTTCCAATGTTGGTGACCTGGATCCTCCAAGAAACGTAACACTTGTGTGGTGACATATGCCACATCGGGGCGCGTACACGTTGTGATGTATAGTAAACAACCGATCAACGACCTGTATGGATTCGACTTCACTTCTTCTCGCTCAGCGTCTGTCGCTGGAGATTGCACCTTTGTAGCTTCAATCCCGAATCACATGGGTTGACTACTGCCTTGGCGTCCTCTTGGTTGCAACGACTGACCACGTCATCGATATAGCGAGTCTGTCGAATCGTCAGTGTACTGACGTTGCCATCATGATCCATCTCCATGCCGAGAACAAATTTGACCTTGCCCAGCTCCTTCATCTTGAACGGATGTTTAAGTGCTGTCCTGCCTGCTGGATTTCTTTGATGGTCTTGGCGGAGATGATCATGTCGTCAACGTTGAGGCACACATAGACGTAGTTGTCATTGTTGCTCTTGACGTAGACACACTGATCTGCTCCACTGCTTCAAGATCCAATCTTCAGAATACCGTATGGATCGTCTTGTTCCATGCACTCGCAGCTTTCTTGAGACCGTAAATTGCCTAAACCAGCTTACACATAATCTTTTCGGCGTTTGCTATACCATTGGGTACTTCCATAAATACTTCTTCCTTGAAAGTACTGTTCAGAAATGCCATGACTGCATCCAGCTGTTCGGTCATGTATCCCTTCGCCACCACCACAGCCAGAACGATCCTGATCGATTTTATGTTCTCCACGGGCGAGTACGTCTAAAGGAAGTCGATACCGAACTTCTGCTTGAACCCTTTTGCGACAAATCAGGCCTTGTAACGCACCACATGTCCGTGCTCGTTGTGTTTCTTAGCGAATACCCATCTGCATCCGATTGGTCGGACTTCCTTCATCTTCGGGACCAGCTTCCATGAACCGTTTTCCGAGTAATCTTTGATCTCAGCGCTCATAGCCTTCACCCATTGATCGGCGTCGTCGCTATCCATGGCTTGCTGATTTGTCGTTGGTGCATCATCTGCATCGCCAACACTTGCTGCGTAGGCTAGTACAGCTTCTGCAAGCAGACTATCTTCATCAACACGAGGTCACTTGGGTGATGGCGAATAGAAGTAATCTTCATTGTCAGGATCGTCATCGCTATCTATCATGTGCCCTTCAGCCATGGTCTATCCACTACCAAGTAGGAGAACTGGTTCTTTGGACGTCGAGATCGTTCCCTTTCGGGCCTGAACACCATGTCGTCGTTTGCTGTTGATCAATGTATCCAATGATACGTCGTCATTTCTCTTCCTGGCTCATGTTAATCTCTTGTATCTCGACGTCTTCAAATGGGTCCATTGTTGACTCCATCGGTTCATCCTCCACAGGCGGTTTCTTCTCAGGTTCAGGCTGAGCCACTTCGTCGATATCCTTGATCACGTTGATGACTTCAGTTTCCCCGTCATTGACGTGTTATAAATTCCGTTCACCTCGCGGTCGTCGAGCTTCGCTGGTCTTGACATCTTAACCTTGTTTAGCTCCAGATCATACACGCGATAGCTCTTAGTATCGTCCCCATAGCCAAGGAACATACACTTAAAGCTATATGGCTCCAGCTTGGTGCGTTTAGCGTCTTCAACATGAGCATAACCCATCAATCCAAATACTCGCAAGTGGTCCAGTCGAGGATTCATCTAGAATCCGATCTCGATGGAGTCGCGTCAGTGTGCGTGCTGTTTGTTGTCCGGTTGACCAAGTACACTGCCGTGCTAATTGCCTCTGCCCACCAGAAAATTAGATACGCCCTTGTAGTGCACTATGATTCGTGCCTTCTCCACTATCGTTTGAATAATTCGCTCAGCCACTCCATTTTGCTGAGGGCTGTATGGCATAGTCTTTTGGTGCACAATACCGTTACGCTGACAGATTCCGTCCAGGGCATTGTTCACAAACTCGGTGCCGTTTTCAAAGCGTAGACACTTGGTCCCCTTTTCCCACTGATTCTCGTACATAGTCGTGAACGGCTTAAACCTTCTCGGCGCTTCGCTCTTCTTCTTGAGGAAGTATGCCACAACATACTTCGAGTAGTCGTCAACGAAGGTGAGCACATACTTTGCGCCACCTTTTGACTCCGTCTTCATTGGTCCCATTACGTCCGTGTGCACAAAATCCAGCACATGGGACGTCTTCGTCTTCGAACGAGATGGAAATTGCGCCAGGTTTGCTTGCCTTTCACGCATCCACTTCATAGTGCTTTCATCTCGAAACTGGTAACTGGAATACCAGTCGTCACGCGCTGCGTCTTTGCCAGCTCGTCTTTGTTCAAGTGGCCCATTCGAGTGTGTCAAAGCTCCCACTCGCTGTTGACGTCCGAATAAGCCACGTATTGCGCCGTTTCCGGTTGACATTCTAGCATGTAGGACTTTCCACCTTCCTCCCGATGCGGTTGCTTGGTTCTTGTTCCAAATGACACATGATGTGTGCTCAAACCCAACGTTGAGCCTACGTTCTGCAAGCTTGCCGACTGACAGTAGACGTCGATCAGGGTAAAGGATGTGGAGGTCATACAAATCGCTTGCCTTCATTGCCCGTTAAGCGCACTGACCCAGTTCCTGCGACACAGATCTTCTTGCCGTCCGCAATGGTCACCTCAATGATTGTCATCATGTCTTTGTATCGAGCAAGTCTTCTCGGTGCGGATTCATGTGTGCCGTCGCACCACTGTCGATCAGCCACCCTGATGATCAACTCTCCCCGGCGGTGAAGACCGCTTCCTCGTCATCCTTGCCAGGTTCCTGCATGTCCGGGCAATTCCGCTTCGTGTGACCAAACTTGTCACAGTTAAATCGCTTGCCCTTGAAACCATTTCTCTTTCTCGAGACATTGTCCTTGCGTCTGTTGTTCCTGCCGCACTCAACGAAATTTGCGTTCTTCGACTTGCCCACATACGTAGTAGCCTTTAGTGCACGTTCCGTCTCTTTCTTCCTGTCCTGTCGCGCATACTCCTTGAGCATCTTCTCCTTCACCTCAATGAGCGTGACGTCCTTGGCGTTCTCCACGATCGACTTGATGAGCTCGTACTCTGCAGGTAGACTGCTGAGCAGAATCGCAAGCTGCCGCTCCTCGGCTCACCCAGATAATGAAGACCAACGATGATCACACCGAACTTGTCCAGGTGCTTGGTCATCGTTAAGCCGTCGTCCATCTTGAAATCATGAAGGTGGCGGTTCATCGTCACCCGATTGTGCATGGTCGTGCGACTGTAGAACTCACGCAGCGTAATACATGCCTGGATAGCCGTCGTTGCCGACCGAATCTTGGTATGATGCTCCAGAGCAACGCCTTGAGCAATCAGTCCCAGTGCCTTCATGTCGTTCAGTATCCACGACACGTTCATCTCTTCTTCAGGCTTGACCATCTGAATGTGCGCTAGCAGTCCCTCCCTCGCCAGGGTCATTCGCATGACGAACTCCCAGTGGAAGTAGCTGCCGCTCCCGAGGATGACTTCAGCCTTCTTTGCAGACATGGGAGCGGTGGGTGTTGTTCTTGAGCGTCTTTTGCGGCTGTTAACCTGTTGAAAAGATGTTTAAGGAAGAAGGCAAATTGTGAATTGAATGTATTTTTGGTCCTTAGTTCGCAAACTCCTATTGCTAGTCTAAGTCTTCTGCATTCTTCTACCTACACGTTAGTAATCGCCACACCCCGCATTACTAGTGGTATAGAGCATGTAAGTGATCGCCGGTGTAATCCCAACATAAATCAACTCTGACCTTCTGTTACTTGAGATTCTCAATCTCTTTCCACGCAACTGTCTTTTTTAATTCATGATATGAATAAGCCTAAATCATTTTCAGTATTGTACAACATCAATCTAGATTATGATTTATTGATTCTTAAACATTAGTTTCGTCCATATCGAAAACACCTTTGGGCTCACAGCCCGAAGTCCAGGCTATGCTGCATCCATAGCTTCCTCATTTGCTGAATCACTCTCGCCGTAAATCCTGGTGCTGCACAGCTTGTTGCGCTGCTGAAAGCGTTGCGACTATCCAATATAGAACTTGATGGTATACTCAGGTAGGCTAAGGCATTCATAAAATACCTGGCCTTGACCTCTATGATTTCTCCAATTAGGAAAACCTTTCTTGTTTGGCATTAAAGCATCCAAGTTGACAGGTGTTCCTTCAGCTTTGAATCTTAAGTACCTCTCGGGCTTTTGGCGGAAAGTTCGTTATCTGTCATAGGTTCTAGATCAGCGCGCTTTTTGATTATGAGAGAGATATCGTTCAGAGTGATCTGAAATACAAACTTGCCGGAAGCCCAATTTGCCAGAATACTTTGGCTTATTTTTATATTCTTGGCCTTATGCTGGCAAATCTTAAGCCTTTGTGCATTGGTGACAGTCCTTGGGACACGTTTATATGAAATTAGGAGGGGAACCGCTAATGTACTGATTTTTCCTTTTCACAAAAAAGAAAGTGGGAAATTCACGTAACGCATAATCGGCTAATTCATCGAGTTTGTCTCCATAAAGCCTATGAGTTATCCAAAGAATGACTGTAGTAAGAAAGTTATTTCATGCGGAATGTACAGGATGCGCGGGATGGGATGCGGGATGTACGGGATGGGACGCTGCGGGACAGAGGCCTAGTATTGACAACTCGTCCTGGCTCGTTCATTCAGCCTGATCCGTACCACATATTTGTCCTCCTACATGCAAATTGTACCATACGTCGATCTACTGGTGCAATAATACTCAGCCGTCCATGGAGTCAGAGAACCCGTTCATGTTTGTGCTGACGTTTAGCGCGTAAAAGCCTTTGACGCGACGCTATTCACCTCTCTTTCCATGCTAGCTTTTATCGTCGGTAGCGAGCGTCTTGCCAACCTGGTGTTACGTTCAACAAAGTCTGTTATAGTGCCTGCGCGCAACGAGATGTCCTCTTGTGTGATTACAATCGTAGAACCAAGCTGCTAGTGCTGAAATCAAGCGCTCTTGCGATGGTTATCGCATTGTAAGAGGTTGAAGCTGGCCGACATCAGTAAAAATAGGTTGCATCAGTGACTCTCCAACGATACACAAAGGACCAGATTCTCTCTGCGTGTGTGATTTCAACATTTCGTGTACACCTTGAGATATTTCTATTCATAATTAATTAATCATTATCGGCTTGTTGATATTTATTTCATATCGGACGCTTTGTTATTTTCAATTATTTTGTAATTCATTCTTCGAGTATGCAATTATGCTGCTATACTATTTTTTATAACTCCCATATAAACATGTCGAAAATATCTTGAGAGTCGACCGGTCCATCGTGTTAGATCGAGTCCGACATGGTGTTGTTTTTATTTCATTAATCAATCTTTACTTGTGTCTTTGTTTGAATGCCCCGAATCAAAAGTGTGCAGCCTCCCGAACGACATGACTAGCACGAGCTGCACGCATCCGACCCATTTCACTGTTTCCTTCAAGCTCGTCGACGGGCTCCGGCAGCTCTTTCAGTCTTGCTTTCACCATCCAAAGCAGCACAACGCTAACGCCCACGAGCGTCAGAGCGAGAATAAAGGTGATGTAGCTCACGGCGACAGCTCCATTTGCTTGCCCGCTTTGGCCACTCATGAAGAAGCCCATCAGCACTGGAATGAACACCTCGCCCATGCCGCAGCCGAATACAATAAGTGACGACACGCGGCTGATCAGCTGTTCATTGATCACGCGAGTCAAGCAGTGGATGCTGAGCGTGAAAAGCGGAGCCAACGCAGACGAGAACAACACGAGACACGCTGCAAAGACGATGAGTCCCGCCTCAGCGCCGAATAGAAGACCGAACGAACTTGCACCACATACCACAGTGCAAACCACGATGGAGTAGAGATTCTTGTCGTGGAACAAAAATCTCGGAAGCACCACGTACGACACTGTCAGCGATCCCCAAAACAGCACCATGAAGGCGCACTGCCACACTCGTTGGCTGTTCCCACTTACAGTGCCGCTGCTGTTATTGGAGCCCAATGCCTCAATTTGTACGGTCTTTTCGCCTTCCATTAGCACCGTGCCGATGTAAACGTACAAAAAGGCTGCGAGACCGAGTTGAATGCCAAAAAGCACCGTGGCGGAGATGGTCACGAGCAGGATAATAAAGTTGTTCTTCGAATCGTAAGTGTCCGGATTGCAGTTCTTGGAGCCACTGACATGTTTCGCGTGCAAGAAAACACCTCCCACAATCGGACTAGGTACTGCAGGGACGCGGCGAGTGGGATCCTCGAAAGACAACAGCGTCTGCTGCTCGTCGCTTCCCTCGGAGTTGTGCGGACTAGGCAGCATCGCGACCAGCACTGCTGGAAAGACCGTCAGAGTAGCCAATCCAAAGAATGCATAGCCCAAGTCAAGGTCCAGCTTGGTAAGCACCAACGCTCCAACAGCACCCAACACGCAGCCAAGACCATAGTTGATATTCATCGACGTGACGATGCTGCGTCTCTGTGGATTTTTTGCTCCCGCAATCCATAGCGAGCAGCGATTTAGTCTACAACACACGACAGCAACCATATCCAGAGCCTGTCAGTAAAAACTGTGGTCCTGCAGCTTCAGTTGCCACAATTATTATACACCAACAGACCAGCAACTAACAACCAACACATCATCACGTACGTGATGTTAAGCAGTGCCGTCCAGAATCCTTTTGCAATGAAGTAGAGCCCGACGCCCACGTTGCCCGTGGCCACAGCCACCGGGGTCAGGCACGCGTACCACGTGCCACTGCAGAGCAGCAGGACCACAATCAGCTGCTTCATCCACTTCTTCTCCGTGCAGTAAGAGAGCACAAAGTCACTCATGAAGCTCATGACGAGGGCGGCGCCTCCATGAGCGGCAAAGATGGGGCCAAATCCATACACGGGCGTGACCACGCCCGACTCTTTCGTAACTTGCTCCGAGAAAAACACGAGCGCTGGGCCCAACATGCCCATAAAAGCGCCTTGAAGCACAAAAATGGACCGATAGGCCAATAGTTGCAGCGTGTATTGCCCCCCGTTGCTCCAAGCGGCTGAAGCTGCTCCAGAGTCCGAGCGACTGCTGCTGCTGTCGCTGCTCGTACTGGACCGATGTTTCGGCGGGCGATGCGGCTGTCGCTGTTGACGCGTCTGTGTCACGGTCGTGTACACGCCATAGTGTTCCCGTTCTAGTGGCCGCTTGGACGCGTCTTCGAGCCGGGCACTGCGGCTGTAAACCTCGCTGGATGACGCCTGATACGACGTTGGCAGGAAGTTATAGCGCGACATTTAGACACTGAGCAGTTAAAAAGCTACCAAAAAAGCAAAACTTTTGTTCTCGAGTTGTAAAACACGAGCGTGACGAAAGGTAAATTGACAAATTAATTGATGGATGAAAGGTGAAAGGACAAATTAAGTGGTGGATGAAATGAGCGCTTACAAATTAATTGGTACGTAGAGTATACAGTCAGTCGTGTGGCTAAATTGCGAGCTGAGCGCTTGTGAGTGCAGTAGCGGTACTTGTCGACTGCTGGGGCGCGTCCGACTGGATCAAATTCAACGACGGATTCACGAGTGAGCGCACGGATCGACTTGTGTCCGAATTGGTACTTTCGCCATCGTTTTGTAGCAATTGCCGTCGCTCCTTTAGTGTCTGCATCGCTCGGCGCTTCCACTTGTTGGCGCCCAGTTTGACCCGCAATATCACATTGAGCGAGACCACTCGTGTCACGGCGCGCGCAAGTTCCTCCGGCCCAATCGTAACCGCATCATAACTCGTCTGCACATACTCCTGCTGCTCTTGCTTCGACAGACCTTGTAGCACCCACGAATGCTCCTTGCACTTCTGCAACGACCAGCGCTTCTCGGGATTCTTCTCCAACAGACCGTACAGGAGCTCTGTCAACCCTTTACTAAGGCCGGAGCTGTCCTTGACCTTCTTTTCAATCTCGACCGGGCCGTTCTCAATCATCTCGAACAGCGTCACAACATCTGGATCGTAGAACGGGATCGCACCAAGCGCCAGGGCGTGGATCGTCACCCCCAGCGCCCAAATGTCAGCTGCATAGGCACTGTATTCACCCCCTTTCAGCGTTTCCGGGCCCATAAACGCATACGTGCCAGCCGTCGTCGAGACGTAACCCTTCCGATGCGGCTTCGCTGCAGCAAGCGATGCCTCCCCACCAGAAGATTTCAGCTTGGCTTCTTTGTCCTCTTCCTCAAAAAAGTGCGCAACGCCAAAGTCTGAGATTTTGTACGTGCCGTCCTGGCCCACGAGAATGTTCTCCGGCTTCAAGTCTCGATGACAAATATTGTTGTCATGGAGGTACTGGAGTCCCAATAGAAGCTGGCGCACACACACGCGCAGCTCCTCTTCACTAAAACAAGCAGCAGCTCCCCTCTTGCTGCCACTCTTCTTGTACACCATCTCTTCAGGGAACCACGTCATCACTTGTCCGGACGGCGCATACTCCAACATCAACACGAGCGTCTCGGAATCATCGTCAAACACTTCCAACAAATTCAACAAATTCGGGTGGTGGAGCTTCTTCATAATGGCAATTTCCATCTGCACCTTGTCCAGAGCCGTCGACACGACCATCCGTCGCCCCACTCGCTTCACGTCCCGCATCTTCTTGAGCAGCGACGTCTTGAACACTTTAAGAGCCACGAGGTGCTCGCCATCGCGCTGTCGAGCGAGCTGGACCACAGCCGTCGCGCCTCGTCCGAGCTCCTGCACGACCTCGTACTTGACAATTGCACTGCCCACGCTGCAGCTGCTACTGCCGCTTTCACTATTGTCGTCGCCAGTCGAGGCGGTCCCCGAGTCGCTCTCACTGTCGCTATCGTCGTCACTCAAGTGGTCGTTCGTACTGAGCGACTCCATCGAAGCTGAAAGCGTCGCGCTCGAGTTCACAATCTCCGAAAGAGGCGGCACAAAAGCCGAACAAGACGCAGCAGACACAGGCGCCACGACGTTTAGAGGCTCAGAAGCAGCAGCAGCGCGGCGGGCACGTGGCGGCATCGACGATGACGCGGTGATCGAGTGCCGCGTGGGTTTGGGCTCGCTCGCTGGGGCGCTAGGAGTCGGACGGTGGGACTCGCGACGCCCGAGCGACAGGGAGCGGCTGCGGAAGAAGTCGAAGATGCCGAGATCGCGCGTCACGCGGCACGAGGAGGCGTCCGACATGGCGAGAGGAGACGCTCGGGTGGTCGGTCGGACGTCGCGACTTTGATGAAAAAGACAAAATGAACGAATGAACGATAAAAGACGATGAGAGAGGCGTGAGGGGATGAGGGTGTGTGGATACACTATTTCTCAGTGTTGTAACGCTCACGGATGGGATAATTGGAAGGAGCAAATCGAACGGGTATACACTTTTTCAGTGATGGACTGGACTGGCCCTCGGACGGGGATAGGCGATTGATTGGCAAATTGACACAAAAGCGGTGCCGTTGGCAGGACTTTGGCCATCGTTTCTTACACATCTGTTCTGCACATTGAGCCACACTCTCACTCAGCACTCCGGACGCCGGTTGCTACCGGGTGCAGTGCATTCACTTTGCTTCCTTGTCAAATGACGTTATAAATTCTCTCATCTCCGACTCCAGCGCAGACTCTAACGGGGATGACGCTTTGGACACAACTCACTGGTTCTTACACTCGGGTGGCTTCTCCGTCGAGTTCGCATCGCTTTCGAGAGCAGGGAATTTCTTCTTGCCTCGATGAGGCTTCGGGGTCTCATCACTCGAGAGCGACTCGTCGCCCGACTCCTCATAGTCCTCGTCCTCCTCCGGATCATAGTCCGAGTCGTTCTCCACAGCTTCACCAGTGAACCACAACAAAGCCTGCGGGATAATCGTCTCATGGATCGTGAAGCCAATCTCGAAGTCGTCGCTCAGCTGACGCATAATCATCTCACTCTGCAAAGATACAATTACAATTACAAGCACAACACAGTACAGTCAGTAACCGAGCCTCACATTAGAAGCAGAACACACTGTCAACTACTTACATCTTCGTCGTCCTCTTCCGACGGCATCTCCACAGGAGCAAAGAACTGGAAAAAGCTCTCGCACGGCTCAGTGCGGCTCACGACACGTGACCCACTTTTGCCACCTTTTGCACGCTGCTTCACCTTCTTGGTCACCTCACACAAATTCTGACCTTCTCTCCACTCAATCACGGTGCCCTTTACATTGCGCAGCACCGCCTCGCCCTGCTCCGACGCGTCTCCAATGTCGTACTCCTTCGTCAGCGTCTTGTTGGAAAAGAACGGGTTGTCCACAAAGTCAAACGTGAGCTTAAAGCCATTGTCCGATTCGTGGCTCACCGAACGCACGTCCTTGAGGAACTCAAATGCAGGCAAGTCCCGCTCCTGAATAAGGTCCGCTAAAGCCGAGTGGTTCATAAACGCACGCAGCCAAAAGCCAGGCACACCCTTCACCTCCTCTTCTTCCTCCTCAGCACTAGCAGCTACGACAGCGTCCACTTCCTTCACCCCCGACACAATATCAGCCCGTTGCTGGTAAAATGGCTGGTAGAGCTTCTCGTACTTGAGCTCCAGCAGCTTCCGCTGCTTCTCAAACTTCTCCTCGACTTCAGCCTGGGCCTCCTGAAGCTTCCGCAGCGCTTCGAGACGCAGCAGCACCATTTTTGGAAGCTTGGCCAGCTCGTCCTCCTCTTCCTCTTCGTCCCCATCCGCTGCGACCGTCAGCTCCGCCATCTCCTGCGTCACTTCGTCTCCGACCGTCTCGTCCACCTCTTTCTCTCGCGTCGTCGCCGGGTTGTCGGCCATTGTTACGATCGACTACTGACGTTGAGCAAACGGTTCGTTTCGAAGCAAGTGATTGGCTCCGCACAAAAGAACCTTAAGTTTGGGTGGCTGCGGAAGTATCCGGGCGTCGATGGTGTCTGCCACACTGTCTCACGTGCACCACACCAGATGTAGCCTTCCCCCCTAAGTGCTATCAACCTATTCGACAAGCGCCGTCGCCTAATCAGCAGCATGAGCAGCGCCAATGGCAGCTCCGTGGCGCTCACGAGCGGTGGCACTGTCGCTTCTAAACGTCGAGTCGCCTACTTCTATGACTGTACGAGGATTACGCATTACTGTGTTGCTTTTTGTATGTGGTGTTTGTATGGTTGTCCATCTGATGATCGATCGATGGGGGTCGTGGCCATTGCTTGGCAACTTGTTTTCGATTGCGTATTGCTGGTGTGACAGCGGAGATTGGCAATTACCATTACGGACAGAACCATCCAATGAAGGTATGGCGATGGTTATGTGGAGCGGGAGCTGGCGAGGCAATCGGCTCGTCTGTTGCACCTGTCTCTCTGACTCTCTCTTTTGTGTATGGTCGGCAGCCTCACCGCGTACGGATGGCGCACAACCTCATCACGAACTACGGCCTTACTAAGCACATGGAAGTTTATGTACGTTGTGCAATTGCTGTATGTATCAAATGTTTGCAACGCAGTTTTGAGCTAACGTTGTTGGGCTCTTTCTTTCGTGTTTGGACAGCGTCCGCGCCTTGTCGACTGGACGGAGCTCACG
Source organism: Hyaloperonospora arabidopsidis Emoy2 (assembly GCA_000173235.2). NCBI lineage: Eukaryota > Oomycota > Peronosporomycetes > Peronosporales > Peronosporaceae > Hyaloperonospora > Hyaloperonospora arabidopsidis. The sequence goes on along the minus strand of JH598649.1, from coordinate 190,093 downwards.
CGTTTCCACTCGGACGACTATATTCACTTTCTGCGTCTCGTCACGCCGGACAACATGCACGAGTACTTGCGCCAGCTGCAGCGCTTTAACGTGGGTGAGGATTGCCCGGTCTTTGACGGGCTGTTCGAGTTTTGCCAGCTCTACGCATCGGCTACAATTGGCGGTGCTGCCAAGTTGAACGCGGGCTCGGCTGACATTGTCATTAATTACTCGGGGGGACTGCATCACGGCAAGCGTTCTGAGGCCTCCGGCTTTTGTTATGTAAATGATTGCGTACTGGGTATCCTGGAGCTACTGAAGACCCACCAGCGCGTCTTGTATATCGACATTGATATTCACCATGGTGATGGCGTTGAAGAGGCCTTTTATACTACAAACCGCGTCATGACATGCTCCTTCCACAAGTACGGCGAGTTCTTCCCTGGTACAGGCGATATCAAGGATGTTGGATATGGAGACGGTAAGCACTACGCCGTAAATTTTCCTTGCCGCGATGGCATGGATGACGAGAGCTTCACGGGTATTTTTCGGAGCGTCATTGCGAAGGTGATGGAACACTTCGCACCGGGTGCTGTGTTACTACAATGTGGTACAGACTCGCTGTCGGGTGACCGGCTTGGCAGCTTTAATTTGTCGGCCAAGGGCCACGCTGACTGTGTGGCTTATGTCAAGAGCTTCAATATTCCTACTCTCGTTGTTGGCGGTGGAGGATACACACTGCGCAATGTCGCGCGTGCCTGGTGCTACGAGGCTTCGCTACTAGTCGGCGTCGACATTCCGGACGCGATGCCGTACAACGACTACTTTGAATACTATGGCCCTGAATACCGCCTTCACTTGCCCGTCAGCAACATGGAAAACCTCAACACACCTGCTTACCTCGACGATATCAAGCGTTCCATCCACGAGAATCTTCGCCAGATCGAACCCGTTCCTAGCGTTCCCTTCACAGTTGCACCACCGTCTGCGCGTATACAAGAAGAAAAGGAAGCTGCTGCGCGGGACCGCGAGGACGACGACCAGTATATGATGGATGTGTCAGGTGAGCATCAGGTGAAGCAAGAGCTCAAGCAAAGCGACGCCCCGCGCCATTCTGCTGAGTTTTACGACTAACTTACGAGCACACGTTAAAAAATGCCAATTGTGAAGCAGCTGTGTATAGTCTTGAATTGGAGAAAGCTGGGAAGCAGTTGTCGAGGAGTGCCGAAGTACCAGAGCTCAGGTATCAATCATCCATTCTATAAGCATTTCATATTTACAGCTACAGTCTCATCGCGGTGAGTTCAAATGAACAACTACAGTACATCGAGCACACTTGGCTGGCTCGACACCTTACTTATCGTTCTCCTCACACATTTGCCTCTCGAGTCGGAGCGGGTATCAAATGCTTCGCTAGCCAGTTATCGTAGATGTAATGGTGTACGTGAAACTTGCCGAAAAGCGCATGACGAAATACTTCAAGCACTTCTTCAACCATATGCCACCACTAACAACTACCAATGAAACAGCACACTCAAACAAAGTGCACGCATGTGCAAGGTCTCCATAGTCCAGTACGTAGGCGTCATCGTTCGATGTGCCAGCGAGTACAAGCTCATGTTCATAATTCGATGAAGAGACGTGTATCACCCGAAAGTGCCACGGTTTTGAAGGTGACACATCAGCGGTGGGTTCTTCAAACACCCATCCGCTGTCCAGCCATACCACCGAGCGCGTCGTGCCTTGTCGACTCGTCCGTCTAGTTTGATGCACTCTGATCTTCATCACACTTATTGTGGACGCGAGACGTGGATTGATAATACCGCTCTTCGTGGACATCCCCTGTTTGACAAGGCGCAGATCCGTCAGTTGCGACAAATATGCCAGTCTGTTCGAACACCTGAACCACTTAAAGGCATCGAGCTAGCAATGCTAATGACGATGAATCCTAGTTAATGCCTTGATCGCCTCCAAACGATTTGATGACATGTAGCTAAACACGGGACTTCTGATGTGCGGTGGAGGAACCCTGACTCTGTTGTTCCAAACAGGACTAAATAGTACTTGAAAAATGTCCCGCGTGCAATAAGTTACGAATAAATAATTCTCAAAACGCGAGTCACATTCTATCGGGGAGACAACTGCAGACAAAAAGGCACGTCATCTCCACATTGAGTTAACCACATTGAAAGCGCTTTATCGGGATTCGCAGCGTATGAAGCATGTGCGTACTCACACTTCAAGCCTAGCTTTCGCTCAATTCAAGCCTAGCTTTCGTAATAACATCATTTCACGCGTCTAGACTTTGCAATACTTAAGCACTCGGCGAAAGCCTTGCATACTTTGGCTATCTGATTTCGCAGATACATTGCCTGGGATGGCAGTATTGACGTGAGGTATGAAGCCCCGTGTCAAGGTTCACATCAGATATTTGGGCATATTCATACGAAACTTTGCTGATCACTTGTAAACGCCTAGCCTCTGCAGTGGCATCAGGTCTGTCATCTAAACTTCGCAGCTCAGCTCGAACGCATTGGTCGAACCGGGGAGCTGGGGCCAAGGAAAGATGCCACGGAAAAGTAACTCAAGGCATCAAGCAGATACGCACGTATTACAAAGTAACAAAGAATTCTCCAGCGTCTTTTTCGTCGGTGAAACATGTCAGCAACTGAAGCAGAGTGCGCTCCACGCTCGAGTGCATCGCACTTGGCCTCGTAAAGATAATTCGGTCAATCAATTCAAGTCAATACATGCATTTCCAACCGACGACGTCACGATCTCCTTATCGTATCGATTTCACACGGTCTCCTCTCAATGCATCATCAGTGTAAGCTGTGCTGCCTTACTCGTCGTCCTCCTCATAGTCCACCGTCAAATCATCCATGCCGGCAAACAACTCGTCACGCGTCAAGCGCGCTCCTTTATTCTTCATCTCTTTCTCATGATGGTGCATATCGTCCTCTTTCTTTGACCGATTTTGTTTGCCTTCTTCGGCAGCTTCCTCCAGACGATTGTCACTTTCAGCACGGTGGGTGAACGAACGACGCGGAGAATGCACGTTTGACTTTCTCCCAGTCGAAACAGAATGGTGGTCTCGACTTACTGGAGACGTAGCCATTGAACGTTCCGCTCGAGACAAGCGCTTCTCTCGAAGGTCGCGATGGCCACGGTGACCTTTTCCATCCCGACTTCGATCGCGGTGTGAGTGATGACGTCGCTCATAACGACTCGGTACACGATGCATGCGATCGACCATCTTTGAACCAAACTCGTCACGGCCAGGTGGGCCAACAGATCCCGGGTTGAAAGAACTCTCTAGCTGCGGCGACGATAGTGGTAAAAGCGCGGGAGTACGCTCACGGGGTAAAAACTCTTCGCGGTATTCGCGGCTGTACGATTTATGCTGGGCTTGCGGAGGCTGACCAGGCGAAGGCGAGCGCCGACTATCGCGCACAGGAGGAGACACCGAACGATGGAAAGCAGGGGGTGGGAGGGGAGAAAGCGACCGGCCCTTCGGTGGCGGTAAGTCGTGACCGTACATTGCCCCACTTCGGCCACCCTTGTAAGCCTGTTGACCATGATACCGGTCGCCGCGACCACGACCTCCGCCTCGCCCACCTCCACGGCCTGTACCATAACGGCTCAAATTCCCATCGTGGAAGTCACGGCGACTTTGCTGTTGCTGCTGGAAAAATCGCTGGCGCTCTTGCTGCTCATCGCGGGCAACCTCAGCAATAGAGCGGTCGTCCGCGTAGCGTGCACGTTCTGTCTGTACAGACCGATGTCCATCAGATACCTCATTTCCGAGCGAACGTTCATCACGTCCACTGAATCGTGGATTCGAGACGACCCCTAGCCTCACATCATCATGAGGCGACCGCGAGCGCGATCGAAGGTGGGCTTTTGATGGCCCAGACGCGTACTTCCCAAACCGTGGTGGACTCAGGCTATGTGGTAAATCCAGAACGCCACCAGCCAGAGCTGGGGGGTGCCCCCTACCGCGACCCTCCTGTGAACCATCTACACGCTGGTGCGTAACACGGCCACCTTCAACAGGGCCACCACGTTTGTAGTCACTTGTACGCCGACTTCCACGATCACCGATTCGACTGTGTCTCGGCGAGGAGGAAGGGGAAGGCGATGCACCGCGGAAGTTGGCTCTACCACGACCAACCTCTCGGGATCCACGCCGGTCACGCGGACTTTCAGCGTAACGAGGTTCCACCCAAGGGCTCTCGCGCTCACGGGGTCGTCCACGCAGTTCGTCAGCAGAGATAGGACTTCCATGACTTCTAACATCCACTGGAGAAGGCGAACGGCGGCCGAACTTACCACGAAATTCACGGCGCTTTGCCTTATGAAAAGGGACGTCATACCCACCACCATCATGTAATGCGTGCTTCTTCGACATCGGCACAGGCGACCGAGAACGAGAGCGCTGTAGCCGATAATCTATCGGCGGATTGCCTAGTCCGCCCATCGACAAACCGTAACGACTGCCACCGCTACGGACCTCTGGTGAGCGAGACCGCGACGATACACGTACACCCCCACGGCCGCTTGGAAGAGGACTGTGGCTGCGCTCACCGTACTTTGACGAGGCAACTCGATGATGTCCACGACGTCCACCTGAATCAATCATCACGTCTTCGTCTTCCATTAACTGGTGATTCTTACGGCCGCGATAAGCTGAATCTCCTCCGACTACGCCACAAGTTATTACAAAATAGCGAAGGCAAGTCAGAATCACCGCGCCGATACAAAATAACACGAGAGCCAACACACTGCAGACATCTTACCAAGTCGTCCGGACTTCAAAGTAAATCCTTGCTTGCTGTGCACATTGGATCCACGGCGTGTTGAATCAATCGCAAATTGTTCCTTCGTATCATACACAGGGTAAATCTCGTATCCCTTCACCGTGAACAGTTGCTTGCGGACAGCTGCCTTGGCATGCTCCGAGCTGCGAAATCGTACACATCCGATCTCGGCAAATGCCAATGGACCAAAGCTCTCCAGCTGCTGGCATAGCACATCCCAAACGTCCGGCTCGCACTTGGAAAAGTCAAAGTCACGAACAGCTCCCTTGTCTTCCATACTCACATCGTCACCCGTTCGCTCTACAAAAAGCAACGTGTCCACCGGTGGTCCACGAGCAAAATTCGCATTCAAGAACGAGCGGCCGCGAAACTTATTTGCAGCTACGTAATGAATGGCTTCGCGCGCATGTTCAATGGATGGCATGCTCACAAACGCATAAGCTGTCGCATTGTGGTCGGGCTGTTTGATCTGCACACTCATGTTGTCGATTGCCGGCCATACAGGTGCTAAGAACTCCACAATCTCTTCGTTTGGCGTATGCCGAGGCACGCTACCCAGAAACAGATAAGGGCATGGCGGGCAGTTGCGCGGTGAAAACGCATTGATTTTCGGGCGTCTCCCTTCGCTCTCACCGAAACGGCCACTGAACGCCGTCTTCTTCCAAGTATCCAGCGACGCATCTCCACTGCTCACTTCACGATTCAGCTGTACGATCTTCCCCTCCTTGTTCGTACTAGTCGAGATTGACACATGCTGTGCATCATTCTCCTCAAGTTTCGCTTTCCTTTCCATCAACGTCAGATCAGAGTTGTCTCCCGCATCCTCTTCTTCCCGCAGCTGCTTGGTCGACTCCCGAGGCGACAAATCCCTGTTCTGTCCACTCAGATCAGCGCTAGTCCCCAGCATAGCAGTAGTGGTACTAGCACTTGGACTCGTGCTGCTTTCTGGCACGTCAGAGACCCGCGGAAGTCGCTCCGCGAGCGCCTGCCGCAACGGCGTCACCTGTCGCAGAATCACCGCCGACTTCTCCGTGTCCAGCGTGTGCTGCACGGCCTCGTTGATGTTCTGCATCCACAAGAGCGTGTTCTTGCGTGCAACACACGCCGCAGCCGTGGGCGTCGACGCGACAGCGGCCGCGGGTGGCGTCTTGACGATCTGCAGCAGCGCGCGCAGCGTGTGGATGCGCACGGCCTGCGACCGCGTGGGGCCGCACAGCTGGAGCAACACGGCCACCACGTTGATCTGCACGTGCGGGAAGCGGAAAAAGTGTTTGTGCAGCAGCTGTGCGGCCAGACTCAGCACCACGTCGCTCGCGTCTCCGCTGGCCGTGTGGATCATCTGCTCGTACGCGTCCTCGGTCTTGTCCTCGTCTCGCTGCGGGTCGTCAGATGTCAGGGCCGAGTCGTCTTCAATGACCGAGTCCCAGGCGTAGAGCTCGCCCAGCACGTCCTCGGCAGCGGGGGCCATGCTTGTTGTCTGGATGCTTAAATGTCTGATAGTTGATTGGTTGATTGGTGGATTGGCTACCTGTTCGGCGGTCTGATTGGTGGATAAACGCGGTCGGATACGTGACGGCTGTGGCGTGGGTCGCAAATTCCCGTTTGGAAAGACCCGGTCTTGATCTCCTCTCCCCCTCCCCCTTCGTCCTCGTCCATGCATTTTCGGGTTGAACGTCATGTGGTACACGTCAGAATTGTACAGTCTTTTCGAGACGACAACCACCGGGTCTCGGTCTTGCGAGATGATATCAACAGCTTGATGTCGGCACCTGTTGAAGCTGCAGCTCCTATTGACTATAGCAATATATACTGGATGTGGATAAGAGAGTAAAAATGGATACGGAAGATGAAGGTCGTAGGAGGAAGAGCAGTCACTTCTCTGCTTGAAGGTGTGCAAGCTTTAGTACTGGTACAAAAGGGTTGACATTGCACAGAACGAGTGCTAAGGCTTCTACCTGCTTACCATGCCATAAATACCATCTATCAATAGTGGGGGGGGCGTCTGCTGTGCCCATGCACAATTTTCTGCGGTTATCGACACTGCTTCACTATTGGCGTATTGTATGGAATCATCTTGTTATAGACTGGTACCAAGTACACGAAGACTGTAGACTTGGCTATAGCCGTTCAAGTGTTCGTCGGTACTTCCATTTTTGAGCGGACACATCGGGCTAAAGTGGAAGTGGATCGTGAGCGAGGACCCTGCAATGTGCTCGAAGCTCGGGGATACGTGACACTGACAAGTGCTACTCTGGCTTTTTATCTGCAGTAGTTTTTCGAGGAGCTGGAACGACGACGTTTCATGTCATTTCGATCAGTCATGGCGGTCTTCCTGCCTTTCACGCTGCCCAGGCCTTCAAACGGTACAGAAGGAGAGATGATGAACCCCCGAACGAGAAAAGCGATCGCGCATGGTTTTCTCGTTGCTTTCGTGCTTTCAGTGAGCGGCGCGTTGGCTAAGCACCTGATATGTTCGTGATGTCACAGCATTTTTTGCAGTGGGTCAGAATAACCAGTGGGCGCTTCGTGCTGCTTTTGTGCATTAAAACGGCTGCGGTGACGCGGGTTCTTGGGTTCGGTAGCGACATCTTAACCCTGGCTGTTCATTCGACTTTTCAGAGACGTTCCCTGCTACAGTGAACCATCTCGCATGCCACACACACGTTCTGCTAAATAGTCCGATAGCTTGGCCCAGAAACCTGCACAGCAGTTCGCTGTACGACTCCTGCATCTATTATCTGCCACCATGATGGCGTTTTTTGTGGAAGCTACGACTCGGTCACTCAGGAATCGTCTACTGAAGTTGTGCTCGGCTATTAACAATTGTGAACGCCCCTCAGCTTTTGCTTTGCGTGACGCCAATGTTGAGGCCACAAAGTAGTGAAGAGAGTTATAAGTGGAGGTCGGTGTGCACAATGATATCTTCAGCTCTCCAGTAAAGATGTGGTGGACAGTAGTAAACCCCAGCAGCAGAGAAACCGTGTGTCTTGCGTCGCGACTGCAGGTTAGACTCGTAAGATTGTTTGCATCAAGATCCAGGCGAGCTGAATTCCCGTCCAGCGTCCCAATACGAGCTAAGACGACAAATGGGTAGCAAGTGAGCATGCAGTCCTCAGGTGAAAGCTCCAGAGGCGCTGCCTACATTGTCACAGGCCCTAGTCCCAACTTAAAAAGTGATGTGGCTGCCGTCGTCACCTGCTATATAAGGCATTGTATCGATGACGTGGACATTTCATGTCAGACACTTGTCTTGTTTTGCCATGACCACGTCGTATCACACTCCCTGCATGACGGCAAATATCGTCGCTGGAAATACCGTCGTGTAAATGTCTAGACACACTGACAAAGACAAACTGAACTAGCAGCGGTACAATTACGCGCAAATAGTGTCGATTGTTGACATCACCACCTCCCGCAATACGTTTCTACTAACAAAACGACGCCGAAGTGATCGGATGGTACTGAATGGCGAAGTCATCTGCACTCAATTCTCCATGAGGTTCTGGATGTCCGCGCGACTTTGCTCTTTGGCTGGCAGTTCTTGGAAGCGCGTGTCCATCTCATCGATACGACCCACCTTTTTGAGCGCATCAAGTTCCAGCGCAACGTCCAGTGGCATCCCAGCATCTTTAGATGCACGATGGAGGTCAAAAATACCCAGCACGGACGGGTACTGCTCATAGTCCTGCAGGATCGTCACGACTTTTTGGCGCACTGTGTTACTCAACGGCAACGACGCGTAGGCCTCGATGGCCTCGACGAAACGTCCACGGAAGCAGAATTCGTTGACGACTGTCGAGGCGATATGCAATGGAACCCAGTCCCACTCCTTGGTATCACTCAAGATGGACGTTTTGTCCATGGTCAGGTCCTTCTTCTTTTGGGTGCCGTCGTCGCCTCCTTTCTCCTCGTGCTCTCGAACCTCCTCTTCGATCTCTCCCTCCTCTCCTTCTGCCGTACCAGGTCTTTGCACAGCTCCAAGAAGCTCTTTGTGGTGCTTGTACGCCAGCAAATACGCCTGCATAGGGGCTCCTGACAGAAAGAACTGGCGGCGGTAATACTGCTGCCACGCGGCACCTCGGGCCATGTTGGCGTGCGGCTCCAGCGCCGTGAACACAGCAGTAGCGATCTTCGGATCACTCATGAGTTGCTGAAAAGTCCATTGAACCAAAGGCGAGAGTCGATGCACTTGCTGCGGGGCAAACAGCGTCTTATAAGGCAGCGGCCGGATCTCCTCGGCCGAGAGCACTTGCTGGACGTCCTTGTGGTCCACCAGTAGGTACTTGAGCACGCGCTTCGTCACGGTGGACACCGGCAGGAGCTCCTCCTTCTCCCGACATAGGGATTCAAACGGAACGCTCTGGCTGTGGGCGCTCGAGAAGCAGCGACGTCCAGCGAGACGGACGAGCGCGAGAGCCATTCGAAGTCGCGTTGTGTTTTGTTGAGAGGGGGTGATCGATACAAACGTCAAGTCATATCGGCAGCTGGACAATCGCGTGTGTTTTCAGTACTTTTGATGGACTCAGTCAAGAAATGGGTCTCTGTGGCCAGAGTTTTGGCGTCAATGACTTTTCGTCAAATCGGCCTGAAAACCGGTGCTGCAATATGAGGTCATTCATCCCAGGTACAAACACTGGAAAGAGGGCACGTGCGTCTGTCTGCGTGTGAAGTGTTGACTTTGACAAGGCTACTACTATGTGGTTATATCATTAAACGCATAAGCTCCAGGTAAGGGCAGCGTGGTCCCGAGTTGCTTGAGGAGTATGGCATTTGTTCGTCGAGGCAGTGATCCTGGATGACTTGAGCAGCAGAAGTCCAGTGCGCTGGCTCAGAGCGACTCCAACTGTGAGGATGAATCGGGATACTATCGTCTAAGAGCAGCAGGTTGGTGGGTTTGAGCGACCCGCAGACGTCTCGCTGCTCACATATGCGGGTTATACTGACGGCTGCCTTCATCTGTATGATCGTAAGGGACCTGTGCATCGGCGAGCCGCTTTGGTATCACTTGATGACGTGAGGATGATAGGTGAAGGCAGCTTTTGTTTGAAAGTGATTGTAATGCGATTACGATAAGCGCAGGAGAACGCAGAACGCAGAGTGTGATACACTTCATCCTCTTCCGCCAGCTCTACGTAGACGTGGAGGGTCGAAAGCTCACACATTCCTCAGCTGACCGTACAAATCACACGATATAATCCCCGCAACTGCTTGACCGTGAGCTTTTTTTGGTATCGTATGATCGATACTTATACCACATTCACGGGATTCTCAACTCGAAACTTGACTTGTTACAGCTTCATGAGCTCGTCTTTGTTCAAGCAAAACAAGACCACCGCCGATCCATGCAGTTCAGCTGTAGCTGTCGAGAAAGAGACCCTGGTCAACTCGTCACGGACGCAGCTTCTTGACCTGCACCGGCAATAAGTCGGAGTTATAGCGAGTCTCTATAATCTTGCACGTATCCAAAAGTAAGGCCGCTTCAGTCACATTGACGACGTCGAGCTGGTCGTTTAGTGATGCCAGCACCCTCGACGTAATTGCATCGCACTCGTTACTTCATTTGCCTCCACTTGTTTCTTGCTACGTGGAGGTCAAACTCGTAGTCTACTAAGACATAAGACGACGGACAGGGAACAAAAGCGGTCGGAGCATTCGAACGCACGGAAGGGAAGAGGCAGTTGACGCTGCCTGTTTTCTAGCAACGATCGACAATTCACGCTGCTCTGTCCAGAGATACTCAGTTATCTGTGGCGTACGGATTGCTATCAGTTGGGTGCAGCTAGTCGCAGGTGCTCAATCCCGTCCGAGCGTCAATCTATCTGTCTGGCATGTCATTCGTGTCGACATAGTCAAGGATGCTGCTGCATAACGATAAAGATGTACCTACGTACGAGTCATGAGAAGTAAGCGACATTCGCCGTTGGTGGAGAACTGTTTGCACGAACCCATTAAGTTCTACCGCGTGTCCGGCCCTGTCAAAAATACTAGAGCAATTCTACGAATGAAGTCGGTGCGGCTCTACTTGAAGCTCGAGCAGCTGTGAGCCTGTATACGTTTACCAGACCTTCATGATACAATTTACCTAAAAAGGTGTGATGTAACCCTTGCAAGCGTGTCCTTTAGCGTCCTCTATGAACACGTAACATGCAATAGGTCCATCACAACAAGTGATACAAAAAGCTGCTGACTTGGTACATCTATATCTCGTCTCTTACACGACTAACGTCTTTACGTCAGCGCTATGGACCAGTCCGTACAAGCCCAAAGCGCACCCCAATTGCCAGTGGCATGGAAACCCATTGACCGCATCTCTCGGCTCCCCGCCCACACTCGAGCGGTTCCAATAGTGCACCAGCCTGCAAAAGACTCAAGTTTATCGACATATATCCCGCCTACCTCCTGACGAGTCGAGGTGCGATCCAGAAGTTCTACCAAAGGCCTTAGCAGAAAAAACCGATCGGTCTGCTTCATGCATCGACGCCGCACACACACAGTCTAGAGAACACGAAGAGGTAGTCGAATCGGGTTGGTTGCCCCGTCGAAATGCAGTGCAGTACAAAGTGCATCATGGCGGAGGTCCGTCCGTGTTGTGGCTCCTTTTGTCACCCAGCTGGTCGCCGAGAGAATCCCGTTCACCGCTTTGCTCACTTTACTAAAAGTCCCATCCGTCGAAACAGCAGGTACCCGACACTCGCGCCCTCTGTGTAGACGTGTCCTTGGGTCTCTCTCGCTCTCTGTGTGTTCAGACTCCATCAAGCCCCGCGCTGTATAAATAGAAGACCCGGTCGAGCGGACGATAGGCGACAGACCTCCACCTGAACGGGTTCAAGCCACAGACGCACGTCCAGCAGCTCCGTGTCCGAGACGTCCATATCAAAGGCTGCCGAAACAGCAGTCAGTGACTCATTCACGAGTCACTACTACAGGCACCGGTAGTGCTACTGTATAATAACCGCCCGGGATGAGGACGGCTGCTGTCCTTGGTCTGGCTCTTGGAGTCTCGTCCCAGAGCACGGCTGGGCGATCCACTGAAGCTGCCGCGTGTGACGCACGGGGAACTCAACCTGTCCATGTGGTGGGCGTGGTTGGGACTTTCTGCGTCCAGGTGCGACCGTGTGAAGGGGTCGTGTTCGGTGAGGGGTTCTCGTGCCCCTTTATGGGTCAGCGAGACGTCTTGGGGGAGACGGAGCTCCCGACGGACAGTTGCTGTGCGGTGGTGGACAGCGACAGCGGTGCATTGGGCTGTGTCCTTGTAAGAGAAGGAGAAGAGGGTGACGCCGTGTGTCTCTGGTCGCGAGTAGAGGAGGGCGCTCGCGGGAGTCAAAGAAGGAGGAGAAGATGGAGCAGGATGATGCGAGAGGAAGCAGCATCGGACGGTTTTGATAGCACCCTGAGGTTTCCTGCAGACGCAACGAGGACGGATGACGTGACAGTGACAAGAAGTGAAGCGTTTGAAGCTACGGACGCACCTCCTGCGGTTTCCTTGTCAGTGACGACACTTCCAGAAGCTGCAGAAAAACGTGCATTAGAACCGGAGGCAGGGGAGCAAGTAACTTCAGCTGTGGGTTTGACGGTAGCACCAGTGGTAACCAGTACCACCTCAACAGTCACGACAGCTACTGCTCCTGTGGTTACGATGACACCACCTACTGTGGCCGTGGCAACTTACACTCCAGCGGGACCGAACAATGGTGATGTTACAGTGGCCACAGTAGGGACGAAGTCAGGTACTATAATAGCTGCCACGTCCGATCCAGTGGCTTTAGCTCCAGTCGCTGCTGTTGCTGCTTCAGCAATTCCAATGCTGCCGATTCCAGCGCCATCAGTGGCGACTTCTACGACTCCGGCAATCAATCCGGATGCTGTTACTACTGTGCCCGAATCAAACTCGTTCAGCGGATTATCGCCTGTTCCAGTGACGTCGCTACCAGAATTGAGCTCCATGTCAGACTCGATTGATGAGATGGTTCTACCTGAGTTGAGCTCGATGTCAGGCTCCGCCGATATGATGATTCAGCCAGAATTAAGCTCAATGTCGGGATCGACTGACGTGGTGATTCTTCCAGAATTGAGCTCGATGTCGGGTTCGACTGATGCAGATTTGGTGCTGACACCCACTTTGAGTCCAAGCCCAGCAACACTGCCTCCATTTACAGCAATGCTTTCATCACAGTCAGGGCCGGGCCTTGCTCGTGCACCAACGGTCATATCGACGGCAAATGTAACAAGTATGCACCCTTCAACGACACCACCAGCCCCGACGCCAGTTCCAGGGCGAAATAACACAACGCCAACCCCAACACCAACCCTTATCGTATCAGGATCTTCTTCTGGCTCTGATAACAGCGACGATTCTGGATCATTTCCAGAAGGTTCGTTTGCTAATATGCCTGGGCCGGGTTCTGCGATAATGTCAATGGAGTTTTCATCCAGTGGAAGTGGAGACTACCCGGAGATAGAGTCGACGTCGGCGCCAGCTGGGACCACCGGGTTGGTCGATGGATCGAGAGCTGCAGCTATAAGCGCGAATGTGAACGACAGCTCGGTTTCACCGCCATGGTTGGATAATGCAGGTTTGAAGTCGGGTGCTAGCTCGGCAAGTATTGACGTCAATGATTCCTGGTCGCCAACAAGCAAGTCGCGAGGGGCTGACAGTCTGGACAATGAAGACAGCAGCGTGGAGTCGCTCTCTGGAGAAGTTGTGAGGTCCGGCTCGTCTTCGCCGGGTTCCAGTTCCTTGTCTCCGTTGTCAACGGCTCCACCGTTATTGTTTCCCTCGTCTGGTTCGTTGAAGATCGAACGCCTCCCGCCACTGCCAAGTGAATCTGCTTCGCCGAACGGTGTGTTGGTATTAGCACCGATCATGGACCACGGCGGGGACAGTGTCAACCCGCTGCTTAGTGGTGGTAGTCAATCTCCAGTCAATGGTGAGGAAATTCGGGGGAGTGGTGAAAGCAGCGCAGCGGACACACAGACGGTCCTGTTTATTATTATAGGGTGCATCGTCGCAGCAGCTTTGGTGTCCGGGGCTGTATGGCTTCGTCCAAAGCGTGCAAATTCCGTCGACATTAGCAATCTGCGCGAGCCTCCGGAACCGATGGATACATCGTATCCGTACGTCGAGTCGGAACCTGCTGGTCCGTATGATGCTTCAAGAACGCCACGGGTGATAAATGGGTATGATCGAATGGACATGAGAGGCAGCAACGAGTACTTTAGCGCGTAGCACTAGCACATCGCTTTGAACACATATTAGGTTAGGGCGTAGCAATAATAATAATAAAGAGAGCGAGCTCAACTGCATACGCATACATGTAGCAAAAGATGTGTTTGATTAAACGCAGCCAGCCCTCTTTTCAAGCTAAACAACGTCAGTAGTACACGATACCGCTGTGTCTCTGGATTTCACAAAAGCCTGTCATCACAACATGAGGCAGCAGCAGCAGCAGCAGTGTAAGTAAGTAAAGCATCTACAGCGATTGATAGAGCCGTCAACGTACGGTGTTTGAAGAAATCATAGCTTGAAGCCGCATCAAAACCCGACTTCTCCACCACAAAACTCTCTCGGCACGACATCTGCCTCTCATGCAGTAGGGGACCAGTCGTACGCTGACAAGACCCCGGTACAATCTCCTGATCACCTGCTTCGCTTACCTCGCCTTGGTCCGACGCCGTAGTTGCACCACCAACCTGTTCACCGGAACCAGCTACGACGGGGCACGCCACGTCGCCTACTACAATACATGGTGCCACTTCCTTCACCGACAAGAGCACCGAACGACACACATCAACGTCTATCGCGGGCGAATCAACAACGTCTGCCTTTGCAGCCTCGTCCTCCAGTGTCTCTCCAGCGTCTTCTCTAGCACAAAGCTGCTCGTGTTCCATATGTGCTCGATGTCGAGTCCTTCTCTTCTCCTTCGCTGCTCTGCGTCGCTGTTTCTGCTTAAGTTTGTACTTCTGCCGCTGCGTCCCGCGCGTCGCCGCTGTCGTTTCGACTCCAACCTGGTCGTCCCTCGTCTCCTCAGCCAGCTTCACAGGACGAGCCAAGTCCTCTCTGTCCGTCTCTTGCACGACTTCCTCCTGTGCCTTTTCCACTCGCCACTCTATTGACGGCATCACACCACTAGAATACGGCAGAAAGACCGTCTCGTCCTCCGATCCGCTCTGCGTCTCCTGACTAGACAGCCCCGCTACAAACGACGACGACACGACACGTGCCGCTGCGTCCACTTGCTTCGTCTCTGTCACCTTCCGCAGTGTCTCAGCGTCCTCATTACAGTCGCGTTGCTGCTGCTGTCCCAGCATCACCGCGAGTGCGGCAGGAGTCGACTGCTGCATGGCCTTGGCTTTCCACAGCACCTGCTGGAGCACCACCGGCTGCTGATTTTGCTTCTGTTGCTGTTGCCTAAAGCGTCTGGACTTGGGTCGGAAGCGACGACCTGCTGGGGATCGGCGACATGGTCCGCTATCCAGCAGCTCCTGCTCGAGAGGTTGGGGCTGGGGAGACGCAGGGTGCAGCTTTTTTGGCTGGAGCTTGGACGCAGGAGGCGACGGCGTGGGGACTCGTGGCTGCTGCTTGTAGACGGGCAGCGGGATCTTGCGGCGGTAGCGCAGGGCGCCAGTGGACGCAGTTATCGGCAGCTCTTGACGCACGCGTGTCTTTTTCATGGCAAATGAGAAAATGAGCTACTGAGCGAGTGATATCGAATCAAAAGTGAGGATCGGATCGCCTGCGTGGCATCGAGTGCAAAAAAGCGCTGAGAAAACGAGGGATACAAAGTTTAAGTGAAAAATGGGCACCCATCAAGCAGGTTTTTGGTCCTTTTCGTCGTCAATGAGTACAGTGGACGACGACGACGACACAATGCAAATGTGACGATACGCGTCTCGTGAGGGCGAACGAAAGTATGAATTTGGCATTTCAAAATGTAGAGAAAAAAAGACCCAGCAATAGAACGACAAGAGCGACTTGACTTGACTTGTCCGCCAACACCTGCTGCAACATGTACAAACCCACATGGCAACGCCACGCGCTTCCTTCGTCTGCTCAGTTCTCCTCTGTCAGCACGTTGAGAACAACGTTGAGGTCACCGCCACTCTTCTCCAGGACGTCGATAATGCGCGTCGGGTGGACGTTTGGAAGGATGCCACTCACGATCGACAGCTGCTCGGCCCACTTGACTTCGACCTCCGAGAACGCCACAGACGACGCAATCGACGGCGTTTCCTCCATCTCCTGAGCCAGTGGAGCTGGAGCCTCCTCCTCCATACAGACAACAGGTGGCGCAGGAGGTGCCACCTCGGCCTGCACCTTGTGCTCTGGTTCAGGTACTTCTACCTGCACCACAGGCACAGCAGCTGTCGCCTCGCCTGCCTTCTTCTCTGGAATGAAGCGGTTGATCTGGCCCACAAGGCCCTGTGCAAAGCTAGAGAAGCCGCTAGCCGCTGTCTTGGGTGAGTCCGCAGTGTCACGCATGGTCTGGTCCAGCGGCACGCTCCTGTCCGGCGCAGCGCTCAAAGCAAAGTGCGCGTCGAGCTTGAGCTTCTCGAGCGTCACGGCCAGCGCCTGCATGAGCTGCTCCACGGACGCGACCAGAGGATCCGCGACCTGCTCTTGGAACTCCACTTGACGTCTCGTAAGAGCCGAGAACTTGAGTGACTGCTGGGCGCCTTGAAAGACCCGCATAGCTTCGGATAGGTCCGCGTCGGTGGCCACATTGATACAATCGCCCTCAGGGTCGCGATACTGCACCACGAAGTGTCCCAAGGGCAGGCGAAACGTCTGTGCCATGATCTGCGTGAGCTCTAACAGCGAGAAGCTGCGCAGGTCCACGCGCGTGCGGTGGATGTCCCCGTTAAAGGCGATCTTGAGCGCCACTTGCTGCTGCGTCGTTGTGGTCGTCGATGCCATGATAGTTCCACTTGAGGGGTTCAGAGAAAATTTGGAAGTGGCGAGATAAATGGAGAAAGTCAGTGCAGGGATAGGGGAAGAGTAGGGGAGGAGTAGGGATTCTTGTACATATGCCAATGAGAGCGGTTCGACTGCTACATAAAAAAGTTATTCTGTTAAAATTATTATTCGCGGAGAAAAGGCGCTGGTTTTTGTTTACTAAGGTGTGTGACTCATTGATGTGGGACACCGTTAGAAATGCGAGTTACACCTCTGTCGACTTTGTTGTGTGCTCGACGTTACCACGTTCCCAAGCACATCTTAACTCAAGGGTACAAAGAACCCGATTTTTTTGCGAACTCATCGGAATTTTGGTTTAACCTAAAAAAACGATTTTCGGACAGGGTTTTTGGTTTTATTTATCACTTTCGCTGGGGTGGCCTTCTTCATCCGATGGATAGTACTCCGCGGTCTGCATATCGTGGAAGGCGCTCATGTTGCTCTTAATGAAGACGAGCTTTTCAACAGATGCCACGCCAAATGAATTACGAAGCTTTGAATGGATGAACGCCGTTGTGGAGAAGTTGCGTTCCGATGCAGCGCTGGATGTTGCCAACGAGAACAGCTTGACTGCTACGGGCTGCAGATTTGGCCATTAGACACCACCTGTCAGCATCGAAAATCGGAATGAGTTTGTAGCCTTCTCGTGCCACGCCGAGATAATGAAGTCAGTCAATTCAGTGTACAAGGACATCCGTCTAGTGTCGTCAACGGGCGTGGTGTCATCAATGGGAGTGTTACAAAGCTTGTCTTCGAGCTCACGGCAAACCATCACCGAGAAGGCGAGGGTCGAGTAGATAGGACAGACCATGCGCTACACCATACATGATTTGGAAGCGGGAAGCCGCGATCTTCATCAAATACTGCAGCTCCAGCTGAGTGATGACTGCTCGTTCATAGATAGCAGTGAATTTGTCCGGGAGGGCATGAAAATCCGGCAGAGCTTTTGAATTTGGAACACTGTCAGACTGGTACTTGACAATTAGTGCGTCAATAGGCTCGAGAATGGCAATGGCCTTGTTCAGCTTCACGACGAAGTCATTGCCGGTGACGAGGTCCTTGATCTTCAGTCGCTCAGATTTCTGCGCAGCCGTACCGGCGAAAAACTCGCGAGCGCTAACGATGCTGTGGACCAGGCATTCTGATTCAAGCACCGACGCACACATGGCTTAAACGGTCCCCCAACGAGTGGGCGCGGGTCGAACGAGAGAACATCAGGACTCAGCCTTCTGCGTCTTCTGCGCCCCCCCGCAGGCGTGCCTTCATGACATGATAATTGTGGAAAAACTTTACCAGATACTTGAGCGCGGAAACAAAGATGAGCATAGCCAAAAATGGATATCCCACAGAATACGTCGCCTCATTGTCGTTGCCCTCTGGTTTGTGAAGCGGAGAACACATCCTTCACGAAAGGATGCAGTCCATGAGAACAACAACCCATGAAGTACCGCGATGGGAACGCCTTGCTAAGCTGTTTCCAGGCATTCTTGTTCGCCGAAGTATTGTCAGTCACCGCCCCACAGAACGTTGACAGCGCATAGTGATCTAATACGCGCGTGATGTCCAGCGCGATCCAATTGGCGCTGTGACCTTGCTGTCCAGTAGATACTGACTCGAAGAAAAGCATACTGTAGGAGACGTGGCGATGTAGTTGATAACAGGGTCATTCTTGATGTTTGACCAGCCATCCGTTACCAGACATAAATGAGCGCCTTCCATGCGAATGTCGACGTTTGCCTTCAACAAATTGTAGCACTTGTTTAACAATTCACCTGCGAGCTTCTTGCGATTCGGGATCATGTTTTTTCTAGGGCGCGGCACGCGAATGGCTTCTTGAAGATGAACATCCTCAACGCGCTGAACAGACGACTCTGTGGCGTAGTAGTGCATGGTGATATAGAGCTGGAACTTCTCCTTCTCCGACCGCGATAGCGGAGGTAAGCAAAACTCCTTGATGGATCGCTGACCATGAGATGACGCAGAGATCGACATGGCCTTAACAACGTGCGCCGCATGGATGCCGGTTTTTTGCTGGACACGAACCAATCCGGGGCGCTCCGGAATCTCGAGCCCGTTCATAACGTGATGAAACTAGGAGCACTTGTTCAGATGGTTTATCGCAGACTCACTCTTTTTGTGATGATTGATAAGATGTCGGCAGTGTTTGCACACCGCTGCCTTAAGCTTCTACGGCTGCACAACATCCGTGAAGTATCCCCATACCATGCTCTGACTCCGGCCTGTCTTCCTGACCGGATCGAGTGCTTCATCCACGACTGGGACCTCCACCTCAACGACCGAATCAACATTCACTATCTCACCTGACCTAGATAAACAAGCGCCATCCTCGCTTATGTCGGACATGATACGACTCATATTTACGAGTGCGTGGATGACTGAAGAGAACTGCACCACGGACTGCGCAACGTACTGCGCAAGGGATAAAACCAAAAAAAACAGATTTATAAGGATTCTCAACTCATCGTTTTTAATAACACCTAAAGAAACCGATGCAAAAAACCGGTGTTGCCAGCCCTGTCTTAACTTGCTTACACGATGATAACCTGTAAAGGGTCCCTGTTTCCTATTTTTCTCGGTAGCGACGTTCACCTTGCAACACACCAACAGAGACCCGTCATGTAACACTATCCAGTGTTCGCTCCGTGGAACGCCAACGCGGAAATCGTTCTTCCTCCTGGAATCAGGAAGAGTATAAAGTTTGGCCATCTTTGGCCGTGAACAATTGTCGTTGCCGATTAGTCGCATTCGTGTTTCTTGCAACTACTACCCATCAGATTATAGGGTGCCAAAAAAGATTTATCATCACCCTTCAAACAAGAGACGAGGATAAAGTCCTCTATGGAACTGTCAAGCAAACATGCTGCAGTTAGCCCGAGTCGACGGTGTAAGAAATGCCAGAGCCGAATCGGACCTATCGCACGTAGTGGCACATTGTCTGCTTCAAAAATTATTGGAGACACCACTGTTAGAAACAAGGAATGTATTTATGGAAGCTTTAGAGGCTTAAGGGTGCCGATAATTCGTTAAGGGATGTATCCAAGTCGCGTGTGTAATTTGAAGATAATTCGGACGCGAGTACTATATACATAACCGATAGTCCCTTTTACGTTGAAGTTGCTGGGATAATGTCTACGATAACTAAACATACAGAAATTGTTTTAATCATAAGTGAAATTCTATTAATGTAACCAACTTTGTATGCGACATGTGCGGAGGATCGAGAGGATTTTCGATGTCCTGGTAAACGCTCCAAAAATCTTAACGAGTAAACAGAGCCATTAAAGATCTTAAGATATCACGTGTGGCCATTATGAGCTGAGCTACAGCCTATCTTTACCAGCTACTATCCTCTTGACAATGGTGTAATCTACGCAGCTGGAAAGGTATCATGACATGGTTAAAGTTAATGTCCATCAATGACCGTGGTGGGACCAGCTTGATGAGGACCATCTTTTTTGCAAAGACAGCGACACTTACTCTTGATCCGGAAAGTCGTGTGGCGAGATTGAGGCTGACTTCAGTGCTGATTCCCCCTGACAGTGGCCTATGCTTCATTTTCTATGTCGTTCCTTTACATTTTTGAAAACTTGTAAAGCCCGTTCCCTTTACCAACGTCGATATTTCTGGGTAGACCGAACGATAGTTCAAGTCCCAAAAATTTACATGATTCACAAAACGGACAATTTTCAGGGAACCACGATTCTTTCTAGGACCGTTTCCATTTTAAGGCATGTCTGGTTAAATTTTGGGAGGCTCACGTGTATGTAGAGGATTGGCCTTAAACGAAGAGCCTGGGATGGTAAAGGGGGACTATTAAAGTGGCGTCACCTTTTGTTTTTGCCAACGAAGCAATATACTTCACTCGCAGCATCGGCTGTGTAGAAAAGCTACCCTTACTTTATTGTCAGAAAAAACTTATACACTCATAAAGTCTCTTAGTGTATTATACTAAACGGGTAAAAACTTAAAGGATCTCAAGTCTTTACAGAATTAATGAGACTTGACTCTAGGTATCTACAGAAGCTCGCAAGCTTCTAGACGTTAGTTCAGGGGACTAACGACTTCAAGGTTCCAGATAGCACTAATGCCCAAAAGCACTAGCCTCAATACAGGCTCTTAACTATTACTACCAGGGATGTCTTAGAAAGAAACATGTCAGAACTGATCAAATGGGGAACTGAATTTATAAACTGATTTATAGCGATAATAAAGATCACTTACGTATTTAACCTTGATACTGTGTTCCCTTATCTAGGAGTCCTAACTTAGGTTTTTTTGGTGTTACCACATCAGAATTACGACGTACTTTGAAGACCCTATTACGATAGGTACCATCTATCTGTAATCGATAAGGTATGGTATTACCGCTAGCGTATGTGATACAATAGTACGCCTATCGGTTTAACTGATCTCTTTATGTGTGTGTATCCCACCAGCGTACCTGGTTACAAAAACCGTTTGTGTAACCTCCCTACAGGCTGAGACATCATTGAAGACATGTAGAGAGCAAATGTGCTGGTAGTTTGTGAGCTCGAACATTCCCACAAATTTTAGTGTTTAGGTCAACCCTCTATCAAGATAAGCGGAGCAAGCCCTGGAGATTTGTTTGAGGCTCTGCTGGTGGTAGTAGCTGTAGCAGCCAGTGTACTTTTGCAGAAAATCGATATAGTTCAACAGACCTCGAGAAATAGACAAGCCGCTCTTGTCCCCCCCTTCCTAAAACACATCGATTGTTACCTTAGATCTCAAAATCAGCAACTGTGTGGAATTCAAAAGTAACACAGTCTATTTAAAGGTCGTGCGAAATATCACGATCTACTAACCAAAATTAAAATAGCTTTGCAACTTGGAAGAAATTGACTACATATATAGATAACTTAACAAATGAGATTCAAGATCGACAAACTTGAGCATAGATGATCATGTTTGCAGGTTACCGAAAACTGCGCGATAGAAGATTATAGTCTATGTCTGTACTAAAAGGTCGTCAAAGTCGATTTGCGAGCAACGGAGTTTTCTACGACGGTGCTATCCTGCGTGAGACGCCTGCAAAGATCATTTTCTTTCCAATAGTGAGGCGATTCTATACACGACTAAATCGCCGCTCTCAGTGTCGTGGAGCGGATTTATTGATATGTGGAAGTTAGTTGAGCTCAAGCCCGCCTGAAAGATATCATCGTAAAAAGCGTGTCCTCACCTGTGTTTGTCGGCGCAAATTCTGGATTAAACCTTTCTCGAAAATGATCCTGTCGCTTGAAAATTTGTCGCTTTACGCATCTCAACTGCCAAAGGCCGTCGTCCCGGTGTCGCTCTTGTTAAATAATAAACAGAAGCTGATGCGCAAATCCTTGATAGCATTTGTCCTTCAAGATAGCTCGTTCACGGGAGAACTGCACATTCATAGGGCTGCGATCTTCGAGAAAACGTCTTGTTCTGTCGTGACACGCGTCTTATGATAGTAATCGAGATTGCGCCGCTAATTTTGGATGCCCGCGACGCTCCCTTTACCAAATTTGGAACCGTTTGTAGCAAATACGCGAGCGTTTACTGACACCTCTATCTTCAGTCCGTGTATGTGGTGCTTTCCGCTATCAAACGGGTTCTCCTCGCCGTTGATGCTGACGGGGCTGTTACACTGCTGAAAGGTGACGTCCGTGGCGTGAAGCGCGCATGGAAAAATTGCGCCTAGATCTTACCAAATAGCACATGTTATCTTCGTGTGCTGTCGCATCGACCTGATCAGCTACAGCTTGGGGGCAACAATGCAAGGATACTTCGTGATGTTTAGGATGAGCGTGGGCGTGTCCACGTTAAACACACGCACTGTTATATCCCACATGCCGCCGTTCTTCATATAAAGAAACATAAAAATACGTCCTTGGCGGCAAAATAAGAGCGCTTTCCGCGGCCCACGTTCCAATGTCGCGTCATATGACCTATCCTAGTGGTCCAGAGAGAATGTTAAATTCCTGTGGCGAAAAGCTGGTCGTGTTTCGCACCGTATTAGGGCCGCCGTGTTTAATGAAGAGATCGTAGATAGACGATGGTGATCTTCCTCCATCGTCGTCAATGGTGGATATAGCGAAAGATTGACGCAGCTGTTCTCGAAGTTCAGATACTTTCTAGTCGATCCTCTTTCGATCTTGAATAGCCTTGTCTTGATCTGAGGAGGGGAGTAGACGATTCATGGTTGGAGCAACTGGGTGATATAGACAAGGAGTGAAAAAAAATCAAATGTCTCCCTTGATTAGCATTTCAACGAAAAGTATTTTGTTATAGCCCGGGTATATGAATAAAGATATAGCTAGTGGAGATGACAGGGAAATTGCTGAGATATACATTTACGACAATTCCTTTGTCAACCACAAGTTACTGGGGTTAAAAATTGTGCACACGATTGATTTGATTGAACACAATGCAGCACACGTGGTGGTCAGTCTCTGTTGAAAAGGTATATTAGACTTTGTTCAGAGTCTTCGTGTAACTCATAACGTCTTTACGATATATCCCTTCCTCCTACAGTAAAATCTTTTGATATTTTGTGGTTAGATCGTACGGGGGACTTCCATGATTTGTTGACATTCATCACAACATTTACCGGTCAACGTCTGTTGTATAGCCGCTTGACCGATCTCATTTTCGCGCGTGTCGCGTGACCGCACGCAACCATGGCTTTTTAAAGCGGTGGTGGATAACCTTGTCGTGGATTTAGGTCAAACTTCTCGATAATGTTTAATGTGTCGCTACGACGCCCATAAAAACACGTCATTTCACCGTCCGTGACAGCATGCTCAGTGCCCATATTGCGCAAATGTTCACGAAATCTTGCCATCTTCTTTAAATATTACGCCATTGACTCGCCTATACGAAATGAGTATAATATAATTACCACCACCCCAGTAACGCATGGAATGATCGCGGTGGGTCTTTCCAGTTACAATTATCCCCATATCAACTGCTGCCCTTCAATGCAATTCGGCTGGGTCGTCGCTTTGATACCAGAGTAGAACCCTCAGGATATTTTAATATCCAAACCGATCTCGTTCGTTGATTGCAGCTCTTGGTTTGTAGCGTGTCAAATTTCTGTTCCAATAACGCCTCCAACTTTGGCGCTCGCCGAGGTTCAGCCCCAATATAGCGCTGTATAGCTCAATAGGTCTTCTACAAGTCACCAATCAAGATTAATATAGTTCGGCAAGTTTTATTAATGCAGGGGCGATGAAGACAGTGATGATGATGTCTAATTAATGGTTGATATGGTCATCAAACGGAAACGTCCAATATACGTTTCTGCTTTGCTGTTTTGCGGCAGCACTACGCGCATATGTATAGAGGGTGACATGTTCACAAACATCAAGAAGTCTATATCATAACTTACCGTGTGGAATGAAAACAAGACAAATGGTAACATGTTGGGTCAGTAGCAACACTTATGGTGGGTCATTACATCAATGCCTTGGAGGAGGTGCAGTTAAGAAATATTGAGGATTTTCCCCGCGATTTGTAGATCGCGGAGCGATTGCTTGACAGCTTCCAACTATTATAGGTATTGGCATGATTAAAAGGAATTAGTGAATACCATAATTTACTTTGCCACACATAACTCTGAGAAAATCGTGGTTGGATAGTGGACCTCAGCGGCTTAAGTTTGTAAGAAAGTGACCACTACTGGATAGAAAAGCTGAATTATCAACCGATCATACTGATATTTCAATGTTGACGGTTACTACCGATGCTAGTCTGTTATTGCTATGACACGGTCGATTGGGACACTTAATTGCATCTACTACCAAGAAAATAATTGACAGCAGCGCAGTTAACAAGAAGATAGGGGAGCAAGCTCTGGAGCTCGCCCTTTGATATAAGTAATCCAGTTCGGAGAACTGAATCAATCTGCAAAACACTATACAACAGCAGACACTGAAAAATGAGTATGATGCTGCTAATATCGGTAGTAAACCAGTGCAGTATGGCAGGGTGATGCGATCGGCCAGTGCTTATTAGCGTCTAGCATTTGCTTGTGATCATATTCACCTTTGATCGATTTAAAGCTAATCCCGTTCGTGCGTCACAATAGTGACCTTGCCAAAGAGTGACTTCGGATGTGCCTATATACCTATGTGGTGGGAATAGGATTGATCGCACATAATACGTGTAAGCTAAACCTAACCCCGTTATTTACAGACAAACACACACAGATAAGTATAATTAAAAAGTTCGGCATTCAACCTTGCGCACACTCACTAATAGCTTCACCCTTCGGGCTCGCAATGATTATTCCTTGTAGAATATATGAAAAACGTTCATGTGTTTATCTGCTTGTCAGCTACGCAAAAAATGAATAGCTTGCAAAGAGAGTGCTACCGAAAATCGTACGCGATATTTTCAAATTAATCTGGATATGAGCTCCTAATTCAGGTTAAGTTTTCTGCTCGAGTTATAACTGAATCAAGTTTTAAATCATGCGGCCAATGTCGGACCTTCTGGCACAAGAAAATCACGTTTACGGATTCATAAGTGACAGAAGGGGTAAATTTTTCAATGTGAAGTGAATGCATTCTTTGAGACTCGTTACACCGGAACAAAACACGTTTGTAGAAATGAAACGGTTTACTGGTGAACATAATGCGGGAGCAATAAATGCTGCGGATATACTGATATCAGTATGTACATAAGTGCTTCAGTACATTCTAATTATTGATAAGATGAGTGGAATCCGATCCCTGACGCAAAACACAGTAAGATAATGCGCTCGGAGTCAACCCAGATGTGAGCAAAATCATAATGTGTGGATCAGTGCTATTCGTGCATGCACCAAAAGCAACGAGAAAATGTAATCTGAGTCGAAAGACTGAACCAGCGTTTCTCCTTGGATTTCCCAGGTGACAACCGGATGTCTATTGCGTTATCGTATTACAGTCAATAATGTAGAAGTTTGCGTCGTGCATATCGCAAATATAATACAGTGAGCAGACGTATTTGTATGTGTTGCTCAAAGGAACACAAACAGTACGATAAAAATTCATTCGTATCTCAGCCAGTCCAATTCAGAAAAAAGACGAATTGGTTCCGCACACGCATGCATCTTGGAACATTACGCAGCTGCCTGCTGGTGCAAACACTATCGGGTTCAGGTGGTTTTTTACGTAAAACGCTCGATAGCAGAGCCATTTTTGGTAAAAAAACCCGGACTAGTTGCTGAAAAGTATTCGCATACCCAAGGTCGCGACTACAAATTTCATATATGCTTCAGTCATTAACGGATCGTATATCGAGGTGCTCTGCTAACGTGCCAACGAGATATACTACGAAATGTAGCAATGTGATGTGAATACCTCTTCTCTTCACGGTGTTGTTGAAGGGATCTTATACTTGGCAATACCAGAAGATCTCGATGTAGGCGTATATAGTATGCCAGCTGTATAAAGCACTCCATAGTATTAAGCAATCGACAGCGGTGTGGCACAGAAGAATTCCGAAGGCATTCCAAAAGCGAGCTTTTACGCCACTTCAGTCCGAACCATGCATTTTCATGTATCCTGTAAGTGCCGGTGGATTTATTATTGTAGCATATATGTCATTGATATGCTGATAGAAGTTTCGACCAAGTTGCTCGTACAGATATTTATTACAAGCCTCGAAGAGAATTTTGGATTAACACGATTTTGTGCTGCATAGATAGCACTGGGAATTAATATGTCGTGATCGCTCACATAAGGCCATGCATATTTCATAACAACTATACATTGAGATCGTTATCGATCAATTTGGTTAGTATCAAGATAAGTCTTCTATGTATTCATTAACGCTTCTTCCAGGATTCAACGAGGAGAGAAAGATAAAGTCTTGTATACATCAGCATATCTATACATTTCGCTGATTGTAAGGTTGCTATACGTCAGCATGGTCATGCGGCCAGACATCGTGCATGTCTTAGTAATATTAAGCAAGCACTCTGATCGATTGAAGATAAAGCAATGGAGGACCGGGGTCAAGATCGTTTGATATGTAGAGGCAAAATCATCTCACGGATTCGATTTAACAGCAACGCTCATCTCTGCAGTTATTCTGATTCCAACTGGGCCACTGACATCAACGACCGGCATGCAGTATCAGGGGGATTGTGGTGAAGTATAATTGCGCGCCTGTGATATTTGAGTAAAAGACGCAGAAAAGAATTGCAATAAGTACTGTGGGAGCACATTATTTCGCTCTGTAATATGCACCCAAGAAACGATATGGGTATGTACAATACTGGAGTAGATGGATGTCAAGCATCTAAAGTCACTAATAACTTGGATGGCAACCAAAAATTCATCAGTATGATAAAACAGATCCGATAAAGTCCGTGATGCAAACATATCGACTTATAAATTTACTACATACGCAAAAAGGTCGAAGAACAAGTCATCTATCGCGTGTTTATTCTGATATATCGGCAGATTGCAGATTTTCTGACCGAGCCGCTTGCCTTGTCGCAGTATCAGCTATTAGTGTACAAGATCGGTATTTACCCTTGGCTTGGAAGGTAAATGTTAGATATAAACCGAGTATTTGGATGATGGTGACACCAGATAGCATGTGAAGAGACGCGGTTAAAGATGGCGAAGATTGCACAGTGGTTGTAGTTGCTCTTTAAGATTTAAACTAAAACTATTTGGACACGAGTGCAACATCCAATCAAGTATGTTTTCGCTAGGAAAAATGTAGCTGAATAATATTCTTAATTTTTACCTAGTGTGGTGTAGGGACTACTGGAAGTGGTATTATCTACTAGTGTCAGCTTATAGAGGTTGGAACTCGTCTAGACAGTGGGATGGACCCGACATGAGGGGCACGTACAGCATGTCTCGACGAGTTTAGACTCAACGATTTAAGATTAAAACGATTTAAGATTAAAACGATGTAAGATTTGTTGAGTGAGGCTCGTCAAGTGAAGTCTCATCGAGTGGAGACTCGTCAAGTTCAAGCTCGTCGAGTTCAAGTTCGTCGAGTTCAAGATCGTTGAGTCGTAACTCGACGAGCTTGAACTCAGCGAAGCGGTTGGAATCTCGACAACCCAGTAACTAGGTAATTTGGGTAGAAGGAATAAGTGAATGGAAGGGAGCCACACGAAGGCTCCTTCCCAGTAAAAGAAGAGATTAATGAATACAAAGCAGAATTTTCCACGTTCTTATGCCTGCCGTCGAACCTCGAGAGGCATAGCTTGTAGAGGTTTCGACTGGAAGCGCCAAGACTTTAAGTTGGCACGGAGTGGGCATTAATCGCTTTCAGAGAAAGATCACTCTCGTCTCACGGCGATCCGGTAGCCCAATAGATGGCACCGTTTTGAGTCTCGTCGCACGGCGATCTGGTGGACTAATAGACGGCACCGTTTCGAGTCTCGTCGAGCGACGAGACAGTAATCCAATAGACGGCACTGCTTTAAGTCGTCGAGCGACGAGTCGGTGGGTCTTTAACTAAGAGCACCGTAATTCTTCTAGTCGGGTGTATACTGCGCCCGATAACCTGTAAACACGTGATAAAGCCGACTTACACCCATTGGTGTGAGTCACAGGAGTGAGAGGTTTAGAAAATGCTGAGCTTAGCAGTATTCAGGAG
This sequence comes from Hyaloperonospora arabidopsidis Emoy2, assembly GCA_000173235.2. Taxonomy (NCBI): domain Eukaryota; phylum Oomycota; class Peronosporomycetes; order Peronosporales; family Peronosporaceae; genus Hyaloperonospora; species Hyaloperonospora arabidopsidis. The sequence continues at coordinate 161,719 of JH598649.1, read as the reverse complement.
GAACCGGTTGCGATATATCTGTTAGGCGAAAGCCACAACTGAACCCGAAGAGTCGAACCGCGAAAGAATCCTAACGTACTAGCTCATTTCGTCGACCCAGCTCAGCGATTGTTGTGTTTGTGCGTTTAAGGCTGTATTGCTACAGATTAAACAAACTACTATACCACACTAGTGTATACATGCATGGATGTTACTATAATATTTTTTCACCTCCAAGATCGACAGCAACAAAGCAACCTCACCTGAGCAACGACAGAGGTCGTCAAAAAAATCTTAAAGCTGATGTTAGAGTGCTTGATTTGTGTAGATCCAACAATGGTGAAAGAGGACCTTACTTCATCTTAGAGGCGAGCGTGGAAGGAAGCCATGTAAGCAGAGTTTGAAGTGCGCTGATGCGAAATGATACATGGATCCTCGCAGATCAGAATCAACTCCAGCAAACTTGCTAATATATTCACATTAAGATGAGCTTCGTAAGATTGAGATAAGTATGGCAATATCTCGCGCTACATACAAAGACCTGTGATTAATATATTAGAAACATGCAGGGTTGGAATACGATAGGACGTAGGCACTATTCACGCGTATAATCGCAATCATATAACCGCAATAAATCGCAATTTTTCAGCGCTAGAAGCAAGGTGCGTGGAGTTTGAAACCTAATTTTTCTAAAGCTGGCAAAAAATGATCGCTCAGAAATCCTACATGACCTATGTAACGGGACAATTAACTATTGTAATGTCAAAGTACAAGCTACTTACACTGAACCAGAGTAAGGGGTGCCTCGTAACTTCACGTAAACGTACATCAGAGGAAGTTTTAATACATAGTAAGGCTTCTTAGCAAGGGTAAAAAGTAGAACTGTATTTAACATAGTTAATCTCCTGTTGAATAATCCAATTGAATCTTCTTTTAACTACATCAAAATACAAACATGTAATGTAATTATCTTCTCACCACTCATTGCATTCTTCTGCAGTGGTTTGATATTACTGGTTGATATCATTGATCGATATCCCCATGAGCACTGTATTCCTACTGCAGCGCAATATTAGCTGATAAGATGATACTATAAGAATATTATGATGACTTGCAAACATAATATTCACACTTGGTGTTTACCGTATGTAAAATATCATGTCACGGACCCACACCGTTACATCACCCCCCCCCCCCGCAAACCATCGGTCACATTAGTGACTGATTAATGATTGAGTGACGTTGTCCAGTCATTTTGTGGGACAGAGTAACAATTGTTAGAATGATTCCTTCATTTCAGCTCTGAACACATCGCGTGGTTAACAAGACCATGCGGCGCGCGACGAAAATGTCGAGTTTGCGACTGCTAAACTTTTTGCAGTAGTCGCAGATGAGTACAACTTACCCCAAGCAGCAGATGACAAACCGTCTGCTGCTACCGCAGTCAACCCTGCAGTAGTTGCTGATGTAGGCTTATGTGGTGATGCACCACGTAAAATTGGCGACTATAAGCTCGAGCTCATACAGTCCCGCGAGCCGGATGGAGATATATACTCGAAGAGGAAAACAAAGTCTCGAGTAGGCCCGGATTGGCTTAGCCATAGTCTATAAAGTAGGCTCCACAAAGTGAGATGAATTTTGATGAGTGTCGGAACATTTTCATATTTTTTGACAAGTCAGACCCTCCCTCTCCAATATGGCGTCTTTCTGATCGTGCTACAACGATTGCGGCGGCATCTTAGGCCACCGCAATGGTGATGAAGATGATACAGTGATACATCACGGTCAAGGCGATCATGCTGATCATGGTTTCAGTACTTCTATTGACCATGATCAGCATGATCGAGATTGCGACATAGTGCGTGTCTCACCTGGGAAGAAGGCATAATTGCCCTCTCAGTATATGTTTCGTTGCTCTTCGGAAACAATAAGGTATTGTTATCGAATAAAACTATTCAATTCATCAACGATACACGAATTTAATTCTACTGCGAACCCCACCGCACTAAATCTATATTCCTTATCGATATATCCTTCAAACATCGATGGTATGGAGGGAATAAGAACCTGATGATTCTTCGCTGATCTAGGCATGGTATGCGTTCATCTACAATGTCGACGAGATTGTACAAGATGCCTGGCTGGACAAGCTCATTGTGTCTCGCAATAGGTTTGAGAAGAGAACGCTTACTGGTGCACACTACACGCTGCATCCGTTATCAGGAGAGGCCGGGTTACCATGCCTCTCCTGGGATGAACCTTGTCAAGTTTTATTTAGAACTTGGCTCGTGTATCCACACAATCGTACCCTCAAGGCGAACCCTGGTGGAGTATTCGAGTCCTTCAAGGATATACGAAGTGATTGATAATTTCCAGTCCCTCTACAAGTTTTCTGAGCGCTCGTTTTCTGATTGGCCTTCCTCGACATCGGATGTGCCTTGTCGTACTGGCTCGACAAAGCCTTACGCATTCACCACTTATGAGCGAGGCTGTTAGGTTTCCGCCGAAATCGAAATGCCGCGCCACCTGACGACGTTACTCGTCCAGCGACTTGAAATCGAGATGGTTCAACAGGAGTTCCACAAGTAAGCGTTGTACACCGCGACTATCAACCAATGCATGGTGTGGGAGAGGGAAATCGTCCTACGACTTATCCACAAAAATGGATTGATACTGTGAGTCAGCTCGACCAAGTAGCTTTCGAGTTACGTGAGCACCTCAAGCATTATAGATTCAGGCGTCTGGATCTGGTGGGCATTGTGAACCTATTTGTTCGTGTCAGGAGAAATACCATACTGAGTTTACCGTTTCTAAGCTAGAGAATGAGCGGGCATTGCGTTCTCTTCGCGACGATCAAAGCGAAGCTCTTTAATATCTCTTAATATAATGGAGAGATATTCGAGCTCCAGACACAGGTCAAAAGTCAACACCGCGAGCACGAACATTTGTTGGGGATGCTTGAGCGCAAAGGCATTCTTCACCGGAAGAGGCCCCTTACGGGTAGTACGAACTGAGACGACTAACCTAAAAAGTAGAATTCTTGAGCATCCTACGTGGCAGTTCAATTGTGTATGCGTTGTCTAGGCGGCGCGGCACACGAAATGGGCCGATTAACCTGATAATTAACAAATTGATACCCACGTTAGTCCCGATGTGTCAAGGTTAGTTTACCGTAGATAGTGGTACCATATCACTTTTATTAAATGAAATAAAACTTGCCCTTTCCATTCTTGTCAGCGTTTCGCTTTTGTTGATCCACCGCTTCCGTGATGGATTCTCGTACAAAAGTGACAACCGTTTCGAAATACAGTATGAATTCATCTGCTGACCCCGCTGTATCTTACTGCAGTGTGCTGTGAGTGCACTGTAGCAATATTGGATGTTGCTTTAGTTAGTGCGTCTTTAAAATCACTGGTCATGATACTGAATTGCCCAGTATCCTGGTTAGTAAGATCATCATTGCTCGTACTTTTCCTTCTTCACTGAAATCGATGTGATCGACTTCGGCATCGTACGCATTGACCTTACGATCAGCATGGGATGAGTGAGAGCAAAATTGGCGTTCGATTGAAGGAACTCCCCACACTCGACCAAGGTGGCTAGACACGGATGGCGCAAGAAATTCACGAAAAATGTGGTATGCGTCATCGACGCATGCACCGAGTTGTTGCTGGTAAATTTCTGCCGATGGTGGTCTCTACAATGCGTAAAAGAATGGATGTATCCTCAAAGGAACTCTTTGAGGACAATATTGACGCGTTCTGCGTGAACTTCTGTTTAGGATGATCATATGTAGTCATCTTAAGGTGTGTTCTATGCGTGGAGCGCTAGAAGTCACAAATGCTAAATAACACACATATGCTTAACGTATGTCGTCCAGAAATGTTGACGACGGGACACTTGAAGTCAACAGCGAAACAGTCGTTGTACCACTGTCGGGTTGTGAAGCCGGTTTTATGGGCAAGTGGGAGAGGGCATCAGAAACGACGTTAAGTCTTCCTGGTTTGTAATCCACAAACAAGTTGTTCTCCACGAAGAAATATATAGACACCTCGCCAATCTATGCGAGAGTTGTGGGCTGTTTACTACCGTAAGTAATGAAGAATGGTTCGTCTATAGCCTATAAAGGATATATCCCTAAACAGATAGATTCTGGACATTGCTAATTCCTACTTCATGTCAAGGAGTCACTTTTCATGCACTGGAAAGGACTCGGTCACCAAGCCCCTGAGCCATAGTGTTCAGCCACCTCCCTCTGATGTATGGATAGGTGGGGGAATTAAGCCAAATCAACATTGAGGCCCATTCTTACTGATACGCACACAGAGAAACGGGTAGTAGGAAGAAATACAAGTGCTACCAAGTGTAGGGATGTCATTCATGTGTGACACACAATTCGTGGTAGGTACGCAATTGCTGTACCCCAACCACATGAAAGGTCTAAGTGCGAACCGCACTTAGAACATTCCTCGGACTTTTCCGTGCCTTTACACGGAAATTCTCGTGCAACGTTTCGACCGCATTACACCTCCGGAAACAGTAAATGTGAAATAAATTTCATCGAAAGTACTTGGTAAATTAACAGATTAAGTCTTTTAGTTTACCTTCCTCTCTTGGTGGCAGAGGAATCCCCTTCAATTGATTTATGTTTATAATTAATAAATTATATTTCATCGGCCGGACTTTGTAATTAACCGCGTGACCGAGCCGGGCCATCTTCCGCATCTTTTCTTTTAATATTCGTCTCCTTACAGTATCAACAGCAGCAACGAGTATCTTTAACACATATATCCATCAGCACTTTTATTTTCATGATACCCAACGCATAACCCTTTACCTAGCCACCAACCACCGGAATGGTACGTGAATATGCAGAACTTGACTCACTTCTATGGACTGCATTACTTCTATCAAAGAGGGAACTTTGGAGCTTGTGCCTCTATATGAAGAATTAATTATTGGCAGAAAAGTGTAGAATCCCGTCTAGGTGTGAAAATGAAGATACATTAGAACATTACCCATAGGAGTGGAATGAGCAAATGAAGTGAAATTACAGTTTCCTGAATTTTTTCTATCTCGAGCGATCCCCTGGGTTAGTTCACTGCTGTGGCGCACTTTTATGAGTTTAGGTAAAAAACGTTTTGTGATTGGACAGAAAGTTTAGTTTGACTGACTGCAGGAGACGATCAAAGACCGTTGTTTTGCGTAATCCGGCACATTTGCTCACAGGTTATTTACGGGCAGTTTAGTATAGAACCCTACAATACGCTGGTCCAATAAACAAGAAATTGCGCGTATTTGCAAAGTCACACCTGTAGGCTACTATCTTCCGCACTTGCAGCGGTAACAAGGACGATCACCAACCACGACAGCGGCAGCGCAATATCTTACAGAATATTTTGGGCTATCATCAGTAGTTTAAGTGCGCGTCGTGTGGATGCATTATTCTCCTGGTGCTCCGTGCGTGCTGCTGAGCTTTCAAGTTTAATTTTTAATACAATAGAACGCTATCTTTGTGCCCTTAACCACCGATCACGTGCTTCAATGCTTCAGTGCGACCGCTTCAAGCCGACAAATTCAAAGAAGAACACGGTTTGGGCCAGCACCGACTATGCAAGAGTCATGAGCGGCCCAAAGTCAATAATCTCACCCGGAGAATTAACAACGGGAAGCTGTTGCAGCAACAGCGGCAACAGCCACTAGTCTAATGGTGTAATGGGGTCTAGCCGTTGCACGAGAATTTCCGTGTAAAGGCACGGAAAAGTCTGAGAAAGGTTCTAAGTGCGGTTCGCACTTAGACCTTTCATGTGGTTGGGGCACAGCAATTGCGTACCTACCACGAAGTGTTTGCCACACACGAATGACGTCATGTAATGACGTCATTGAAGTACGTCATCAGCGCACTTATATTCAATTTTAAGTGCGCTGTAAAGACGACGTCTCATCAGAGCGCGCGTCTAATCTTTTGTCTTTTAGCTAATACCAGTTTAGATTAGTGTTTAATTCATTAAATAGAAATCAGTCTTTCATTTGCAATCTTTGTAACGTGTGGGCCGGTGAACAGGAAATCGCGTCCGTGCCACACTCAACACAAGCTTATACCTATCGGTCAGGTAGTCGTAAGACGTCCACCCAAACCTCACTGCATGCGATAGAAGACGGCGAAACAGCTTCCTTGCAGGTGCCTGAAGGTGTGTGTAAAGGTAGTGTATGGCAGCTTTAAGCGCCCGCCTACAATAGGTAGCACTTGTATTTCTTCCTACTACCCGTTTCTCTGTGAGCGTATCAGTGAGATGGGCATCAATGTTGATTTGGCTTAATTCCCCCACCTATCCATACATCAGAGGGAGGTGGCTGAACATATGGCTCAGGGACTTTGTGACCAAGCCCTGGCTGATTTGTCGAGTTGCCCACCAGATCAACACGTACCTCAACTAGAACAGTTTGAGAAGTTCGTGCTCGTACAGCGGATGTCCGCGTCTGAGACACAAAGCATGAAGTGGTGGAGTTCATCAGTAAGGCTCATAGTGAGCTTCTGCGCGAACAGGCCCGAAACGAAGCTCTCAACCGAACTGTTGAGTCGCTCCCGGCCCGGTCTATTCAGCCGAGGCCTATTAGGATGGACCCTCCCAAATTCGATGGCACTGCCGCCCGCACTATTGTACACTAGCTCTTAGCCTTGGAGAAATGTGGTGTGGCGCAGATTATTGAGGACTATACCAGAATAATATCGTACGCTATGTCCCATTCGCGGGGTAAGTCCTCGGAATGGGCTTACTCAGCGCTTATGACCGACAGTAAAGCGTTCCCATCATGAGTGATCTTTAAGAAAAAGATTCACGCCTTGTATCAGCCGCCGAACAACGGAGTGTTGCTTCAGGCGCGCTACTTTTGCTCGCGACAAGCACAGCGATCCCTGCAAGACTATGTGCAGGAGATGCGCTCGCTGTCAGCGTATATTAGTGTGGGTCCGATACCGGAACACATTAAGGTGCTCACGTTCCTAAATGGACTGCGGCATAGCCCAGCGCGACATGACCGTTTCAGAAAGGTGCCGTCGACAATGGAAGAAGCAATTAAGATTGCTTTAGTTGAGGAGCAATCCTACAACAGTGCTTCTATAATGCCTTGGAATAATCCGGCAACCTAAAGGTCTATAGCCACTCCAATGGAGTTGGGCAACGCGGATGTTATCTGCTACAATTGCGGCGAGCGCGGACATATGATGGCTCGCTGTTATGTAAACGTGGGCGCTAGCGCGAAAGCGTCTAGCAAGAAACTTCCTAGCCTAAAGGGTGGTGCAAAGAACAAGCGCGCGAGACGCTCGGATTCCTCATCGACCAAGACTGGGTCGGGAAATGAGGTAGCGCAGTAGGAGCGGGATGCCTACTGACACGGACTTTGAAGCTACCCCAACGTTCATGGTTGTTGAGCAAATGGGTATCATAGTCCCCGAGGTACCAAACAAATGGTTCTCACACATGCTGGTCTATGTCGCTCGAGTGCGAGGCTATGAACAGGTGATGACCCTTCTTGTAGATTCAGGTGCATCACAGAACTTTGAAAATCTCCCGGCTCTGAAAAAGAGTCCGACGATTTATGAGGCGCGATGCCGAGATGGCAAGCGTGAAGAAGTGACCGTTCGTCTAGCAGACGATACGCTAGTGAAATTAGATGGAGTTCACGTTGAACTCGCTTTCAGTTTCAGTGAATTCTCGTGTAAAGATAATTTCACAGTGCTAGGAATGGAGAGTCCGTATGACCTCATCCTAGGCATGTCTTGGTCGATAAAGCACCAACCATGAATACACTGAAGAACACGCACATTCGCTAGCTCTGCGCAAGACAACGGAAAGGATGTGCTCTTGCGAGATGCTAACGTAACTGATGATCGGTTCAATGCATTCAAGGGTGCGTTGACAGCGAGTCACACGTCACCAAGTACTAACCAGCTCGATGAGTCTGGTATAGTTAATAGCGAGCTGACAGTAAGTCAAGTGTCGCAGGAACCGACACAGAGCCAAAGGCCTGGTGTGATTGTAAGGGATACGCTAGCTACAACAGCAACGGTACTCAATTTCAAGTCAAGGAATGTCGTGGTGCAACGTGTGACGCGCACCAGACGAGTTATGAAGACGATCAAAGGTACGTCGAAATGAGTTACCTTTCTATCAGTATTGTTCCAAGAGGACGGACTTACGAATGAAATGTTCGAGGCCATCGAAGACAAGATGCCGGAAGTATCCTCAACGGAGGTGCTTTAGCATGTCTTGGTATCTGCCGAATAGATAGTTAACCTCTCGGATGACGTGGGATATGTTCCCGTCCAAACTAAAGGAAGAAAAGATCCACGAGATAGTCGCACCATTTCCAAAGAAGAAATTGGTGGATTGTTGCTCTTCGTCCACAATGGATGAGAATGTCTTGGAGACCGACAAGACAAAAAGGTTCGATGATCAAAGCTGGGACGCCTTAAAAACAGTCTGTTTCACGAAGTTCTGTGGAAGCACCGTGGTGTCTTTCCTACAGAAGTGCCGAGCCGCCTACCAGCCGATAGGGGTATCCGGCACGAGATTGACTTGGAACCTGGCACCAAGTATTGTGTGACCAGGCAGTAGTCTTTGCCAAGGGAACAGGTCGATTAAATCGACCAGTTCTTCGACAAAAGGGCCAATACGGGACATGTACGTGAGCGAAAATCGCCTCACTACAGTTCAACCTTTTGTGTGCGTAAGGCAACAGGTGGTTGGCGCGTAGTTCATGCTTACAATAAGTTGAACACGGACACCATCCCAGCGCAGACACTGATCCCGCGTAAAGATGTCCTATTTAACTTAATGGGGAAGTTAACTAAATTTTCCGCGTTGGATTTAAAGGATGGCTACTATCAGGTACTCATGAATGAGACCGATGTAGCTAAGACGGCAGTTAGTACCTCAAGCGGTATGCTGTGGGGGTGGCTAGTGATGCCGCAAGGGTTAAAAAACGCACCAGCGACATTCAGCCGGGTGGTCGCTCATGTGATGCGCCCACACCGTGCCTAAGCTCCTCATTACTTTGACGATGTGTTCGTTCATAGTAGGGCCCGAGGATGGATTGAGTGAGATAGAATCGCACAAACGTCATTAGGACGTTGTGTTGCAGACTCTGGGTGACGCCCAATTGTACATCAACTTTCAAAAGTGCGTCATAGGGGTCCCCGAAATACCTGTACTGGGCTGGATCGTGGGTAAACACGGTGTTAGAGCAGACCCAGAGAAGGTTAAAGCTATTAATAAATGGCCAGTCCCACGAAATGTGAAGGATCTGCGTCAATTTCTTGGGCTTGCTAATTACTTGCACAAATATAGCAAGAATTATGCAGAGCGAACCGAACCAATGTCTGACTTCCTGAAAAAGGACGCAAAGTGGAATTGGTGTGAGGCTCAAGTAGATTCTTTCACTTTAGTGAAGCAATTACTTGTAGAGGTCCGGTCTTGGCTTTTCCAGACGCGGATAAACTCTATCGTGTTGTCTGCGATGTGAGTAATTTCTCTATCGGTGGTGCACTTATGCAAACGGATGACGACGGTATTGACCGTGTCATCTCGTATCAGTCCCGACTTTCAAAAGCCGCAGAGCTGAATTACCCCGTGCACGACAAGGAGCTACTTTATATAATGTATGCTCTTGTTAAGTTTCGAGTGCACCTATTGGGCACCGAACCTTTTGTAGTTTACACGGATCACGCATCATTGCGGACCGCGATAAACTCACCGCACCTATCACCTAGGATGGCGAGGTGGATCAAATTCTTCTCAGAATTTAATTTTCGAGTCGAATACAAGCCGGGTAAGTCGAATGTCTTGGCTGAAGCGTTATCGCGCAGACCAGACTTCGAGAACGACACCTTGAAGACGTGTCTCGTGCTAAAGCACGAAGTGAGTCGTCAACACTGGCAGCCCTACGGGTTGACCATGTGCAAAACATTCTGGCCTCTAATATAAAGGAGAGCTACAGGCAGGAAGAACATTGTCGTCTGCTTATAGACGACTTTGGTGGACAAAAAGTTAATCTTCCGTCGCACCTCAAGGCGAAGCTTAAGCGCTTTAGTTATAGTGATGGCCTGTTATGGCATCAACTATCACCTTGTGATCCATTGAGAATCTATGTCCCATATGACACAGATCTCAAACAGAATATTCTCTATGAGCTCCATGATGCACCATCGTCTGGGCCGTGAGAAGACATTCGTACGAGTGTCAGATGAATTTTGGTGGCCACACCTATATATGTGAGTAACCAATTATTTTTTAATCGATAATGCGAAGAGTTGCAGCGCGTAAAGCCTGCACCTTCTAGTAGTGAGACACTAATGCCACTACCGATACCAACTGATTGTTGGAAGTCGGTCAGTTTGGACTTCATGTTTGGCATGCCGCCTGGCCATAAACGCAGGACTGGTCTCGTCCTCTTTGTTGACAGACTGATCAAAATGGTGCATTTAGCACCGTGTAGCATCAAGATCTCAGGCAAGGAGGCAGCTTTCTTGTTTCTGGATCACGTTTATCGGCTACACGGGATGCCCGAGTCCATAGTTTCGGACCGGGATCCACGTTTTACGTCAAGATTTTGGCGCGATATATTTGAGTTGCTTGGTATCCAGCTCCACATGTCTATCGCCGACATCCCCAAATCGATGGCCAGACCGAAAGGGCCAATCGTGTTGTGGCGGATGTATTATGCACAAGAGAACCTCCAGAAGAATGGAGCAAACATTTCCCATTCGTGGAGTTTGCTATTAACAACAGTGTTTACGTCAGTACGGGTAAAACACCATTTTATGTTAACGTACTGCGCCATCCTCGGACGCCAGTCTTGTTTGTGCGCAGCCCGAGTCTTAGTGGGGTAGGGCTCTTCACTACGCTCGGAGTAAATGCGGAAGAGCGTAATGGCTCCGCCAATGTAATGGAAGAAACTTGCTCTAGTGACCCTGCCAGCGTCGCAGTGGTCACGAAACAAGAGAGTGTCAAGTCGGAGTCACGACACACGTTGTCTGTGCTCCAAAGTAATGACGATAGGTCATCATTAGCAGCAACTACCCATGGCCGACCTCTTGGTGGTGTCATTGACGAGCTGGATACAAAGCGCATTCGAGAAGCTCAACACTTTGTGGATGAGCGATTATCCATCACACGTAAGATCCGTGGCGTTATGGTAAGCGCACAGGACAAGCAAAAACAATATGCAGACCAAATTGGTCGCAAAAATCATGAACACTTTAGAGTAGGAGACAAGGTACTAAAAATCTACCTAAACATGCAATTTCAGTACTACGCGGTGGTACTACCAAACTATTGCCACGATTTATCGGGCCTTTCACTGTGGTAGAGGAAATCGGAGACCTAAATTATAGGCTCTCTCTTCCACAATACATGAAAACACCTCCTGTATTTTACGTGGGTCGTTTAAAGCGATATGTAGATCAGCATAAGATCCGGTATCCGCATGGATCTAACGTGATTAATCATGTCGAAGACCGTGCGACGAACGATGGTGCCGTGGAGGGGACGGCGTCGATGGGACACTATCAGCCGATGATTGACCCCCGCCCGTCCTCGGACTTGCGAAGCGAGGAGGACTGCGCGCTGAATGCGGGCCTTTCATCAACAATTGCCCCAGAAGGTCGATCCGGATCTTCAACCTGTCGTACCTTTGAGGAGGACTGCGCGCCGAACGCGCGCCTCTCATCAACAATTGCTCCAGAAGGTCAACCCGGATCTTCAACCGGTCGTACTCTAGACGCATCTTCGTACGGACGTCGTGCAAAGTCGAGGTCAGTTGCGAAACTGGACTCTCGAGAGCCACCATACGCTTCTCGATAGCAGCGTCATGCGCTTGCGTCTGAACAGTCGGCGAGTGGACCGCGAACAGACGAGCATAGTCAACGTTTGTATCGGGCGCCACCGTCACTTGTGGACGCTAAAGGAAACCAACGCCTCATTTTAGGAAGATTAATTGCCCGCGGGAGAAGGAAGCAGAGGATTCAAATCCTTGTCCAATGGAAAGGGTACCTTCAGCGTTTTAATTCTTGGGAGAGGTTTGACGCGTTGGGTGTCGACGTGCCTGGATTGGTTGCTGCTTACGAGCAGGCACACCAGTTGCGCCCGCTCCGCTAGGTATCAATGTACTAGCTGAAGCAGTGTAGCGTGAAGAAGCAGGGGGTATGTTACCACCCACTAGCTTACGCGCGCGCTCCAGTGTGAAGTTCATTCGCTGCGACCGCTACCTTGCCGCTTCAGGGTGTGGATTGGTAAGTTGCAGAATGCTTCTTCTTATTGGTCGGATGTTTCGTTGAGAAACAACACGACAGGAATTGGGAAGGTACGGCCAAGCCCCTTTCATTCTTCCTTCCATGTACGGAAGACACCGAAAACTTATGTGCGTCAAGGGTTTTACAAGCTTAAAACGATGCAATAGACCCATCCGCCACTGGCCATTCGGTTTGAGGAGGCATCGGTGGGATACTACTAGATGCATAGCAGCCTTCAAATCGGTGCGCTTGTATCACAGATGGACGGAGGTCCAGTGTTCATGTAGGAGATCTATGCTCTGGTTCGTCGAGGTTGGACTCCCCTTTGTGGATGTCCTGACGTTCGGATGAAACGTTGACACTTTAAAGAAGCTGCTGATCAGTCAAGGGTAGCGCTCTCTTTGGTAATTGTCGAGCTAATAGTAGCCGACTAAACATGCACATCTTTGTTTTTGGTAGACTATGAAGACACTGCAGCATCACTAGAGTTGTGTACAGGAGCGGTTTGTGCATTGGTGATGGGATCAACCGATCCATCCCCGTGCCACATACGCTCACTGTCTTCATCATCCATTGGTGACGGAAAAGGAGTAGAATAATTGTAGTCTAACATTAATTCAGGGTCATTCTCCGCATCAGTTGCGTGAGGTGAATCACCATGAATTGTCGATGACGCGACCGCTGTACTAGCATTCAACGTCATGACACTAGCATCTTTTGTCGTCGTCGTTTCATCACTACGCACGCGCTTAGTGGTCGAAGATATGAGTGTCTTCTCAGGCGACTCACCGTCCTTCCCACATTTAGATGGTATTAGAACGCTGTGTGGTGTCACTCAGAGAAAGAGCGCACTCACAGGCAGTTCAGCCAAGCAATCACAGATGACGAGCGGCACATCTTTGACGACTCACTGTCAAGTGCTTCTACTTCGTTGCGATGTTCACAAAATGTGAACAATCGTTTTGAAGCGGGGGGGGGTGATGTAATGGGTTCGAGCCGTTGCACGAGACTTTCCGTGTAAGGGCACGGAAAAGTCTGAGAAAGGTTTTAAGTGCGGTTCGCACTTAGACTTTTCATGTGGTTGGGATACAGCAATTGCGTACCTACCACGAAGTATGTGTCACACATGAATGACGTCACTACTTGACGTCATTACATGATGTCATGAAGTACGTCATCAGCGCACTTATATTAAATTTTAAGTGCGCTGTAAAGACGACGTCTCATCAGAGCGCGTGTCTAATCTTTTGTCTTTTAGCCAATAAAAATTCAAATTTCTGTTTAATCGGTTTGTCACATTGTGATTTTGTGCAATCGTACTAACTACCGAACCACAAGTGAGTCAATCGCACTCATTCGTAATACATCCACACGCTTGTGAAAACTCTAAGATGTTCATCAGACGGCCATCTAATGGATAAGTGGCAGACATATCTAATGTTTGACGCTGCCAGCTGGCTTGTGGCTCGTACCTTATGAGCCACCCTAAACCAAGGATGACGTCAATTTGTCATCAAATTCCAATACGATGAAGTCATCATCATATTGGTCACATTTAAGATTGTAGCAAATTTCCACTACACGCTTTATAACGGTTACGTTAACGCTATTTTCTAGGCGTATTGTCATCCTCGTTGGAGAAATCTTACATCCAATGAACTTGAAGTTACCATCATCTAGCAATTGGCGTCGAAAGAAATTGATCAACTCCCCACAATCGACTAGGGCTCGAAGTGAAGTATCCTTTTCCACCTCAATCTTCAAGGTAATAAGGAAACTTCATTAACATATGCAGTAACACTCAGTGATTATGCGTTGTGAGAAACTCTCGTCAAGCGGCCTGCAAATTCACTTCACGTTGCTGTATCAGAACGGTGCTCCGCACCTACTTACCCCGACTATTTTGTGTGTCTCCGTTACTTTGTTTTGATTCCTCAACAGCGGCAGAACCATTCCTCGGGCCTCTCTGGAACGACTGGCGGTCATCGCGCACCATGTTAGGTGGTAATGTAATTGGAAAACTATCTTCATATGTATAATTCTCTGGCATTTGAAAACTTTTGCATCCCTGCAGTTTATTGAAGCTGGAAGCGCAAGAGCGTTAACTATCATCGCAGGACAGTTCCGTTGGTTATGGGTCTCCACTTTCTGTCGTTTCAAAGGACGATAAAGTTTTGAGTTTACGGGAGCTTGTTTGACGCTGAGGTCCTCCTGTTCCACAACCCGGATTTCCTTTTTCAGGGTATTAAATATCAGGTAAAACAGGTAGGTTTTGACAAGACCATTCGTGAGATCTTGCATTACCGGCGTAATCAGCGTACATTTGTTCAGTGTATTGGCTGTAATGCAAATCGTAAGCTGTCGTATGTGCTGTATGTACACATGCACAGCACATGTAACTTGCTTCAAAGTCGAAGGACAAGATCGAGGCCTGAGCTCAGCTCGCGGTGGTTCAAGAGTTTTTCTGATAAGGAATTCGACGACACCAAATGACCCGAATAAAGATGAGTCGTGCAGCTTGATGCCCAAGTCTTGGGGAGTCCTGCCGAGTTTGACTGAGCAAATGGGACCTGCATTTGATTTTTACAATGTGACGAGACCTTATGGTATCGTCTATATAGACAAAAGTATCAACAGGGAGACTTCTTCAGATCTGTTGTGTTTAGTTATGTCAATGGTTAAGGTTTCGAATCGGCGCGTGTGCGTAGCCTCGGTATCAACATCTTGGTGCTGTACCAACAGTTCGAACTTTTGAGCACTCTGTTCTTTCAACAGCTCTGTATGTCGAGAACCTTGTTGATGAAGCAAGGTTACATTTTCCGTTCTATGTCAAGTTCATTTGTATAAACTTGTCTGTGGTGACCTGTTGTTCACCTGGACCAAGAGCGGACAGCACTGTGCCGACGGGTTATTGCCCGATCGTCGAACTCAGACGCTCGACGGTATCCAATTTAGTTTGACTAAAATGAGAGTAACTATCACACGTGTCGTGAAGGCAATCGTCATAACCATGCTACATTTTCATGTTGGATAGACGTTCGTGGTCGTTAGACGTAATACAAAGTGCTACCAGGTGTAAGGGGGTACCGAACGCTTGTAATATCATAGTACAAGCCACATACACTGAACAGAGTAAGGAGCCCCGTAACTTCACGTACAAGTAAGTGAAGATGAAGGTTTAAATACAAAGTAAGGTTTTTAGCAAGATAAAAAAGTAGAACTGTATTTTATATAGTTAATCTCCTTTTAAGGAATCCAATTTAGTCTTCTTTTAGCTACATCAAAATACAAACATGTAATGTAATTATCTGCTCACCACTCATTGCATACTTCTGTAGTGGATCGGTATTATTGGTTGATATCATTGATCTTTATCAACCCATTAGCAGTGTATTTTTACTGCAGCGCAAAATTTAGCTGATAAGATAATATTATACGGATATTATGATGTGTTTCGAAAATAATATTCACCCTAAAAGTTCCACATCGAGAATTACTTGGTGAGCTACAGTATCTAGTGACATGATCAAGTATTTCGATGCAGAGCAAAGTCTAGGTCAGCATACAGATTCGTTCACGGTGGAACCTGACTCGAGGGAAATGAGCGTGATATAATACGTGAGATACAATATAAAAAGGGTAGTTGTGTATCCCTAATTAGACACTCAGCCAAATAATCAACAAACATTTTGCATTTAGTGATGCCGAAAATGTCCAGATACCGCTCGTCCGGTAACTCAATTTGTTGTTAAGCATAATGGATGGAACTTTATGGAAGCGATATCAGACGACATGTACAAACCGAAATCAATTTTTGCCAGCATGTCCGTCCAGAAGTTGATACGGAATTTAAATTTGATTATGAAGCTTTTCGTTGATGGCCAACAACAGCTCCAATCTGCACAGATGTCGACAACTACGACATTGCTATTTGATACGTAAAGAAGATCAACAAAGTTGCTGATGCAATCAATAAAAAATACGATTATGTATGTGTCTATGGAGGATCATTTTGCCGAGTTAAAAGCAAGCTTGATTTGAAGATAAGCTGCCTCAAGATTAATTTACTGAACCATTTATTAAGTAACCCAACCTTGAGTTCCAGGTAGTATATATAGTTTCTCAAAAAATAATAACTGGGGAAAGGGGAAGCTCGTATTCGTATTTTGGCCTGATGTCGAGCTAAAAGAGTGGGAGATACCTGCTGCACCTTTCAAGACATAGAGCAAATTTTCTGTAACGATTATGCCAAGAGATATAATACTTCGTTTACTTGAGATTCCTGACAATGAGAGCTTGACCCTATGACTGATAACTTAACCACACACATTTGACTTGAGATTTATGCGTAGGTCGTTTTCATTACGTATAATTAGATGAAAAACGATGGGTACAGATGAAAGAATGATCAAAAATTGATTTACTCTAGAATTTTGTCGATTAGCGATCAAGATCCTCCATATAAGACTTAAGTTTTACATGATATGTCAAGCAAGCTAATTCAATAAGGTATGCTTAGATGCAAGGATAATACGAAAGACTCTCAATCCATATTCTGTTTTCGGAGTATATGCAAAAGGATAGATAATTAATCAACTTGCTCTCCACTACAACCGGTACTCGTCTGTCCTCTAAAATGTTTGCGGCTGCAGCAGAACACGAAACTTAAGAATTCCTTTGGCCTTAAATACCTGAAAACAAAGTAAAATGTAGCCGACATATACATTTGGGGAACTGACAAAAAGTCAGGAGATTACAACTGCAGCAACATTTCTACAATACTTCCAAATTTGTGACCTAGCATCTTAACAATTTACAAATTACGGTAAATCGCGTGGGATTGTACTCCTCCCCACTTAGACATAGCGCTAGAACTGTAGACGCTTGGCGCCAGCTCGCGACCCTTCCCCGCCCCCTCCAAAATCCATAGACGTGACAGAGCATGCATTCTTAGAGCGGAATTGTGGGTGAGAATATGTACATATCTGCACCAAACCCTACCGCATATTCACCGGTTGTCTCTCAAGCCGCTGGCTCAATCGGCAGCGCCTCTCCAGACCAGCCGAATTCTCGACATGCAGCCATAAGGACACTTCAGGACAGGGTAGAGACAATGGATAAGTTAACACCTGACATTAGATCTAGATACTAATTACAACACTTCCGTGGAAGGAAAAGCCGGATTTGGACCTATTACCGATGGTTGTTGCCGAAGTAGAATCTCCAGCCGATTGGTTCTTGGTAATCGTGGTGCTTGCTATCCCCCAGGATTTTGCGCGTGTACGCATACTTGTGTAGTGCGTGTGGCGATGCTTGACCTATTCAAATTGTATTTAGAAGGAAGATAGTTGCCATCATTTCTCCCATGATACGAATGTCACGCGACATCGACAAAAATGCTCCTTCTCGAACTGTGGAAAGACAAGCAGAGAATTAAAAAATTAAGGCGCGCTATTTTGTCGCACGGCAAAACTCACGAAAATTATGAGTCCACAACGCGCCTGCTCACTTTACATATACCAATTTAGTCGTGGCTATTGGGTATACCTTCCAAGTATATTTGATTCAGAGACACGTGACGGTAGTGTGGGATAGTACTTACTTAAATCCGTGGTAATACAGTATCAACGCACGACAATTACCGATTAATTCGGCGCAGTTGGGCTAGTACGTCGGGTTAAATTCCATCGGGGTCCGCCTTTTCAGATTCTGTTGCAGATTTTGCCCTCACTGAGTACCCGCAACCGCTCTCACTTTCAGACGCTTGCCTAAGCACAGCAGCTTCAGTCACTTTTTAAAAAAAAATACTGTGACTTCACACTAATGGGTGGATGTCGGTGGTTTCGCGCATTTACTGGTCACCGGGCGTAGTACACGCCCGACTAGATGACTTACGGTGTCCTAGGTTAAAGAATCACCGGTTCATCTATCGATAAGTCTTTGGCAGTACCATCTATTAGGTTGACCGACTTGTCACTAGGCAAGCATTAGCAATACTATCTATTGGTTGACCGGTTCATCGTCGAGGAGGCTCTTTATTTTGCTAGAAGCGAGTAATGCCCACCCCGGGTTAGCTTGAATACTTGGCGCTTCCAGTCGAAATCTCTGCAAGCTATGCCTCTCGAGGTCCGAAATCAGGCAAAATCCAAACCACGCAGTGACTCATCAGAAGTGTATACGCTTTAATAGGACTTGAAAAAATCTTCCCTGTATTTATTTATACCCCGTTTCAACTGAGAGAGAGCCTATTGTGTGGCCTTCTTCCATCCTGATGATTCTCCTGTACAGTTACCTTGTAAAATAAACCGTCGAGCTTCTAGCACGCTTGCTGAGCCTTTAGATCGAACAACCTTAACTCAACGAGCCTTAACTCAACAAGTCTCCACTCGACGAGTCTTAAATCGACGAGCCTCACTTGACGAATCTTACCTCGTTTTTGTTGTTATTTGAAGTTGACGCTTGTGATGCACTGTTGCAGAAGTGGTAAATGTAAAAGTAGAAATGTATTGAGTGGTTTATAAATGCTCCCACTAGTTGTTGGAGCTCTTTTGTTCTTCATGTCCACTCACTATACAAATACATCGTACAGACGCTAAACGGTCCTTGTGTACATATGCCATGACTATACCGTTGATGCATATTGCTTCAGCCAGTTGAACCGTGACTGAACGTTACTTATAACAGTGTGTAGCCAGTCGATTTGCGCCCTTGATTTCGTACTCGATTACCTTCGACACTCTCCCTCAAACGATAAGAGATTGAGGATATTTAATCCAACTTGTTGCTTAAAATTCTCGAGCTTTGGGCGCGGTACACTCTTTGTCAATGCATCGGCAACGATGTCTGCCGTTGGAGTGTACTTGACACGTAGCACGTTCTCTCGAGAAATGGTAGTTCGTGTCGACGTGTTTCGTTCGCGAGTCACACTGGATTCCGTGCTAGCGCGGTTACTCCTTGGTTGTCCTGATACACTGTCGTCGGTACATCGGTTAAAATACACAGATCCTTGATCAAACGCCTTAGCAATATCATCTCTTGAGTGGCAGAGTACAGGCTCATGTAATCTGCTTCTGTGCTCGAACCTGCCACCGTCGGTTGTCGTTGCGATCGCTGCACCGTTGAGTATAAAGACAAAGCCAGTTGTCGAACGCCGTGTGTCTCCATCCGAAGCCCAACTAGCATCCGCAAATTATATCAACTCGCTCGCCAGATTCTCATCATATACAAGCGCTAGATCTTGCGTCGTTAATAAGTACTTATGAATGCGCTTTGCCTCTGACCAGTGTTCGCTCGTGTGGTACTCGCAGTACTTGGCCACACTGCATACTACATCCGTGATATCGGGTCTTGTACAAGTAACGATATACATGAGGCACCCGACCAGCTCTACGTACGGTACATTCGTGATGCAGCGGACGTCTTCAGTAGCACGTGTTAAGCGCGCATTTGCGTCGGCCAGTATGTAACTGGGCTTTTTTTGCATTAGTCATCCGGAACCTTTCACCAATCTGCTGGATGCACCCGCGTTGCGACAATGTAAGGGTGCGATTGGTCCAGTCACGAGTTACCTCAATGCCAAGAATAAAACGTGGCTCGCCGAGCTCCTTAATGGTGAACGCAGTCTTGAGATTCTTGATTATGTTGCGCACGCCATCTTGTGTCTTGATTAAAATGCTCAAATCTTCAACGTAAACCACGACCGCTGAATACTCGCTGCTACTCATGCGTGTATGCAAACACGGGTCTGCATCGGATCACACTAAATCATGGGTAAAAAAAGTCGTTAAGAGTTTAATTCCACTGATGTGCGGCTTGTTGTGTTCCGTATAGGCTATTGAGCAGTCGGCAGACCTTTTTTGAGTGTGTCTTATCTTCATAGCCGTCTGATTGCTTAATATACAGCTCATCTTCGATTGGTGCAAACAAAGAAAAGCTGTATCGACATCAAACTGTTCTGCATCCAAATTTTTACTAGCTGCAATCGACAAGACGGTTCGAAGAGTCGATTGCTTTGCAACCGGCGCAAACATTTCATTGAAATCGACTCTGAACTGTTTTGTAAAGCCTTGAGCCACCAGATGCGCCGTGAACTTGTTTATGCTGCCGTCTGCATTCAGTTTCACCTTAAACAACCATCTGCTGCCAATCATCTTCTTGCCTGATGGTAGGTCGACCAGTTCCCATGTCTTACGCTGCGACAGTGATTGTATTTCAGCATCCATTGCCGCTTTCCACTGAATCTTCAAATCAGACTCCATGATACCATCGTACGTTGTCTTCTTCTCATCGCTCAATACAGTTGAGTATCAGTGAAGACCTTCGAACTCGTCTTCTAAGTCACTATCGTTGGATTCTATACGACGCATCCCATTAAACTCGTCTTCATAGCGGACTGTACCACGCTTCTTCCGCCCAGGTCGGACCTATCGTTTATTTAAGTCGTCTCGATCAGGAGTACCAGGTGGTTTGCTGGTAATCATCTGTCGGTTGACCTTTGACTTGAACTTCATCAGCACCATTGGCTGAATACTGGTGGAGCGTGATTAGGCTCTAATTCCCGCGGATCAATCACTTGCAGCTTATGCGTAAGAGAGTGATTGCGATGCACAAGCTGATGCTCACTTGCCATACCGCACACACCGCGGTCGTTCGAATCCGCACTAACTGGACCGTCAAACTTAATATCGGTTAGTTCGGTCTCGTAACCAACTGACTCGACATCTTCATCAGTATCCGACCTCGCTGTCTGGGTAACTCTAAAATACACCAACGTTTATTGCTAAATACACCTACATGATTTATAGGCTATCCATTTAACTTAAATAAATTATAATAATTAATGCTGAGAGAACATACACTATTGACAAGAGAACGTCCACTATACTGAATAACCGATGCAGTTTTATCATTCAAATCTATTGCACTTAGCAAAATCACGACCTTCTATTGTGGTACGGTGTCTATTTCAAAGTATTGTCCAACGGCGACAAAGCAAGATCAAGATGATACCGTGGCGGTGGAGCTTGGACTGGAACGGATGGACGTAAAATCGTCGTGTGCAGCACAGGTGGAGTCGTAACATCAATGCGTGACTGTGTACCTTGAGCTGGAATGGATTGACGCGGAATTGTCGTGTGTTGCACAGGTTGAGTCAGGCGCATCGGCGATTAAGCGTTGAGCATGCGATGGCTGCGGCATCGCAGATAGAGTGAACTAGATGGACGGTAGACTTGCGGGTAAGACTACTTCGAGGGGCCCTTCAATGTCGACGGCAGGCTCGATGAAGTCACGCGAGGGACACCGGCATCTGTCGTGGCCGGATTCATGGCAGTGGCTACACTTCCTGACACCAAGTTGCCTCTCCACGTGTTTGAAGCCCGAAAGTAGACGCTTGGTCGTTTTTTGGTGCGCCCGATCGCGACCTTGCGTCTTTTGAAGGAGAAAGGGTGGCAAAATCCCGAAGACTTCATGATCGAGGTTTTTAACGGTGTCCAATTCCCATTGCTTGGCAAATGAATAAACTTCAATGTGCTTTTTTTGTGTCAATGTGACAGCAAATGATGTGTGCACAGGGAATTCCAAGGACCCTCATGTAATATCCGGTGCATTATCTGAGATTTGCACGGTCGAGGGTGAGAAGGTACTGATTCTTCAGTAGCACAAGAGCGTGGCGTGAGATCTTGCGATGCAACCTTGAAAAAATTTCATCCGGAAGGTTCGTGAGCATTTCGATTCTTTCCTTTGCCATAGTTTCGCTGATCTTTCTGTAATTATATTTCACGCCTCGCGAAATTCGTTCGTACACGTCCAGGGGGGTACCGCTTGCGCTATTAATCCATCTCTTTATGTTTTGTCATGTGCCCCTTCAGCACGCGAGGTCACAGTATGTCCGAAGTGCTAATACTGATCGAGGTATTACGAAGCCCAATGACTGCGAAGAGGAAACTTGTTCGTATTAAGATACTCGATAGTTTTGTAATCCTGATAAAGTAATAAATAAATGTTACATTAATTGCAATGCGAGTGCTGAAAATAAAACATACTGAAATTGTAGAGAGCTGCTTCCAGAGCTTCATAAACTCAGATTCCGTAGGCGCATAAACAATATTCTTCCAGTGATCCATGAACAATTTCGAAGTTTTCTCGCTGGAGTTTGTAAAATTTCTTCGGCAGTGGGTAATTATGTTATTCGCAATGTGAAATCGGCAAATGATGATTGCTGCGCCTGGCCATTTTTCCGAAATAGCCTTGATAAGTCCGCGATCGCAATCTACAACAAGAACCTTCGGGTGTCGCGGGAAAATCCCGTCAACCTCACTTATCATCCAGACATAATCATCAAAAGCTTCACCATCTATCAATCCAAATGCAGCTGAAAAAGTTTGGTTAGTACATGTAAAACCTACAATGTGCAGGAGGGGGAGGTTATAGGCGTTTGTCTTGACGTGC
Organism: Hyaloperonospora arabidopsidis Emoy2; assembly: GCA_000173235.2. Taxonomy (NCBI): domain Eukaryota; phylum Oomycota; class Peronosporomycetes; order Peronosporales; family Peronosporaceae; genus Hyaloperonospora; species Hyaloperonospora arabidopsidis. Next base: position 138,999 of record JH598649.1, on the reverse strand, counting down.
AATCAATCACGAGGACGTCGTGATAACGGCAGGTAAAGTCCTTGGACAGGTCAGGTTGCCAACAGAGATACCGGACATGGTTGTCTTGGTACACTGCAACTGTAGCCGTGGCATGTTTTATCTTTTAAGTGGAGCATTAAAGCCTCCGTATGCGTTTTACCACACAAAGCCTTTAAATTCGCTTTCTGGACGATGTTGTGAACATCACTTGCTTTTAGAATGACACTTGTCTCCTTCAAGTGGTTCAATATAACCTATACAAAATCACAAATAGATACAACACACATTTAATTGAATGTTTAGATTACCACATAAGCACACATACCCGTGGAGCAGCTCCAGACTAATGCATCTGGACGACCATGGCCTCCGTATTGTCTTCTTCCCTTGACACGTGCCTCGCCGCTGGTAGTGCCGAAAGCATTGTCTTGGTAATACATCGGAAATGGCTAGTGTGACAGTTATTCAAACATATCGTCGACCATGCTCTATCTTCGGTCAGCTTCTTGTCATAGGTGATAGCGAGTTCATACGAACAGCCAACCTTTTTCGTTCCACGGTCTCGCAAGGGCATCAGCCGTTTATGAAATCCACGATACTCTTTTCCTTGTGAGCAACTGAGGTGAACGCGCTTGATGCCGCGCGATCTTGCGCGGGAAATGCTGACAGCAAAACTTTGGCTCACGGCGGACTGCTTGACGGTCAGGACAGCTTGCTCTCGACTTCGGAATGGTCCGACTGGGAGGTGATCTTCACAACTCCATAATGGAGGGGAAATTAAAGGTCCAGCAGTAGCAGTAGTGTCTTCATCAGTGTTTCCAGCGTCATTAATGACAGCATCACGACTAGCGGTGGTGACCAAGACAGGAGAAACTGAAGGTATAACCTCGTGAGCTGCACCACCAGATGTGTATATGTGATGGCTCATCGTTATGTAGACGTTCAAGTTATGAAGATTAAAAGGAAGACCTGTCCGTGGCTAAATAGTGGACGTTCTCTTGTTTAATCGTGTATGTTCTCTCAGCATTAATTATTATACTTTATTTAAGTTAAATTGATAGCCTATAAATCATGTAGGTGTATTTAGCAAAAAATGTTGGTGTATTTAGAGTTACCCTCGCTGTCTCGCGCAGTTTCATCAAACGTGACGCTTCTCGGGTCATAATCTGTCCTGTTGATGCGTTCAGTAGACGAAACTCTTTTTGATTTTCGAGGTACCCGAGCATACAACACCGTACACCACTGTCGTCAAGCTTCGATCTCTTCATTTTCGGTACGTGAGCAAAGCACTCGGTACCAAACACTCGAAGATTTTCGTAATCAAGATGACGATTAAATGTTTCGTCATAGGGTGTAATGTGAGGACGCGTCGCTTTGCTGATTGTGCTGCGAATGTAAGCCGCAGTCATCAGAACCTCCGCTCAGAATGTTATTTCCATACCACTGTCTCTGAGCATGTATAGAGCCATCTCGACCAGTGTACGGTTTGCACGCTCAGCCATACCATTCTGCTGAGGGTTGTGCGGGGTCGTGAATTCCTGTGTGCACCACGTCTTCATGTCGGTCGATGTGCACTCACCTCCATTATCACTGCAAATAGTGCGCACACTAACGTCCGCATGTGTCTTCATGTACTGCCGAAACTCCATGAACTTAGATAGCACGTCTTCCT